>CM031564.1:18016529-18263318 GCA_018467065.1 Ephestia elutella
TTGTTTGAACATCGCGCGGGGAAAGGCCGCGCCCTGGAGATTAGCGCGTGCAAATGGCGTCGCGGACAGGTCGCCTCATTGTGCTATGCGATATCGGTTTGATTTCTTTTAATACGCGAGTAGGAGCCGCGTTCTTTGATTGCTGAAATTAACTTGAGGTTGTATTTGTGAATTTCCTGTTTGTTAAATAACTATTGAACTTTGTGTTTGTGTACCCGTCATTGTGACTTTCTCCTGTGGGATGTGACGCGTGGCTGCTCGCTCACACATCTACTCTGTTGCCGAGCCGATTTCGGGAAGAAATCTATTTATTTGTCCTGGGGAATTGAGATCTCAAGGGTTAGGTAGGGTGATGAGGAATTCCCCCTTCCCGAAGACACTCAAGTTTGGATCCGAAGAGAAAGAAGATTTAGCTTGGTAAGTGTTTTTTAAGTGTAATTAATTTATAGGTTAGGTTATCATATAGGGCCCTGTAGCTCCCTTCATAAGCTACGGTGGTAAGCAGACTGCGTTAAGTTATTTAGGTTTTAGTCGGGCAAACGTGGTGCCGCGTGGAGATTTCTTCCCGGTACTTATCTTTTACCGGTGGTTTTTTCCCGGTGAAGTTCCGGTACAGAATTCTTCCCGCCGCTTCGTTTGTCCGGATTCGCTCTGCGCCACATTTTCTGGCAGCAGAGCGTAGTTGCTCTGCACAGCCACTGTACATTATAAAACCTTAAAATTAGATAAGTAAAAAGCGGCCACTATAAGTAATTTCTTCCTGGAACCTTTTAGGCAACTAATAAATGTTACAAACACAATATAACAAGCTGCGTTTGGAGATACCTACTCTCTCGTGGAAATTTCGAGATAAAAAGTTGATACTCAAATAAATCAATCAATTAGTTTAAGAACTTAGTTCTTGTCGGTGGAGTAATTTCCTAGTATGCCTCTCTTCTGCCATCGAGTATCTTTAGTACTCAATACTGCTTTTATAAATATCGTCATCCGTCCAGGAGATTTCGCGTGATTGAGTAACAAACATCCAAACTTTCACATCCTTATACATACATATAATAAAATACCCCGCCGTATCTGTTTGCGATACAATCAAAACTATTGAACGTATTTTCATGCGGTTTTCACCAATGGACGGGGTGGGTCATGAGGAAGGTTTTGGTGTATAATTTACGCCTACGAAGCCGCGAACAAAAGCTTGTTTATAGTTTTAGTAAGATATATAACAGGTTAGCGACAGACGGTACTAATTTGTAGACTGTTATCACGTGGTTATCATAGTGTGCATTTAGGAACCATTATGATAAGGTCCGGGCTTACATCGTGTGGTGCTTGGACATTGTTGCAGATATTGATGTCTCATAAAGATGTACATTTCTACGCAGATACGATCCATATCACATGGTTCAAATGACGATTAGCGCAATAAGTATTACAACATGTAAAAAAATCTGTTTATTGAATCTTTCTATATGATTGGCCACTAGATTATGTGACCGGCACAATATAAGATCCAAAATTGCCGATGAAGTTGAAGGGGGAAATTTATAAAGCGAGATTTGTGAGATCAGTAATGTTGTACGGATCGGAATGTTGGGCTACCAAAGTTAAGGATGAGAAGCGAGGCTTATCTCTGCCGAAATGCGAGTGTTACGTTGGATGTACGGGGTGCCAAGAAGAGATAAAATAAGAAATGTTTACGTGAGGGGAAGTTTGAAGGTTGCACCTGTAACTGATAAGGTTAGAAGTAACAGACTTACTTGGTTTGGACACGTGATGAGGAGGGAAGACGAAGTACTAGTTTACTAAGAGCTGTGTCAATGAAAGTAGGTGGATATAGGGGGAGAGGAAGACCTAAAAAGAGATGGATGGATTGTGTTAGGGAGGATAATTCATATCCGTATTGGGAGTGGATAAAACAATGGCTAAGGATAGAAAACTGTGGAGAGAAAGGACATTTTGCGCCGACCCCAGATAATGGGATAAGGTAAAAGGCAGATGATGATAGATGCGACACGGTAACTTATTTAAAAATATTATTGAAGGAAATGTGAAGGGAAGAAGAGGTTTAAGAAAAAATTATGTGAGCCAACTGAAAGAACTGAAAGAAGGCAGGTTGCACATTTATTTTTGTGTGACAAATTCATGTGAAATTCGTATAGGAAATTTAGTTATCCCGAAATTCCGATACAGTTGTATTAAAAAGTGTATCAACCCCTTATGATTGTGCGTTTGAACTTAATATCTTTATTTTTATCAAATGTGGGGATTTCTTACAGATCGCTTAGTTGTTCTAAAATAAAAACACTTGATAAATAGAATTGTATGATTGTAGCTGTATAAAAAACAAAATAATTATATTCGCCTGGCAGGACGTAAGGACAGGTATTCGAGCAACCTTACCATATACGGTTAGCTGGCGGGCATTGAAATACAAACAGTAGGTCATAAATTTAAAATAAGTAATAAGTACAAAGTAGCTGTTTCTTTTCGCAAAAAGTATATCTCTTTAGTCGTATTCCTCATGACTGAGGGTCGTGGTCATTATATAGAATGAAACACACACAACGACTATCTTAGCAATTTTAATGGGGTGGTTTGCCATTGCCTTCTCCATACATAGTTCTAAATTAAATATAACGGACAAATAAAAAATAACGGACTATTAGGAAAGCAGGAAAATGAAGTAAATATGTAAACTCCATTTATTCTTACCAGTCCTATCATGTAAACAATCTTCACAGTACTTTTTGTTGAATTTTGTTGAAAAAAAATCAAATATTAGTTCAAACCTAAACATTCTAAAGTAAAACATTTATTAACCACGAAAGTAATTTCCTAAAAAGTCCATTTTAATTTATATTGTTGTAAAATCATAAAAAGACATGGTAAGATTGTTTACATGATAGGACTGGTAAGAATAAATGGAGTTTAGGTAGGTCATCGCTGCCAGCGATGGCTTTCAAAAAAATCGCCGACGGGAACCAGCGATAGTAACACTACCGGCAACACAGATTTAAAAAAAGGGTTCCGGACCGGTACTTAAAATTGCAACCGGTGACAAAACTGCTTCCATTTTACAAGTAGTTAATTAATTCCAATACAAGTTAATCGCCTGTGTCAATCCAAAAAATATTAATCATAAAACCTATTAAGTATTTTTTACTTTAGCAATGATGAAATTCAATTCAGTTGGTAGAAGCTCACTCTATGACTCATTACATACTCTATGGCCTTCAAAAACAAACAGTAAGGATAAACAGCCAAAATAATCGCCTCGTGTTAGATGCAGTGATAATAGCACAAAGGTATGGCGACGTATAATTTATTTATCTATTTAGAACACGGCCTCGGTACTGAAGCACAATGAATGTTTACAAGCTCCTGTGAACTTCAGGTGCCATGTGTGACCTATTAGTTAGACTATTATAAATATCATGTTTAAAACAACTTCCGACAATAACAAGGTTAATGATATTCAGGCGGCTGAATACTTGAAAACTAAGCATTATTATATTATTATTAAGAACACTTACAACAAAATTATTATTGTAAGAAAAAAAGCCAAACCTCGTTTTATAATCAGAGTAGGGACAAGATCAGTATCTAAACTTACAAAAATATAACACAGGTAAAAACTCTAACGTCAGATTTCCGAAATTTGTAGAGAGAAGCGTATGAACATAAACATATTACATTATTGTGTCACAAATGGCAACCGTGCCAAGTTGCTGGATACACTTGCACTTATGCTGCACACAGCTACTGTTTGTTAGTTTAGTTAGTCTGATTGAAAAAAGCCTTTTTGTATATGAAAAAATGGAGGGAGATCTTTGCCCAGCAGTGGGACGCTTGATAGCTCGATATGAATATGATAGATGTGGTGGTGGAGTGGTTAAGACTTACTAAACTACAAAATAGTGTTCCCATAAGTTCCTTTGAACAGCACCTGTGCTGTGGTCGTATTGGCCCACTCAGGTTCGAATTCTAGCGTGGCTTGAGAATGTACACCAATCTGATATGGCGAGGAAACCTGCAGTGCAGTTGATGGTTTATCAGCTGAACATGAGCTGTGTGTGACATGAATATGGCAATGGCAAACCAATCTTATATTGCGTGCATTTCATTCCACAACTTCCATTCCATTAGCATTATGTCTATAGGAGTTGGCTAACTAAACTATCCTGTAATTTCTAGAATAGAATAGAATCATTGATTTGCATAGACTACATTAAATTTACATAGAATCTACAGAAGTGATGCCCCAGAGCTCAGCTAGTGAAAACTTAAAATCAGTCTAAACTTTCGCGCAAATGCACTATTCACACTAACATTAGTATTTATCGCAAAGCCTATGGAAAAGTTACGCATGCCAAGGTCATGACTGAGGTCGACTAGTTCACCTATTGGCCGATTGGAAATCAAATAGATCTTAAATCTCGCTGAGCCAATGTTATGTCAATGGTACAAGATCAATATAAACAAAAATATGGCCAAACTCGTCACTCACTTCAAAGTCCATGTCTACACTAATATTCTTAATAAAGCTGAGAACATTTTTTGTTTGTTTGAACGCACTTAACTCTAAAACTACCTGTAGGATTTGAAAAAATATTTTTGTTTATATGATGAACTAATGATGATGATACACTACATTTAGGAGGAAGTCTGTAGGCGGTCTAACATCGCGAAAATTCCACAAAAGCGAAGCTGTGAGGCGCAACTTGTATGTCAAACATTAAACATAAACTTTCTGGTTCAAGTTCAATTTTTATCCTCAATTCTCAATTTATTAAGTAATAGTTACATCCGGGCTATACATATAACCATGACACTACACATACCTACTGCTTTTTCAATTTTAGTTTCTAAAATCTTGTAGTTGCTGTAACATATACGATGTTAGTTGCAAGTCAGTGAGTACAACATGGTGTATAGACTAAATTAACAAATAGACAACGCACAAAGGCCAGCAATAGCAGGTAACAGCGCATAATTCAAACAACAAAGACATTGTTAACAATCCAATAAGTAACAAGCACAAACACAATGAATAAACTATTGTTAGAGAGCTACAATACATCCATCTTGACCTTCTAGCTGGGATGTCGCAAAGATAACGTCAAAAACAATTGACACTGTTGATATAAAATTGCCCACACGTAGCAGAGTAATCAAAAGTGGGCCTCTTCATTATCCAAGATTTACGTTATGATGGCTATAAGCATTACCCAACTGCCCTTTGAATGGTGATCTTTAGTCTATAAGTTTGAGTAGTCCAAAACAATCCTAACTAATATTATAAATGCGAAAGTGAGTTTGTTTGTTTGTTACCTCTTCACGCTTTATCTACTGAAGTACAGAGAAGGACAACCTTTTATCCCGGGGAAAAAACCTTGGAAATTCACGCGGGCGAAATCTAGTAAAAAATAAAGTTACTTACACTGCATTGATCAGATTTTTCAAAAGCTCCTGCTTATAGTAGATAGCACACCCATCCTCTCTGTGTCCCGTTTTCTGTTTAAAAATGCCGATGTATCCGATCTTCTCAAAATTGCCATAGAAACTTTCCAGGTGCGTTGCTTGTACTTCTTGCAAGCATATTATCTGCAAATTTGATAGTTTTTTTACTCAACAGCCAGAAATCATCGCGTTATATTGGGAAAACGTAAAAAAGAGATGTAAACTTCATTTATTCTTAATAGTCCTATTATGTAAACAATTTTCACAGTACTTTTTGTTGAAAATAAATCAAATATTAGTTCAAACCTAAACATTATAAAATAAATCATTTATTAACCATGAAAGTAATTTCCTAAAAAGTCTATTTTAATTTATATTGTTGTAAAATCATAAAAGTAGACATGGTAAGATTGTTTACATAATAGGACAAATGTGATTAAACATACTTTAAACATTTTGCGATTTTACTATTAATGATTTTAATTCTATTTCTCTCAATAAGAAAACTATTATATCAATAATTACTTACGTCCGGTGCTAATTTGACAATTTCGTCAAAAAGTCTAGGCGCTCTTACTTTCCATTTTAAATTGTAAGGATGGCACCCTGTATAGAGATATGGGTGGTACTCCAACAGGCACTGCGCTAATACATTGTATGAAACTACTTTGAACTTAAATGTAGATCCTGTAACATAAAATTATAAAGTTATATGCTGAATGTACAGATGGTTCAACTCAGCATCAGGTCATCATTTATAAGTTACACTGGCAAAGATAACTTGAACTATCTATATAATTATTGATATGTAAAAAATATTATGCTTAAGAATAGCTTTTTTGGAATCAGTGTCGTTACTATTATATAGTTCCGCTGTGATTAGATTTCCAACTTAACAAATCAGTGTAAAAGATCAAGTGATAGTAAAAAATGTGAAAAATCAAGTGGTAAGGTAAGGGATATACCTGTACTAGAATCACTTCTAGAACCTACTTCTTCCCATATCCGAAAATCTGGAGGTATTGTGGTTGATGGCTTAACACCCGAACTATTTGAAGATCCGGATTCATATACTGGGCAGTCATTATTAATGCTGTTTTCATTTGAAGAGCTAAAAGGTAAATTTTATTTACATTTTCGTGTGCTAAAAATGCAATACAATGAAACACATGAAGTTTTTTTTTGGGTTGAACATACTAATGTCTTTCAAACTATTAGAAGGATACACTTACACATCAAATTGTCCTCCATAGCTAACATGAGTCAAATTTGGCTGAAATTCACTCATTGGCTTTGATTTTTCCTGCTCATCTGTGTTGAGAGGAGGTATCCTAATTCGAATCTTTTTCTTTCTATTTGCTAGCTGTCGCAACTGTTGTCCTGTGACCAAGTTTGTGAATGATGTGCAGAGATTGGACTCCGTGCTGCATTTCTTTCCTCTACTACTTAAAAGTATGAAGTTTCTCACATGTATCCTGTAACTTACATTCTTACAAGTGACCCTCAAATATCTGGAAAAACTGTTGGTCAGTTTCAGCATATCTCAATAATATGTGTTAGAAAATAATAATTAAATACGTAAATAATCATGACTAGCCTAAAAACTACAGCCCTCACAAACATGCAATATCATGTTCCACATTCTCCATTAAATTATGTTAATTTTTATTTGACATGGAATTTGCTCTGTGCCAATGTTTGTGAACCTGAAACAAAATCCCTTTAGAAGTGCGTACCTGATGTTAACAGTAAGCTGACTCAATGGCTTCATTTAGAAAATGTACATTACTACGAAACATCATAATGTAACCATATCGCAAGTCTCACCATCTTATCAAAATTAGACAAGGATGTCAGGAAACTAGAAACGCTTCTTCAATAAAAATAATAACATGTTTTCCTTGTTATATAACGTTTTTTAGACCGTCGTTATCGTGAGTACGAAAACAAATCGAAAGAAATTACAAATCATATGACATGACAACAAGTTTCAGTAACCTATAAACATAAAATCGGATAAAAATATTCAACTTACATGCTTTGGATCTAAGCCATATTTAATAACTTATTAAGTTAAAGAGCAAAAACCATGACGAGCATCTAAAATCTACTGTAAAAATACATTTTTATGACCCACCGACCTCTCGTATCACTCCACTCGTCTTATCTTATGTCAATGTCATTCATTCATTCGCACTGAGCACACGAACCAGTGTTTTTTTATCTCTGGAAAAAAGAAGCACTGACATTCCAAAATTTATTGCCAGCTCTATAGATGTTATGTTACCTACCATCGATTAATACCAAAGATGGGCTAATTAATTCGAATAGTCATCCGAATAAAAATTTATCAGAAAAATTTATTACTTAGAAATCCATTCGCGGATAATTTATTCAGGAATTCAGGAATAAATCATCCGCGGATAAATTTGCCATGAATAAATATTCCGTGATATTATTCGTCATTTGAATAAATAAAAATAAATTACGTCATTATTTTCATACACTCGTTTTAGGTAAGTAAGACTTGCTTGTTTTTGATATGAAACATCTGTCCTCTCGCTACTGACTATCTGTGGAAGTGTTTGTGATGAAATATCAGATGTTTTACATCATGATGTGGATGATGAATGACGTTACACATCAAAATAATTAAGCCCAATACTGCAATGATGTGTTAAATCTGTAACGCGACCGTTTTAACACCGACACTACTGTCGGTGTTATTACGTCATTATTTTCATACACTCGTTTTAGGTAAGTAAGACTTGCTTGTTTTTGATATGAAACATCTGTCCTCTCGCTACTGACTATCTGTGGAAGTGTTTGTAATGAAATATCAGATGTTTTACATCATGATGTGGATGATGAATGACGTTACACATCAAAATAATTAAGCCCAATACTGCAATGATGTGTTAAATCTGTAACGCGACCGTTTTAACACCGACAGTAGTGTCGGTGTTAAAACATCTGATATTTCATCCTCACTAAGCATATTATGATGTTATCATAACAATATGGTTACCTACATTTAACTCGTTGTTATTTTGATGTGTGTCTACGAAATCACTCCCACAGATTGTCAGAAGCTAGAAGACAGATGTTTTACATCAAAAACAAGCAAGCCTAAAGCACTTACCTATAACGCGTGTATGAAAAATGTTGATGAATTATTCACGAAAATATCACGGATAATTTAAATGTTTAAAAGCCATAGAGCAACACGGACTCTTCCGTCTCGCGGGCTGATAAGCAAGGCAGTTCCAGGATTTTTTAGGGGTTGGCGGCAGTTGCGGACATTAGAAATAAACTTCTTAGAAACTATTAGGGATAAGTTTCACGAAACTCTGCTATTTGAACAACCCAAATAATTTAGTTTGATATGTCTTGGTGATTTCTCTGTGGGAAGGTGCAAGTAGCACCGTTACCGCACCAAATTTATTCAAGCGTATTGACACAGGTTGCATCCGCCTACTACAAATAATATACCTACTACTACTACAAATGGACCTGTACAACCGTGAACGAACACGTCAGTAACACGTCAATGTGTAACGCACACATTGACGTGTTACTGACGTGTTCGTTAGTCAAAGCCATGGGTCAAAGCATCCCAATCCGCAAAAGAACGGGGACTCCAGGAGACTTTCCTGCTGCAGGATTTTCCTGCTAAGGTTACGCACACTAAACAATAATATAATCAATAGATCTCTTGCCACCAGCAAGGCACAGAGTACTACGTACAGAAAGCAATATGGCACCCACCCGCACCCCCCGCACTTCTCCCCCGTTCTTTTGCGGATTGGGATGCTTTGACCCATGGCTTTGACTAACGAACACGTCAGTAACACGTCAATGTGTGCGTTACACATTGACGTGTTACTGACGTGTTCCCACCTGGCAGGCATCCATCATCCATCCACAACAGATAAAAAATTATATTTTCGCTCATTAGCCGGTGTGTTTATTTATTTCTCAATTTTTGTTATTTGCATCGTATCAGAAATGGGACATTTCATTAAATTGTTTTAAAATAATGTGTATCCAATTGTTCTAAAATTACACTGCGACACTTCGATCAGGTACGATGATAAAGTATTACTCTTCTTGCATTTACTATTATTTTTATTTGACTACGATAACGTTAGCGATAAGTACAATTTTATTTTTGACTTATCATCAATTTACAAGGTGCAGGTTTACAATATAGTTCTATAATTTTGTTAGATTGTTGATAAACTCTCCTGGGGCTGCAATAGGTACATGCCCTGTGATTACATCCACATCTAGCAGGTTCTATTACAATCATATAAATGCCTTTATCAGAATAACAATCCTATAAACCAATCAGTCATAACCAAAACAAATGTTTCAAATCAAATGTGTATGAATACAACAACATAATATCTTATGTTGTTATTACATTTCTTTGTAATGAATTTCCCACATATTCTCCTATATATATACCTTTACCTTTTTTATATTCCTTTGCTTATTTTTTCAAGTTCATCAATTAACTGTATGAGTATAATATACATTAATTGTTGTGTCCTTAAATATATAATATAGTAGGTCGGCAAATGTCAAAAAAGTCTTCTAGAAATCGAATTTTGTTTAAGTAATCACGGATCTATGTAAATTTGGTATCAGTGCATTCAGAAAAATGTGCTGAACATATATAAGATGACAAGCATCAAAGTGGTGGGGGTAGTAGCTGTGACGTCTAGAAGTCCGCCATACAATTTTTTTTTGTTCTTATAAACATGCTGTGTGGGGTATCAAGTGAAACGGCTTTGTGAGTTGATTACCAATATATAACACACTATTGCATTTTCATGATATGAATGAATGCACCGATACCTAATTTACATAGAACCGTGATAACTTGAACAAAAAGTAACCTCACAACCTTTTGGCCAACCTACTAATATTGCCATTGCCATAACAAACATTGTAGTATTATACAAATAGTCAAAATTCACAAAAATATTTTATAATATCATAAATAATATAGAGGTACCAGAAGGAAGGTCGCCGCGAAGAATGATTCCCAGTCTGGCAGTGTTACCCCTCTGCACTGCTATAGCAATTTTCTGTGCAAAGTAGCTACCTAATCCTATCCTAGGCTATCCTTAAATTAATTTAAATATATGAGAGAAGGACATGCACTGATATAGTATATCATTATATTCCATAGCATGTGGCACCTTCTTTAATTATCATAGTTCTCATATCTGATTATGAATATGACTCATTCTTTGTATGAAAATTACCCTTGCTGAGGTAGCTGTTATCTTAGTTGAGAATGAGTATTTACGGAGGCCATGAGTAGTAGGCAACCTACTGCACTTAGCTGGTAGAAAATAATATACATCTGCAGGTTGGCATTACAAAAGAGTTGATTATTATATCATAAAAACTATACAGCCTCTACTTAGCTTAATGCTCTAATTGTTGCATTCACAAGGGATCTGGACACACTGACAAAACAATATGCAATATTACAGTAATTACCTAAAAGATTAATAGAAATTACTGTGTAACAATAACTTCAAACACAACATTAGGCTAAAACAACAAATCACACTGTACTTACTCACATCTCAAGTATTCGCACCACTTGTCTGATTATACTTGTATTCTTTTGTAATGCCAAACTTATGAGCCATATGGTCCAAGATACAGACTTCAGCCTAGTTTGGTGTCTCCAGAGTTTGTGAGCACTCAAACAGGCTACTTGACAAAGTCAGAGAATTTTAAAAAATTTGCATAATCAAGATAAAATCTTTAAGAATATGAAGTATAAGGAGTTGGCATATTGTTCTTGTTCTATACATACTTATATCAGTTAAGAAACATCAAACATGTGTTTGCTTCTTTCTCACTCATTTGTCATTATGTTAGAAGAAAGTGATAGCAATATTTCTTTTTGTCATTAAACATAATCTCGACTTACCTCTGACTATATGTAAAAGGTTGCTTGTTGAGTTAGTATGTGATATCAAGAGATTGTAAACAAAACAAAAGAGTTTAATAATTTATTAAACAAGAGTTTTATAATAACATTTCACATCACGCATAAAAGCTCTATTACACACCACATAACACACACACATACAGGCTATACATTTCACAAAACAAATATGAGCCGCAATTGACTGTGCACAAGTATGAGTGGGATGGTCAGGGTCTGAGGGTCTGTCTTTTGGGGCCTTGCTACACGGCACCACCTAGCCTTCCATGTTTTAATTTATTTATTTATATCATTGTTGCAGATCTGTACAATTATAGAGAGTTATTTATCTTATGATTCTATAATCGTAAGATGTTCAAAATCGAGTCATATGTGACTCCGATTTTATTGAGTTATGTTGACAAATATGTACGAGATTTCAAGCCGGCAGATGCTCAGGTAAATATGATTAAAAAAAATATTATTTATGCACAAGTGGTTGTAACAGGCTGAATTTATTGAAAGTAAAAGAAAGTGGAAATTCATATTTCTGCTAACTCCACACAGTCAGAAATTATTGACAATTTTTTTGCATATAAAATAAGGACTTATTATGTGTAAAAAAAATCACTATGTTCATGCTATTATCAAAAAATAATAGTCTTGCAAATTGTGTTGCTTTAAAATAATAATATTGACTTCACGTGAGATTTGGGTGTTGGGGGTATACTACATGTACTTATTTATTTTATTTTTTTAGGAAGACCAACAGCTATAATTTACTATAACTTTAATACTTACTGTTATACATAGGTGTCACTATGGGGCGGGGGAGTGGCCCTTCACAATCTGGTGCTCAAAGCCGACGTGCTCCAGCAAGAGGTATCTCTGCCCTTCACGCTGGTGTCGGGGAGGATCCACGAGCTCCTCATACAAGTACCTTGGACAAAGATTATGTCCGAGCCTATAGTCGTTACGATTGATACCATTGGTGAGTGTGTGCTAGTGCTAAACTTTATTCAGTTTATAATATAATACCCATCTCGTATGTGCTATTTTTGGAAGCGGTGGTGGCTGAGTGGTACGGCGCTCGTCTGTGGCTGCAATGGTCCCAGGTTCAAATCCTGCCCGTGCTATATTAGTTTGTATACCAATCTGACTCAAGTATGACAGTTTTTATCGATCATCACTGGCTTCCAGTGAAAGAAAACATCGTGAGAAAACCTGAACTCTGGTTGATGATTAGCAGCCAGGAAAGTCGATGACCCTCAGTCATGAGGAATACGACTTAAGGAGGAGATGTGCTTTCTCATATACATCTATTCTAATGTACAATGAAAAGTCATTTGCTACTGCTATATGTTACCTTATAACTTATTTTTTTTCTTAATGAAATAGAATATAAAATTGTTATAAATTCGATGTTTTTTTTTATAGAATGCGTTCTGAGTCTAACTCCTCCAACGCCTCCAGATGCTAACCAAAATCCAGAAACACCGAGGTATAATCATTTGTCTTTATGGATAAATTGTTTAATATAATAATCCACACCTACATCCATACTAATATTATTAATCCGAAAGTCTGTCTTTCTGTTACGCTTTCACGGCTAAACTGTTAGACCGATTTTATTTTTTATTTTATTTTATTTATTAAGTTTGTCAACAATTGTTACAACAATACATGGAAAATAACAATCACCATTCACCAAAAATAGATCTGATTGCACAATCTTTATAGACAAACATCGCTTGCACATAAACTGTAACATATTAGGTATATCTACCACTGCGATGAACTAAAATTAAAACTGAATAAATTATAACTTTTATACAGTCAACCGCTCCTCAAGTTACCCTGCATGATCTCTTATGCCGCGGTCGCAGAGTCGAATTTGCAATGAATTTGAGTAGGTTGATGTGCTGTTGACTGTACAATTGTAAATTAAATGTAAGTAAGTACTGAGTATATGTTTAAGTATAAACTAAAAATAGTTGTTTAAATAACAGACAAAATTACTTTGCGAGTCTTTGGAATAGAATCAGCAAAATCTAAGTTTTTCATTATTTTTATGTAAGGTGTGCATATAGTCAAAGGCCTTTAAGTCAATCATAGACAGCATTTAAAAAAAAAACTGATCCCCAAGGGGCTGCTACTGAGGAGAAGAGTTTGTATGAAAAACACTACAAGACTGATAAAACTAATTATAAACTATTACTAACTACTAACAATTGTAATTTATTTTTTAATATTTTTTATTTTTTTTACAACTGATTTAAAAAAATATATATAATCGTTTTACACTAACAAATATGTTTTGTAGTTAAAATAAACCAGAATGTAATCTCACTTTAGTTTTAATATATTTTTTTTCTAGTACCAAATCTCAAGTAGTAGAAGCGCCTCCGGGGTACATGCAAGCGTTGGTCCGTCGCATCGTGAGCAACATAGCGTTGCGGGTCCATCATCTGATCGTGAAGTACGTGCAGGACGACATTGTGATGTCGCTGAACGTCAAGCACGTGGCGGTCGACAGCGCCGCTGCCAACTGGGACCCCGCTTTTGCCGGTACATAACATACATACACAGAAATCGGAATATTTTTGTTAGGAATGGGCGTTCAATTTTGTTGATTTTATTTGTATATCTCCGTTTTTAGGGTTCCGAAGTAAACTAGGAACCTTTATAGTTTCGTCATGTCTGTCCGTCTGTCCGCGGCTTAGCTCAGAGACTACTAGTACTAGAAAACTGTAATTTGGTATAGATACATATATACATATTTATTACGCGGAGTTAACTGTTGAATAAAATTTGCTAAAAAAAATTCTTTTTAGCGGGCCTCCGGGCCTTCCCTACACCTAAAGGGGAGGATGTTTTTTTCTTTCGATTATACCATCGTGTGGGGTATCATTTGATAGGTCTTTAAAAAATATTGTCAGTGTGTAAAGATCATTTTTTTGATTTAAGGATTTGTTTGCGAAATATTTAACTTTAAAGTGATAATTTTTTTTAGAGTTCAGTGTCCCCCCTCGAACAGGCAAACGGTGGGGGGTGGATACATGAAAAAAATTATGATAAGTAGCAAATATAATGAATTTAAAAGGAAAATTATCACTGTTACATAATCCTTACACGTTAACGAGTAATAGACGATAAACCTGGAAAATCGATTTTAGTATGAAAAATGTTCGTAGGAAAAGTTTTCATTGAATATGATGGATTAGTTATATGAAACTGGGAGTAAATATAAGTTCATGTGTCTGCATTTGTACATGTTAGGCACCTTCGGAACCCTACATTGCGCATGGCCCGACATGCACTTGACCAATTATTTATTTTATATGTAACTAGCATTTGTCCGGGGCTTTGTTCTCGAGGGAATATCGGGAAATCCTCTCTTAGTGCTCCCCTGCCTTGACCTTTCCTTAGGGAGTGTAATTCAGCTTCCTACGCTCAGTAGTTTTGGCTGTATATTGTCTGTCAGTCACTCGGTAGCGGAAGAATTTTGTATATATTGATTACATTGACATAAGTTGAGTGACATCACCTCACATACGTGCATTGCACAATAAGAAAATGGTCAGATGGTACAACGCTGTCAATGTGTCTTTAAGGTGAAAGCCAAGCTTTGGCTGTCCATACATTTTGTTCTACAGCAATGCTCTAAACTTCGTTAATGATTCTCATAACAAAATCGAATTTCCAATTCTTATGAAGTAATTGTGCTCTCATGTTGAATTTAACAAAGTAATGTATAATAATTTACGAGAAAAACGGCATTTAAAATACGACAAAAATTGAGATTCTTATTGATGTGTGCGTAATATTTTGTGACATTTAGGGGCGACGTCTAGCAGATTTATTACAAACTACTGACTACTACTATTTATATAAAAGCACTTTGAGACCTAAATGCATGCTACCTCGATGTTGCTTGCCTTGACAGCGCCATCGGCTGTTCGTGAAAAACAAAAGAAAATCATGAAATGCTAAAAAATTATAAAATAGCAAGTTTCAATATTAAATTCAATTTAGGGTTCACTCATATTTTTATAAAAGATTTTTTATGGTGAAATTTAAATTTGATTACTGGGACTTTTGGATATAAACACAGGCTATCTATCCAGGACCTATCCCCTGGAAATCTGGACTTTATGTCTTCAAATTTCTTCATTCCCACACGTCTTCAAATTCATATGTAGGAGATGATCTCATGGACATCTGGAAATGAAGACCTGGGCATGTGGAGCTGAAGACCTGGACATCACCAGGTGATGTCCAGGTCTTCATTTCCAGATGTTCATGAGATCATCTCTTAAAGCTTTGGTCTTCATATTCAGCTGTCCAGCATTTCATATGCACATGACCAGACACCTAGGTCTTCACATCCAGATGTCAAGATGTCATATTCAGTTATCCCTGTCTTCATATCCAAAAGTCCCAGTTATCAAATTTAAATTACACCATTAAAAAAAAAACATAAAAATTCGTACTGAACCCTAGATTTATTATTACAAGCTTGCCATTACGTATATGACTGGATTGGAAATATTTGTGCAAATTCATCTCAGACAGAAATCCAGCCAGCTCGCTTGCGTGTAGTTGCCGTTCTGTGCGAGGTGAAAAGATGGCAACGCTGCTTTTTTGTTAACCCAAAACATTGACGTATGATAAAACAACAAAAGATATTTCTTTCTATCAATATAAGTTCGTTCTGAAACTAAAACAATTTATTGTTGCAAATACATTTATCAAAATAAATTATAGTAGGTCTAGGTAGGTATTATATAAGTATTCATTAACAAAAAAGAAAGTATAGTAATTTGTGCATACATTTATATTTAGTATTAAAGTAAACAAAAATACTGATAAATTATTTTTTAGTTTTTAGTTTGAATTTCACAACATATTTTCTGAACGTCTAATTTAATCCTATAACTTCTAGGGCACGAATTATCGATATTTTGAAGTATCGATAGGTATTGGCTCTGGGATTTATTTTAATTATTTTTTTTCCGATTTTCTTCATTTTATTTAAATAAGTGCTTATTACTTTCATGATTTAAATACATTTCATTGTGTGATTAAGTATGTATTGACCGTTGGCAGTGCGGAAGCTAATCGATCAGCTTCGGATAAGTATTAACAAATTATCAATTAAAATGTAACTAAAGGTACCTGTGTATTACTTTCGTCACTTTATGCATAAAATACGCATTTATTATTTGCAGATTTATTTTTGCATATTTAAAAACGATATTAATAATTTATATCAATAATAAAAGATATCGATATTCGTGGTGGTATCGATATAAGTCTACACTACATAAGTACATATCTATCTATCTCGGACGACGCCGTCGCGCCGCGCCGTGTTGTATTGTTGTATGGAAGTTTCTTTTTTTGCAATAGATTTTTTCAGCTAGGTGTGTTACGTTACGTACGTACGTTATTATTTATTGATAATATTAAAGAATATTGGCTACTAGATCTGATAGGAAGAGATATCAGAGGCATGTAGGTATATTTTGGCCCACCAAAGACTAGGAAGCGAGTGCTTGGAGATTTGAAACGATATACCGATTTGACGTAAGTAAGTTAAAGTCTTATTGAATAATACATTAAAAATGCAAAGACATAAATATATCACACACGTATATATCACCGCATTGTAAAAGAATTAAAGTTTGGCATTTATTTATTGAAACTGTTAGTAGATACTTATTATCACAATTTGTTCCAGGGACAATAATTATGTGGCAGGAAATGCACAGCACAAGTGTTTCTTTATACAATAATTCTGTAATAAAAAATACAAAAACTGTAACGGAGGTTTGTCGTGATGAAGAATGTATCATCATCATCCATCGTTCCAAGCAATGAAGGAGTCATCGTGCACAGAATAATGACTGCAATATTTAACAATTTATGAAAGGAATAACTATAATCTTTTTTTGTTTTCTTTAATAAATAATAGTTCGGAAAAGATCATTTCATTACTAAAAATAAAAGTCAAAAATGTGTAGGTATAGCATTTAGTTTTATTTAAAAAAAATATAAACCTAGTCATACAATGCAATAGGCAAAAGTACATTATGACCATGACGTCTGCGGTGATATTTCCTGCTACCAGTCATGGTATCAAGTTAGATTGATTTGAGAAAATGGGTGTTAGAACCATTGATAGATTTGTGTTGGGAATCTAAGAGTGGTGAAATTCAAACTGCTGAAACTATTGGTAGATAGGTATTTGCATTATGTTGTTCGTGAACTAATTAAATTACAGTTTATTACTAATTATGATTTTGCACTATTGAACTTGAAGTTCTTCTTCTTGTAGTGCCTCTCCGTTACTGGAGGCGGCCGTCAGTTTCGCAACTCTTCTCTGTTCGCCGCTATGCAAAACGGCTCCTCAACCCTGGTGACTCCGGTCTACTCGCGTATATTACTCAGCCATGATTTTTTGTGTCTTTCAGCACGTATCTTGCCTTCTATTTTGCCCATCATAATAAGTTGAAGCAGCTGATATCTGTCGCATTTGTGCCCCGTAGTACAACTTACGTAGTCTAACTGGTTGTACCACAGGGATTTTTTTTCCCGATGGACTAACTAATGCTTAGAACAACTAAAAATGTTCCCCGTGGTACAACCAGGATATTCTAGTACTGCAAATATGGATCAACATACTACGAAATGATAATATGGATAAGTTTGAAATGAAAATAACGAAATGTATTTAATGAGATAAAAATAACATTCATCGCAGCTTTTCTAAAGCGAATCCAACATCTATTAATCCATTGATTAATTCCATTTGAATATGGCGAATAAAATCATCGTTGGCAATAATATGTTTACTTCTTGAATTCCCGTGGTTAGTTTGAAATTTTTTCATTTTTATTTCAGCCAAACACGCATTTAGTTCTAAATACTCAAGGAGTCGCATAAGAGTCACGGTATTCTTATTGACGCTTTTACCAAGATCCGAGTGATAGGACTCCGCCACATTATTACTACGATGTCTCTCAGCAAATACACTAATCAACTGGTTAACATTCGAATTGTTTATCCAAGTACGTTCGATGTAAAATAAAAATTTTGACATTGCCTGTAAACATTGTTTGTCACACTCTAATTTTATGTAATTAAAACCATCTAATATTTTGTCTTCAGGCAGTAATGGCAATACCGAGCAGAGGGACACAATTCTCTTTTCTGGTCTGTTCTTTGTATGACCAGCATCTTTACCTTTTCTCCAAATCGCTTTTGACCAATGATAATAGCATCCTCGTATTATCACTTTTGGAAAAACTGTAGCCATTGCTTTAACTGCCGCGATTTCATAATCAGAATGGTATTTTTAGGGTTCCATTCGGGAAGTTGAGATTTTATAACAGTAAACAAGGTTTCGTAAGTCGTCCTTTTCTTATCTGTCAACAGTGCATACAACAAAGGAGCGACGCTAGTAGAGTTATTAGTGCTGCCAATTTCTCCAAGTATTGTAAATAATTGTACAAATGGAGATGGACAGCACTTAAACGTGCCATCTCCAAAAAATTCAGTTATATTTCCTATATTTTTTCTGGTTTCACATGCGCAGAAGACTAAAATTCTTGACCCTTTATATAAATAATCTGCTAACAGAAATTCGGAATATTGTCGAGGAATTTCAACTTCCTCTACCGATTTGTATATGGTTTTACTTATGCCAGCCGCTTTATATCTTGCGTCATATAATGAATGTTTTATGCTTGACAATCCAGGAAGATTTGACACTAAATCGAATCCAGAATCTTTTATTTTTTTGAGGGATTTTTTGTAAATTCTTGGGATCGGTTTGTTTGATTTTATAACCTTTTCCTTCATTTCTTGGATTTGTAAAGCTACATCATTTTTAACAAAATCAACTTGACAAGAATGTGCACACTCATTTTCATTTCAAACTTATCCATATTATCATTTCGTAGTATGTTGATCCATATTTGCAGTACTAGAATATCCTGGTTGTACCACGGGGAACATTTTTAGTTGTTCTAAGCATTAGTTAGTCCATCGGGAAAAAAAATCCCTGTGGTACAACCAGTTAGACTACGTAAGTTGTACTACGGGGCACAAATGATCTGTCGTGTCGTAAAACGTGTCCCAAATATTTAACTGCGCTTTTTGACAGTTTGCAACAACAGTCTAGACATTGCAACGCGCTGGAGAACTTTTTCGTTGCTGACTTTCTGAGTCGAATTGATACGAACTTGAACTATATAGGTATTAATTCTCATAAATATATTTGTTTGCTTTCTTACAAAATATGACAATGACAAGAAGAAATTATAGGTTATTTTTCGCTCTTTGTATTTTTTAAATTTATTTTTCTTTTTTCTTATGCTGCCAGCCAGTCCGATTGGCATTATTGTAGTTAGACACTCTTTTTAAATAAGTGCCATCTAGTAGCGTATTTTTAAATTTATAACAATGCTTTGCGCCATATTTAATGTCATTTTGAAAGCTCTCGTCGTAGTGTGAGTGAGTGTAGAGATACGAAGATTCATGGCAGATTCTATTCTAAAGCTTTTTTTTCATTATGTTGACTGAAATAAAATCGTAGGCCATAAAATAAATAAAAGAGTATGTTTCCCGCTCGCCAATTCAAAATGTTTGCCTATATAAGTACTGCAACAACGCAACAAAAAAATAAAAACGGAAAATGTTGCTATCAACGCCATCCAGCGGAAATTGTTTAATGAACAGCCCTTCGCTTTATCCTTAAATAACAGTATTGTATCATTGATACATTTGCGACCTCCTTAAAATGGGAGATATTAGGAGCACCCATAACCAGAGAGCATGTATGAAGAGAGTGATGAGTGTAGAGGGAGCAAGAGAGATCTGTAAGGATAGTAGCAGGTGGAAATCGCTAGTCTCTGCCTACCCCCACGGGAAAAAGGCGTGATAATATGTATGTATGTATTGTTAGGCCCACTCGCCTGTAGCGCTAACTATAATCGGGCCGAAACCTAAACTCCCGTATGGCATTGTCAGTTTGACAATAATAGTGATGTAACTAAACACGATCGCTACGATTATTTGATTTTACGTAAAAATAACAAATACAAATAAAATAATTATTTTTATTAATCAGAAGTATGAACCACCAAAGTTAAGTCACTAACATGGATAATAAATTCATTGTGATTGTGAATAGTATTATCTACTCTGATTACACGATACGATACGATTGCGTGAATTCTTGTCCCTCTTTCTTTTATTTTGTATTGCTATAATGTTATTTTTTTTTTTATCTTAAAGCGCAATAATTTTTATATTCATTATAAGTTTATATTTAAAAATCAATAACAAATGTTATTAAACAAATCGATAAATTAAACGATGTATCGCGTTTTTTTACATTTTCACTATCGATTTATTGTAGCCGGATGCAGTGGAATTCCCTAAACGGGCAAGCCGGAAGTTCAAGTAGTACATTTCCGCGCATAGATTTAAAAATCAAAAAATTTGGAACTTCATGGGCTTGACCCTGATGACAACTGTCTGTCATACGGGAGTTAAGGTTTCGGCCCGATTATAGCGAGCGTACTATTAAAAACTATAAGCCTCATTCCGACCTTGGATATTTTTTACACGACTGACCAAAACAGTAGTGTTATGTTTTCAGGGTTCATGTATGTAAGTGTGTATGTAAGTTTCTTTGTTCCACCATAAGTCCTGATCGGCTGAACAGATTTTGATGTGAGAGGTATTTTTAGATTCCTTGCATTCCTCCGCGTTACTAGGCTATGTGAGTTATCAGTCTTGTTTTTATTCAATTTGGTATTTGGTTTCCCAAACAGACATAGACCCGTCATACCCCGTGATCCGAAGGCTGGTAAGACTGGACGACCTCACATTGTGTTTGGACCGCGCGGACTCTGACGGCAAGATACGGTACTACCAGGAGCCGTTGCTGTACCGGTGTCAGCTCAACTTTAGGTATTTGTTTTTTTTACACAACTGACCAAAAAAGGAGTGTTATGTTTTCAAGGTTCATGTAAATTTTTTCATTCCACCATACGTCCTGCACGGCTTAACAGATTTGATGTGAGAGGTATTTTTCGATTTATTTTATTAGCTTATTATATTTCGGCTCTTTACTGCTACAGATCATCAGTCATGTTTTTGCCCACTTTTGGGCACAGACCTTCCTTGAATAAGGAGGACGGACCATGACAAAGCCCGCTTGCCAAATTCGAAATGGTGAATTTAAACGACTGCGAGCTCGAGATAATACATTTTGGCCACCCATCCCGTGACTGACCATTACTAGAGTTGCTTAACCGTTATTATCGTAGGCCAGAACGCGTGAACCACTACGCTAAGCTCCTGTACTACTAACGTTATATTCCACAGAGTATCCACAAAGCTGATATCAGCGAACACTCGTCGCGCAAGCAGCCTTGCAATCCAACTGCGCTCTTCGAAATTAGGCTTTAGCGTGACCAACGATCAACTGGTGCTGCTCATAAGGTTGCTTCGCGAACGGACCCTGCTCGTGCAGAAGCAAGCTCCCCCTCCTGCCAAGACCCCTAATGCACCCAGAGAAACTCCTTTACGTAAGTCCTTCTATTATTTAAGTTTCTTGTGTGTAAAAACTGGACAAATTTCGACTGTTAGAACCAAACCTGGAATAACATATGGGGTACTTGGCGTTGAGTATGAACCGATTTTGATCTGGTTATTTTGTTTAAAAAGTGTCTTAATCGTGGGTGTTCTTTGCCTTGATTCATGAAAATTGGTTCAGCCGTTTAGATATCAGCATTTTTTCACCGTGACCTCGAGGGTTGTTGTAAATTTGTGATTTTTATTATCAAATATCTGACAGATTCGAGTTCAGCGAATTCCCTAAGCCAGGCCGCGGAGCCGGTACGCCAAGGGAGCTGGTCGGAGTGGGCGTGGTCCTGGCTGCCGGCGTGGCACGACCGCGTGGGCGTGGAGGAGGCGCCGCTGCCCGCCGCGCCACTCCCCATCTTCTTCACCGCCTACCTCGACGATATATCACTGGCTTACAAGGTCAGATAGTGCATTGTGCCGATCCTAGTGGGTGTGGTCCTGGCTGCCGGCGTGACAGGGCCGCTTGGGCGTGGAGGAGGCGTAGTATAGTAACTCATAAAGCCATGCCAACTTCGCCAATTAACAAAATTACGTTTGTCCAAATTGACCATCATTCGCAAAATGCCATTTCACAAATTACAATTTTACAAAATTACAACAGTTCGTATAATATCATGGGCCGTATGTGATAATTAAATATATTGTATAGGTCATATTTATTATCAAAATATATATTGTATTTTTAATAATGTAAAATGGAACGTCCGGTAGATGTAAAATCATCCGGGCATCGATGGCACCATGATTACACCATTTTTCGTGAAGGAATTCGAGTCGATTTTACTGCCAAGCCGCAGAGACATCAAATAATGTCATCATCCCCAATACTTCTTAGTCGGTCACACTTGTCAGAGTGGTCGTGGTTGTGCAGATGGTGCTGGCATGGGATCCGTACTGCCCGTCCCCTGGGCGAAGGTTGCTGCTTTAACAATGGCTCTCCTCTCCACCTCTTTCTATTGATGCCCTTTTACTTAGTACAAGTTCCTTTCCTGCACACATTTAAATTGAAGCAATCATTTACTCGCATCGCATTGTCTAAACAATAGTTGCTTGCAATTTTTGATAGTCAATTGTTGCTCTGCAATTATTTCATGCACCGCCTAAATAGGTCTTTTTTTTATATAACACAGGGCGGCAACTTTACGCTCTCTATTACAGATAATGGAACTGGAGGCTACGAGTCGCAAGCGCGCGCGCAGCATCCTGGAGCTGAGCGCGGCGCACGCGGCGCTGAAGAGCAGCGTCTGCGCACCGACCACGCTGCGCGCGAGCTTCGGCACGCGACTGCTCACGCTCAGCTCGCACGGCAAGTGTGTGTGCGGGCACGCGGATAATACCGTGGTCAGTAGATTTTTGCCACCTTATTAACATACATACGGACAGACAGACAGAAAGACAGACAGAAAAAAAATAAAAAAAATTTTTTTTTGCTCTCTTTTATTCTTTTTAAGTGTCCCTCTATTCATTTCAGTCAAAAATACTAAATGTACAGACAAAATATTTTTACTGTTTTATTATATGTATAGGTGAAAAGCGCCAAAGTGGTGGAGGTAGTTACTGTGATGTCTTAAGTCCGCCATACAAAAAAAATATTTTTTCTTATAAATCAACCGTGTCAAATGAAAGGCCTTTTTGAGTAGATTACAAATATATAACACACTATCACAATTTCACTACTTAGTCTAACAATTTAGATTTGTTTATAAGAATTTTTTATTTTGTATTTCGGACTTTAAGACGTCACAGTAACCAGCTCCACCCCTTTGGGGCTTGTCATCTTGTATATTTGTGTTCAGGACATTTTTCTGAATGCTTTGATACCAAATTTACCCATATCCGAGGTTAATGTATGAAAATCGATTTCTAGAAGACTTTTTTGACATCTGCCGACCTACTAATACAGATAACAGAAACAATTTTCTTCCGTCATCAAAGCGAAAATCAAATATATGGAAGTAAACGATATAACAATTCGTTTTCTCTTTGAATATGCGATGATGATCGCGATCGACCACGTGATTTAGCGTGGCCATATGTCAACCCCATACATTTTATCGTTCTCGAACTTTGTTTTCGTTTTCAAATTCTGACTGTCTAAAGTTCCTGATCTCTTACTCAAGTATTCCGCCGGCTCGCCTTTGAGAGTGTATGAAGAAGAAAAGTTCCTTTTCCTGGTGAACGTAACTATAGCATTTATATAGATTTAGTTCCAAACTATTGTCTGAACAGCAGTGGCGAAGCCTCCTTAGAACACGATTCCTACCGGCTTCCCTTATCAGATTCAAATATATATTTTTTTTAATAGCTCAATCCCGCGGCCTACTCTTGCACAAAAATCTATACCCATATACCTGTATGACACTGTCTTACTATAAGCCGAGGATCGACGGCATTGCCCATTAAGGCGCTACCCAAGGCTAATCAGAGGGGGTGAGGGGCGGTACGTAAGCTCCGCCTTAAAGCAGACACAATAGGTTACTTTTCGAATTTTCTATAATTTGTGTTTTTGCTAGCGAGTTTTCGTTAGCCTCTTAGGGTAATTATTTTAGAGGTTTTCTTTTAATTATGATAAAACACTAAATATATTTAAAAAAATAAGCCGGTATCGTAATTCTACTGTTATCGCTTAAATTACGGTGATTTTCGACGATAAAGAAAAAAAAACAGGATTATGTATTATGTTTTTTATCTAGTCTTATTAATTTTATTTGTAATTTGATTCGGTATAATTCTAGTTTAGTATTTTTCTCTTTACGGGATATTTTTCCTGCTTCAGTACTTCTAACCTATGGTTCACACTTGACGTTTAAAGACAGTACTTTTTCGGAAAATCCTGATTGGGTATGTCCTTAAGGTAATTTAATATGAGCGCGTGATTAATTAAGCGCACATAATCACATTGCGCGCTTTGAAAATATATTATTTAATATGCTGGACACAAAATACGCAATGTATTTGAAATCGCGCAAACGCACACATACACGATTTTACTATCGTAGGACGCTGCCGCGGCATCGCGGCTCCGGAACCCGCTCATAATATTGGGAATTCGAATAATTGAAATATATGCAAGTCACGCACACACACACATTACTACTACATACAACCACTCGTCGATATAACAGCGATTATAACCCGATCTCAGATAGCCTCCCAAATGTTTTCGTCCAATCAGAGCAACTTATTCGCGTTGCCGATTCAGGTCAGTCACCCCACCTAGCCATCGTTTCGCGCGCATCATCGTATCCTAATTTATAATTGTGATAAGTGATTAGCTTGATTGTGGTATATTATATGTAGTGTTTGTTTGTTTCTTGTCGACACGTAGGCTGTTAGGTGAGAAATGGCGGCATTAGTACAAAAAATAGGTTGTTGTCTACCTACACAGCTGTACTACACACTAATTTATGGTATGTAATTTATTGCATGTTTTTAAGTTAAGATAGGTATGACCCGGCTTTACCTTTATTTTTATTCACCCTACGCCACTGCTGAACAGTAACTTTCATCATCGTATTACATTTTAATGAATCACCTTTAAAGTACTCTGTTTTGGTGCAAGTGTAAAAAACTTTTGTATCCTCTGTTCAGAATCTACCCACAACGTATTTGAAGCGAAGCGGCGAGGAAGACAAAGAATGGTCGTGGCCAGAAGAGCACATGAACGCGAATGAGAAGATTGAGCTTGCTCAGATGCCCGACGAAGACTACCGAGTGGCGTCCGAGCTCACAGAGCCCACGGAGCCCACGCGGACCACGCGCGAGTCCCAGCAGGTGAGGCGAGACTGATGTTAAACATCTGGGGGTCTTAATCAGCCACTTTGAGAATCGGAATGTGATCCATTTATCATTTCTTAGATATTAAAAATGAACCTTATTCTACCACTAGCTGTCGCCCGCGGCTTCGCCCGCGTGAGTTTAGCTTAGATGAAAAATCTCTTTTGGAGCTTTTCATCAGATGTTCCAGATCTTCAATTTTTATACGTCAGCAGAAAATGCTCATCAGGTTGAACGATTTTTGCTAAGGCGCCATTTCCATATATGTTATAGTGTAGCTGGTCTCTTGGAGCTTTTCATCAGATGTTCCAGATCTTCAATTTTTATATGTCGGCAAAAAATGCTCATCAGGTTGAACGATTTTTGTTAAGGCACCATTTCCATATTACTTATAGTTTAGCTGTTCCGTTATGGTTCTTCATCAGGTGTTCCAGTTTTCAAAATGAATTATAGCCTATATGTTGCCCAGACTTAATAGCTATACAACAAAAAAAGTTTCATTCAAATCCGTCCAGTAGTTTTTGCGTGAAACGCGTACATACATACAGACAGACAGACAGACAGACAGACAAGAAATTCCAAAAAAAATTTTTTGCCTTCTATTGTTCTTTTTAGGTCTCCCTCTATCCATTTCAGTCAAAAATATTAAATGTACAGACAAAATATTTTTACTGTTTTATTATATGTATAGATATATAAAGTTTATTTTTAATGACGGTCAGGCCATTTTCCGTCACGGCTTTCGAGTTGAAAGAGTGGCCGGTCGTTTTCTTGTCTTATTAGTATGGATACATAATAAATAGAGTATAAAAAAGGCCAAGGATACATTTGGTTCCCTGGACTCATCATATGTCACATCGCATTTCACGCATATTTTGTTTTTAGATTAAACTTTTCGTGCAAAATTTTAGTCTGTTGTAATAAGCTGTAATAAATATTTTAGGTTGTGGATAGAAAAAAAAATATAGTATCTATTATTATTTTCATTGATATTATCATAGTGGAAATCGCTAGTCTCTGCCTACCTCCACGGGAAAAAGGCGTGATAATATGTATTATAATATGAAGATAGTATAGAGTATGGATTGTTACAGACTGAACACCGGCCTTCAATGAAATCGGAGGACCAAAGCGAGACCAATCCTGGCCAACCCGAGGAGCCGAGCCCGGCGGAGCCAGCGGACCGAGTTGACGAGTTGTGGCTCAAGATGGCGCCGGTGCTGTTTGTGGAGTACGACCACGAGAGGTCGCCACCTGGCCGGCAGGACGACCCGTACGACAACCCGCCCAGCGACTTTGAATACAGGTGAATAATTGATTAACTATGCTTTCCGAAAACTGGGCTAAATGAAATCCGAGGATCAGACCGAGACCAACCTGACATACAATTTCGCTTGCAGTCGCATTTGCGTTGCCGGAGTCCACAAACGACGCGGCGCACATACGACTGAATTTGTACGGCGACGACCGGTAGCATACGCGTATCAAACTCGAAGTCAATTACAAAATACAAAACAAAATATATCACGCCCGTTTTCAATGTAAGAACTGTGGATGATGATATTTTCATAACCATTGTCTTTTTTCCAGTGATTGGGTGGAGGTATGCAATATGAATGTGAAGATAGACCCCATCGAAATAAGACTTTGCATGGGCCTCTTACATCGACTTCAAGTGCTGGAGCAAGCTCTACTGGAGTTGCCGCTTGTCGTTGAACAGGGTATGATTACATGGCTTGATTAATTACGGTTTTCAAAAATGCGACACAGATGTCAGCACAGCACCTAGGTCCAATGCTGTTGTCATTGGTTATAGATTTGACACTCTTTGACAGTTTTCTATATCTCACACTTCCCTAGCGCAATCTGGTAACTCTTTATACTTATGGTACTGTAAACTTAGCGGTAATAAACGTTTTTGTTATTTTTTTGAAACTGGCTGCAAGAATTGGATTTTCTTTAAAATCTATTTACAAGCGTTTACGCAAAGATTTTCATTTTCGATAGAAACTTTAGAAATTAAAATACTAACGTCAATTAAATTTATCGTAATCAGAAAATCATAACCTTTAAATCTTTTACTGCCAAATTTCATGATTCTAGGTCTACGGGAAGTACACCATAGTTTTTGATTCCCTTCTGAAATCGCAGGACATAATGGATGAGTAAAAAATAGAACTGTCTTTTTTGCTTAGAACTCCCGATGCACACCTTGACAGTGGAAGAAAACGATGCGTTGATGGACAATTTGCCGCAACGGAAAATTGTGATTGAGGTAAGAATTTTATTTTTATCAAACATGCTTGGAAATGTAGGCATTATTTTGGTTAAAAGAAGACACGATGCAAGTAGATGAGTATTTTTTAAGGCTTCTCTGACTCTCGGCCTTAGAACCGTTCTTTGTACAATAAACCGTGGTCACAGAGCGACTTAACTCTCAAGACCGAAACGTCTGAGAAATTTATGAGTTGCCGCTTGTTGTTGAACAGGGTATGATTACATGGCTTGATTAATTACGGTTTTAAAAAATGCGACACTAACGTCTGAGAAATTAAAATGTTGGCCCTGGACAAATAGAAGCGAATTCTGCGCGAGCGACGCGCAACGAGCGAGAGAGACTTATGAGCTGTCCTAAGGAGCGAGGGGAACGTGCAGATTCGCTCGCGCGGAATGAGGGTAACCGTTTTTTCGCTCACTATACTAGCGAGTGAGGTGTTTCAGATGCTACTTATTGATCTGGGGTCATTAAGTAGTCACTCACCGCCCCGCACTCATTTCAAATACCGCACCCCACCCCGCACTTCGTTGTAGGCATGACTGACACTTGAACGAGGGTTGGCGTGTGATCGGCGTACTTTTCGCGCTATTTTGCTTGATAACCACGACTCGCAAGCACCCTACTAAATTTAATGCACACATCTGTGCGTGTAAACGTCATTTGCCCATGTAGTAGTAAATTTGCGAGGCTGCATGGAGTGTCCGGGGTGTGGCCTAATACCAGTTTATAAACATTTGGAGGTACATTTGCTTGCAGATGGAAGCCGCGAACATCCGCGTGTACCCGTTCAAGCATAGCCATCACAGCCACGAGAAGCCCGCCCCGCCGCTGTTGCTCGACCTGGAGCTGGCCAGCGCCGTGGTGGTCGTCACCGGACCTTTGTACCCGCACAGGTACCCATCTCAGTTATAATATACTGTCTGTCTGGTACGCCCTCACGGATAAACCGCTGGTACGATATTGATGACATTTGATATGGATATTAGTGTTGCAGGACTATCGATAGTATTGGTTTTCGATACTATCGATACTATTTAATGACAATACTATTGTTTTTTTTTTCAAGCAATCGATAGTGCTATAGTATCGATTGTTTGTTGAAATATAAGTGTCAATAGTATCGATACTATCGATAATATTGATTAGAAAACATCAATGGTATCGAACTCAATACTATCCTATCGATAGTTTGTTTATCATCAATAGTATTACAAACTATTGGATTTTGATACTATCGATAGTATTGACGGTATAAATACTATCGATAGACCTATCGATAGTGTGACTATTTTAAAGGTCACAATACTATTGTCAAATACTATCGATAGTCAACATTATTGCTGCAACACTAATGGATAACTAAGATAATTTTTTTTCCAAAAATCAACCTTTAAGTAGCTGAAATTTTGGGTTGAAGTTTGTATGAAAAACATAAGATATACTTCTTACCGCGGGCGGTAGTCATATTATAAAATAAAGTCCCGTGCAGTCTATCTTCCTGTCTTCATATTCTTCTTCTCTGTTCGCCATAAATTTAACTACGGACGGAACAGAACGGTTTTCAACAAAAGACGAGTTGGGCCATGAGGAAGGTTTTGATGCTAGTAATATTATGAAATAAAGTCTACTCCCTCTGTTTCTCTATAAACTCAAAAAGTACTAAATGGATTTTCATGCGGCTTTCACCAATAGACAGAGTGGCTCATGAGGACGATAACCGTCATTGATGATGATCATACAGTCTATCAAATATCTTTCCACAGAGTATGTTCTGCCGCCTGCCAACTGCCAGAGGACACAGGCCCCCTATTCCAAGGCGCCCGCCTCAACATATCAGTCGCCATACCTTCGCTTCAGTTCCGCATAGTGAAGCCGAACGACCCTCAGCCCAGACCCTGCGCGCGCACGGATTTGAGACTGGTCGTGCATATACTGCTCAATGAGAGTTACTTCAACAAGCGACAAACTGTCTCATTGTCCTACTCTATGAAGATCCGTGAGTTTTTTCGTGTTGTCAACTAATTTTTATTTGGTCAAGTTATAAATTAATGAAGTGATTGAGTACGTCACAAAATTATTAAAAATTGTGTTAAAGAAATTCAAATAAAGTACCTGGTTAACGACGATTTAAACATTATCTAGAATATTTGCATGTGTATTTTTTCTTTGACATGGATCAACACAACTTTTTAACTTTAAGATATAATGTTTTTGGGGGATCGATTACTGAAGAATAATAAACTTGAACTTAGATAATAGGGAATAAAACTGCGATGTTATTACGCTCGTGGGCAGCACTAGCATAAGTAGTAAACAGATTATTTTGACATAGACTATGACAGTCTTTCAGAGACTTGTGCACCTTGGCAACAGTTGATCAGATTACTACGTATGCTGGCGCCGCCATCTGCGTCGAGCTTTGTGTAACATTCTCTATTAGCAACGATTTACAGAAAAAAAAACGTAATAAAATAAAAACATAAATGAGCGCAAAGGCGGACTTATCCCAAATGAAATTCGTCCAGCCAACATTCGGGTGGAAAAAGATTTAAAAATACCATTTTTTTTTTCTTTTTTTTTCAATATAGTTTGCAACTTTAACAACTGAGCAGTATATCAACGTGCATGCTGTGTTCGCTCCAAGAAGGCTGACAACTTGATGCTCTTATAATGTTTTTTTTTTTTTGAACTTTTGTGTTGTACAGCCAGTTTGGGAACCAAATAAATAAAACAAAAATTTATTAACAGGCGAAGCGAACATAAGCGGATCAGCAGCGAGATTACAAGCAGCGTACCACGTGCCCGCGTCCCTAGTGAGCAGCCAGGCGACCACGACGCTCAGATACACATCGCTGCCCAGCGACGCGTTTCATGATGAAGGTAGGTGATGATATTATTATGTGAAGTGGTTGTACTGGTTCGTCCTACGTCCGAAAAGGCATACATTCGAATCTCACGCTGCCCGATATATTGAGTCTTCAGTTTGATTTATGTAAGGTTATTTTCATCAACTTCTAATTGACCCCAGTGAAAGAAAACATTGTGAGGTAGGTAACCTTTAGGAGACTTGAGATTAATCTGACATCAGTATTATCTATACCAGTCTTATTTGATAAATATCTGTGAATTATAGCCACATTCACAGGGAACCCTATTCAATATCCCAGATGTTCTTACGGGAGCGAAGCCTTGGGACACAGCTACTTTTTAATAGAAGTAACAATTTCTGGCTAGTAGAGATCAAGAGCACCCTTTTACTTTTTCTTTAACCTATACCATATTTATATTTTCAGAGGCAGTAGCAATCGATATAACAGTAGAGGAGGTGTCCATTCGCGGGTACCTCACTAAGGACATCAACACTCACATTATGTCGATGCAGTCGGCTAGAGCCACCGCCTTCCATGCCCCCAGTAAGTTTGTTCATTTTTACGCATTTTAAAAACCTTTCATGTAATTTATTATATACTAGCGCCACCAACCCGGCGTCGCTCAGGAGGTACTTTTGTAGCCTAAGAATTTTTTAAATCTGTTTAGTAGTTCTGAAGATTCTTCCTTCTAGAATTTTCAGACATAACCACCTTATTCGTACACCGATAGATCTACTAAATATCGGCGAAATTCGTATATAGTGCGTGTCGCAGACAAACTACGCTCTGCTACAGATTGTTGCAAACAAACTATGCTCTGCTACTGAATGTTGCAGCCAAACTACGGTCTGCTATCAAATTGTAGCGGACAAACTGCGGTACTCAATGTTTTATTAAATCTACGTACAACTACGTACAAACTGGTCTTTCTTAATCTATAGGCTTTCAGTCACGCGCTGGGCCCATGTAACGTGACCTACTTATGAATTATGAACTAAGACTAACCTCAAACTTGTTCCACTGCGTGACGGATATCCACTGTGTCACGGATCTCCACGGCGTGACGGCGGGTCGCGCCGCGACGGGTGTCTGGCGGAGACACGGCGGATGGCAGGTGGTGACCGGCGCTAAGTAAAGAAATGACCCTAAGCCCCAAACCCAGATGGCCATCCCCCAAGAACTGATAATTTCACTACGCATGCGTCACCTCTGCTCACACACTTATGTTACTTTAATTAGTTCAAATGTATTAGCAACACAAACATTTAGACAAATAAAGTATTTATGGTTGACGCAATTAACCTCAAATCGCCGTGACCTCCCTGGCCCAATTAGTTCATAATATTCAATACAAACTTCAAATTCTATACGCGACCCCGCGAGACAAACTAGCACTTAAGTTCACAAACGATCAACAAAGCAAATAGGTTTAATTAGTTCCTTTAATATTTCTAATCACTACGCGCCATGCGGTTTCACGACCACGTGAAATTTTATTAGGACCAACGCGGGTTGTCCGCAAAATGGCTGTGCATAAAGCCGGCCACGCACGGCTCAGCACAAAAGACCATGCGACAATTGTAATATTTTTTTCTATTTATGAGGACATGTAATGGCTTCTTTAGTTTTTAAGTGGTAACCTATTGTTGTATAAATGGCTGTTGGTCTTCCTAATGAATAAAATAAAATTACTCCCTACAAACAAACTCACAAACCCTTCTTTATAATATTAGTACTAGTATGACTTATTACTTTGTTTTCTTGCAGAAGGCGAGGAGGTGAAACAAGCCTGGATATTCTCTGCGCCCGATGCACCCTCTACCACGTAAGTGTTATTTTAACTCCCTTATTTTCCGCTAGGATTACATTATCATCCCAACTAATATTATTAATGCGAAATTGAGTTTGTTTTTTACCTCGTCACGATTTATCTTCAGGACTAATCTTTATGAAATTTCGCATTCACATAGTTAGAATTACTGAGAAGGACAAAGAATACCTTTCGTCCCGGGAACAGCACTGTTCCCGTGGGAAATTAAAGCTAAAAGCTAGTTCCCTATGAAATTGTTATTGTTTCAGACCGTACCTGAGACTAGCCGTGCAGTGGTGTAACGTTCATGTGCCCGATACCTTGGACTACTTTGGCATCTGGACTGAGCCCATATCGTTTTCCGTTGACCCACTTTTCGTCACGTTCCTGGCTTACAAGCCGCAAGTCAAATCATTTGGTAATTTGTTATTGTATACTATTATTTTACATGAATTTAAATCACAAGTATTTACACATCAACCCTTCAATCTATACTATTGATGTGCCGTTCTCGAAATTTTTGAAGAGCTAGAGGAAACTTCCATAGAAAATTTTCGGAAATATTCTCGGAAACGGAGAATTTTCCTTAAATCCCGAGAAGTTTCGGAAATTTTTAAAGAAATAAATTTACGAGAACTGGGAATTTCTTGGTGGCACATCGCTAATATTTAATCAATAATTTATTTTCATTGATCCGTCAACAGTACTATATTTTTTCTGCGAACAGATGCTTATGCAAGTACGACAGATATGCTTACTGCAAAGAGCAGCCAGTACTTCCACAGACGAAGGCCAACTCCACCTGTAAGTATGCCCTTTCATTTAAAGTTTCACGATTTTTACTTGCAGAATATTGTTGTAATCAGATGTGTAATCTCGAGTAGTCGAGTTGCTATACTGTGCTATTTAAATGCTACCGGTTTTTGTAATTTTTGTCAAGTTGTCAGCTTGTCATTCAAAACCATTCGAAACTAACTTCACTAAACAAACTTACTTTTTGTACGACGTGCAAAAAAAATGAAGAAAATTAGAAATAATAATCATTTTTTATAAATGTTTATTTACAGTATTTTATTGTCCACTAAATGAATTAAATATATTGGAAGTTTAATTAAATGTAAATATAATTTTACAAAAAAAAAATGATTCTTTAAATTTCGGTATGTAATTGCCACTCCACACACACCAGCGCGGTCAAGGTAGAGTAATTTAGAAATTTTTATATAAAAAAATAAGTACTTAGTTTTTCACTTGATTGGTTAGTTTGTAGAAGATAAATTAAAATCTATAATTTTTAATTTAACAATTTTCTTTTCTGCAAGCCGTACATTTGTCAAAGAGACCGGAGTGAAGTTGTTACAGCCCGACCCAAGTTTAGATTCTAATCGGACTGTACTTGAAAAGAAAACTACATTTAAGGTTCTTTCGAAATTTTTATGTATATTTATAATCGGGCCGAAACCTAAACTCCCGTATGACAGGTGTCATCAGGGTCAAGCCCATGAAGTTCCGAATTTTTTTACTTTTAAATCTATGCGCGGAAATGTAGTACTTGAACTTCCGGCTTGCCCGTTTAGAGAGTTCCATTGCATCCGGCTACAACAAATCGATCGTGAAAATATAAAAAATCGCGATAAATCGTTTAATTTTTCGATTAATTAATAAGGTTTGTTATTGATGTTTAAAATGCTGAATATAACAATTATTGCACTTTAGAATTAAAAAAATAATAATAAAAAAGCAATACAAAATAAAATAGAAAGAGGGACAAGAATTCGCGCAATCATATCGAATCGTTACATCAGAGTAGATAATATTATTCACCATGAATTTATTATCCATGTTAGTGACTATGACAGCTACTTTGATGGTTCAGACTTCTGATTAATAAAAATAATTATTTTATTTGGATTTGTTTTTTTTTTACATAAAATCAAATAATCGTAGCAACTCATGTTTAGGTACATCACTATTATTGTCAAACTGACATACGTCAAACGGGAGTTTAGGTTTCGGCCCGATTATAGTTTATTATACGATTTATATAAAGCGGTTAAGGTTTGTGACGGGTAAAATAGGAAAATTAGGCAGTTATAGCCGTCATATTGACGTTTACTTTGGCAGTCATCAAGCGGGCGCAGCAGCCGCGGGGCCGAACTAGTGCACGTGCGCCCGCGCAGCTTGGAGTCAAGCAGTGAGCGAAGCGAAAAAAAGGAGTCAATTCCCGAACCGACGTCTGTGAGTACAATTTATATTTACCCATTTTTAGGCTGTTTTTGTTGATTTACTGGCAAGGAAGGACAAAACGACATTTAGACGGGCGAAGCCGCGGTCATGGCTGTATGATATATAATGTGTATAATGATTTTCATCTTGAGGTACTGTATTGACACAAAAATTAATGCGCATTTACGGCATGACGGTTCCAGGCAAAGCCAAAGGAGCTGTTCACTGACGAAAGATTGATCGCTCTCTACGAGCGTCTGCGGCGGATGCTGGTGAACGTGGAGCTGGGGCTGGTGCTGGTGTACGTGACGTCATCGACGGTGTCCGCGCTCGACTGCGCCACAATGCGCGACGCCATGGAGCGGCACGCCGGCATCAGCACCGTGCTGGCGCTCGGGTCAGTGTGTGACGTTGACAGATTGGTCGCTCTGTACCAGCGTCTGCGGCGGATGCTGGTGAACGTAGAGCTGGGGCTGGTGCTGGTGTACGTGACGTCATCGACGGTGTCCGCGCTCGACTGCGCCACAATGCGCGACGCCATGGAGCGGCACGCCGGCATCAGCACCGTGCTGGCGCTCGGGTCAGTGTGTGACGTTGACAGATTGATCGCTCTCTACGAGCGTCTGCGGCGGATGCTGGTGAACGTGGAGCTGGGGCTGGTGCTGGTGTACGTGACGTCATCGACGGTGTCCGCGCTCGACTGCGCCACAATGCGTGACGCCATGGAGCGGCACGCCGGCATCAGCACCGTGCTGGCGCTCGGGTCAGTGTGTGACGTTGACAGATTGGTCGCTCTGTACCAGCGTCTGCGGCGGATGCTGGTGAACGTGGAGCTGGGGCTGGTGCTGGTGTACGTGACGTCATCGACGGTGTCCGCGCTCGACTGCGCCACAATGCGCGACGCCATGGAGCGGCACGCCGGCATCAGCACCGTGCTGGCGCTCGGGTCAGTGTGTGACGTTGACAGATTGGTCGCTCTGTACCAGCGTCTGCGGCGGATGCTGGTGAACGTAGAGCTGGGGCTGGTGCTGGTGTACGTGACGTCATCGACGGTGTCCGCGCTCGACTGCGCCACAATGCGTGACGCCATGGAGCGGCACGCCGGCATCAGCACCGTGCTGGCGCTCGGGTCAGTGTGTGACGTTGACAGATTGGTCGCTCTGTACCAGCGTCTGCGGCGGATGCTGGTGAACGTGGAGCTGGGGCTGGTGCTGGTGTACGTGACGTCATCGACGGTGTCCGCGCTCGACTGCGCCACAATGCGCGACGCCATGGAGCGGCACGCCGGCATCAGCACCGTGCTGGCGCTCGGGTCAGTGTGTGACGTTGACAGATTGGTCGCTCTGTACCAGCGTCTGCGGCGGATGCTGGTGAACGTGGAGCTGGGGCTGGTGCTGGTGTACGTGACGTCATCGACGGTGTCCGCGCTCGACTGCGCCACAATGCGTGACGCCATGGAGCGGCACGCCGGCATCAGCACCGTGCTGGCGCTCGGGTCAGTGTGTGACGTTGACAGATTGGTCGCTCTGTACCAGCGTCTGCGGCGGATGCTGGTGAACGTGGAGCTGGGGCTGGTGCTGGTGTACGTGACGTCATCGACGGTGTCCGCGCTCGACTGCGCCACAATGCGTGACGCCATGGAGCGGCACGCCGGCATCAGCACCGTGCTGGCGCTCGGGTCAGTGTGTGACGTTGACAGATTGGTCGCTCTGTACCAGCGTCTGCGGCGGATGCTGGTGAACGTGGAGCTGGGGCTGGTGCTGGTGTACGTGACGTCATCGACGGTGTCCGCGCTCGACTGCGCCACAATGCGTGACGCCATGGAGCGGCACGCCGGCATCAGCACCGTGCTGGCGCTCGGGTCAGTGTGTGACGTTGACAGATTGGTCGCTCTGTACCAGCGTCTGCGGCGGATGCTGGTGAACGTGGAGCTGGGGCTGGTGCTGGTGTACGTGACGTCATCGACGGTGTCGCCGGCATCAGCACCGTGCTGGCGCTTGGGTCAGTGTGTGACGTTGATTGCTACTTTCTTAGTGCTCACTTAAGATATATAAAAAAACCTCTGCAAAATTTCGAGTTTCCACCTTCCGAGGTTTTGTTTCTGCGTTTATGCACCATGCGTCAGTCAGCGTCAAATTTTGTATAATTTGGTCTCTAGGTTATTTGTTTTGTTGTTACTTTTCGACTTTTCCTTGTCCTATCATACCTCAATAACCAAGCGAATATTACATTAGAATTGTTTCACACAATTTGTCCACGTTTCCATAGTTTATTTGCTTATATGCTCCTTCAATTAGGGAGTTATATAACTAATAATCCAGTCTCTTGGTAATTGAAGGGTTTAATAATATAATATCATTATCATTTACAGTCTTGGCCGGCTCTCAATGCATTCAAATTCAACAAGGAAACACCTGTGGCAAATTATACGACACGACGGGCCCACTTTTATAAGTAAAAGTATTGCTGGTGGTAAGTGTACAAAAATATTTTATCTACACTCATGTCGAAATATTTGAATTATGAATTTAAATATGGTTTTATAAAGACGTTCTTTATAAACGCATAAAATTAAAAATAATAGTACATTACTGCCGCGGCCTATAATTACTACTTTGCTGGTCGCGCTGATGATGGCCGAGAGCGCAGCGTAGCGGAGCTCCAGGCCGACACAGCGCGGTCAGCGTGCGGCACTTGATGGACGAGCTGAGATAAAGGCCGAGACCGTAGGTCGAGGCCTTTACAGTGAGGACAGCAAGGGCTGCAATGATGGCCAAGCTGGAAGGCCTAGAGCGTAGCTAGGCTAGCTCGAGGCAATCATAGCGTGACCAGCGAAGCAGTCATTGTGGGCCAAGGCTTGTATAGTGCTTTACTCAAAAATGCAAGTACCAAATCTAAATAAAACCAGCAAGTAATTTAAATAAAAATATATTAATTAAGGATAAAGCGAAGGGCTGTTCATTAAACAATTTCCGCTGGATGGCGTTGATAGCAACATTTTCCGTTTTATTTTTTTTGTTGCGTTGTTGCAGTACTTATAGGCAAACATTTTGAATTGGCGAGCGGTAAACATACTATTTTATTTATTTTATGGCCTACGATTATATTTCAGTCAACATAATGAAAAAAAGCTTTAGAATAGAATCTGCCATGAATCTTCGTATCTCTACACTCACTCACACTACGACGAGAGCTTTCAAAATGACATTAAATATAGCGCAAAGCATTGTTATAAATTTAAAAAATACGCTACTAGATGGCACTTATTTCAAAAGAGTGTCTAACTACAATAATGCCAATCGGACTGGCTGGCAGCATAAGAAAAAAGAAAAAGAAATTTAAAAAATACAAAGAGCGAAAAATAACCTATAATTTCTTCTTGTCATTGTCATATTTTGTAAGAAAGCAAAAAATATATTTATGAGAATTAATATAGGTACCTATGTAGTTCAAGTTCGTATCAATTGGACTCAGCAACGAAAAAGTCCTCCAGCGCGTTGCAATGTCTAGACTTTTGTTGCAAACTGTCAAAAAGCGCAAAGTTGAATATTTGGGACACGTTTTGCGACACAACAGATATCAGCTGCTTCAACTTATGGGAAAAATAGAAGGCAAGAGATGTGTTGGAAGACGCAAAAAATCATGGCTGAGAAACATATGTGAGTGGACCAGAGTCACCACGGTTGAGGAGCTGTTTCGCTTAGCGACGAACAGAGAAGAGTTTGCGAATCTGACGGCCAACCTTCAGTAATGGAGAGGCACTAGTTCAGTAGTGCAAAATCATAATTAGTAATAAGAAACTGTAATTTAAATACCTATCTACCAATAGTTTCAGCAGTTTGGATTTCACCACCTCTTAGATTCCCAACACAAATCTAGCAATAGTTCGAACATCCATTTTCAAAAATCAATCAGCAAGCAGCACCGCAGACGTTATGGTCATAATAGTCTATTGAATTGTATGACTAGAATTATATTTTTTTAAATAAAACTAAATAGTACATATTGTTGACTTTTATTTTTAGTAATGAAGTGGAAATTTATTTTCCGAACTTTTTTTTATTATAGAAAACAAAAGATTAGTTATTCCTTTCCAACATAAATTGTTAAATATTGCAGTCATTATTCATGATGACTCCTTCATTGCTTGGAATGATGAATGGTGATGATAAATTCTTCATCACGACAAACCTGTGTTACAGTTTTTGTTTTTGTATTACAGAATTAGTGTATAAAGAAACACTTGTGCTGTGCATTTCCTGCCACAGTATTGACATTTGACACGTGTCAATACTATCGATAGTCCTGCAACGCTAGTAGATAGATATGTATATAGTGTAGACTTACATCGATACCACGACGAATATCGATATATTTTATTGTTGATATAAATTAATATCGTTTTTAAATATGCAACAAGCTAATTATTAAAAATAAAAAACACGACTGACAAGTTTTTACTCAAAAAGTATAACTATTTACAAACATATAAGTAATATACATTTTTCAAATCGCCTTTTAAAGCCCTTCAATTTGATACCCCACTCGATAAGATTGATCAAATTTTATTGTTTTTTGGTCTGCTATTTATCGCATATATAATCCGCCATTTTGTTTTTATGATGACGTCATATAGCCTATGTCACTCGGAGGAATGCAAGGAATCTAAAAATACCTCTCACATCAAAATCTGTTAAGCCATTCAGGACTTATGGTGGAATAAAGAAACTTACATACATACATGAACCCTGAAAACATAACACTCCTTTTATGGTCAGTCGTGTAAAAATAAATCTGCAAATAATAAATGCGTATTTTATGCATAAAGTGAAAAAGTAATACACAGGTACCTTATTTACATTTTAATTGATAATTTGTTAATACTTATCCGAATCTGATCGATTAGATTCAGCACTGTCAATGGTCAATACATAATCACACTTTCAATGAAATGTATTTAAATAAAATCGGGAAAAAAAAAAATTAATATAAATCACGGAGGTCGAGCCCACCTCGACTTTATCGATAATTCAAAGTATCGATACTTCGTGCCCTAGAAGTTCTAGGATTAAATTAGACGTTTAGAAAACATGTTGTGAAATGCAAACTAAAAAATAATTAATCAGTAATATTTGTTTTCTTTGAAACTAAATATAAATGTATGCACATATTCCTATAGTTTATTTTTTGTAAATGAATACCTACGTGTATAATATCTACCTACTATAATGTCTTTTGATAAAAGTATTTTCAAAATTAAATTGTTTAAGTTTCAGAACGAAACTTATGATATCTTTTTGGGCAACGTTGCCATCTTACACCTCGCACACATCGGCAACAACGTATCGATGAATGCCTGAGATGAATTCGCACAAATATTCCAGTCCAGTCATATACGTAATGGCAATCTTGTTGTAATATATTAAATCTAGGGTTCAGTATGTATTTTTATGAAAGATTTTTTTATGGTGAAATTTAAATTTGATAACTGGGACTTTTGAATATGAAGGCAGGGATATCTGAATATGACATCTTGACATCTGGATGTGAAGACCTGGGTGTCTGGTCATGTGCGTATGAAATGCTGGACAGCTGAATATGAAGACCAAAGCTTCAGGAGATGATCACCTGAACATCTGGAAATGAAGATCTGAAAATGTGGAGCTGAAGACCTGGACATCTGGACATCACCTGCACATATAAATTTGAAGACGTGGGAGTCTGGTCATGTGGATACGAAAACCTGGACAGCAGGACATAAAGTCCAGGACATCACATCCAGATGTACAGGTGATGTCCAGATGTCATATTTAGATAGCCTGTCTTGATATCCAAAAGTCCCAGTAATCAAATTTAAATTTCACCATAAAAAATCTTTCATAAAAATAAGTATATTGAACCCTAAATTGTATTTAATATTGAAACTTGCTATTTTATAATTTTTTAGCATTTCATGATTTTCTTTTGTTTTTCACGTACAGCCGATGGCGCTGTCAAGGCAAGCAACATCTAGGTAGCATGCATTTAGGTCTCAAAGTGCTTTTATATAAATAGTAGTAGTCAGTAGTTTGTAATAAATCTGCTAGACGTCGCCCCTAAATGTCACAAAATATTACGCACACATCAACAAGAATCTCAATTTTTGTCGTATTTTAAATGCCGTTTTTCTCGTAAATTATTATACATTATTATGTTAAATTCAACATGAGAGCACAATTACTTCATAAGAATTGGAAATTCGATTTTATTATGAGAATCATTAACGAAGTTTAGAGCATTGCTGTAGAACAAAATGTATGGACAGCCAAAGCTTGGCTTTCACCTTAACTAGAAATTTAATTAAAATGACAATTACGAAAAGTACAGTTACTAAAATTCAACACCGACTTTCCCGGATTGATGCACAAATTTTTCATATGCCAGCTTATATTTTTCCTTTGAGTTTCGCGGTTAGCTTCATCTTTAATGTCTGGCGGTGTTAAACACATTGATCGGAAGAATTTTCACCTCATATTTAGCCAAAAAGTCACTAAATAAAAACAAAATTTTCGCTGAACCGCGCTTTTGTTACTTCGTTTTTTTTAAGCAATGGTAGTTGGAACTATACAGCCAAATATGGAATAAAATCTTTTTGTACCTATCTCTATTAAATACAAACAGCTGTGTTTTAAATAAAAAATCTTTTTGGATTCGATTTTTAAAATGTTGAAACGTCAAAATAGCGGCCGCCAATGTTTTGTCGGCCTGTTAGAGCGGCCAGCAAAACTTTGTCGGCCGCTATTTGAAAACAGAACGGCAAAGTCGACTTTGCTCAAACAAGGTTATCAAAATAATGACCACATTACATGCATTTTTGAGTAAAACTCATTATAGTACCGCTACCAGTACTGTAATGACATTACGATACAGCTAGCGGTCTTACTTCTTACTTCCATCGAGGACACTTTTCCGCAATTAGGCCTCCAGTTTGGGCCCTTTTTGCGTGAGGAGGATGGGCCGGAACTTCATTCGAGCCAGCCCAGCTCCTTTAGGAAGCGAAGAACCGCCGATGGTGTACGGCAGGCTTCGCTCATGGTCCCTGGGTTCCCCAGGAACTCTTCTCTTGTAGTTGCAACGAACGCCACGACACTCCAGAAGGAGGTGGCTTGCAGTTTCTTCAGCCTCCATGCATGCTACAGCTAGCGGTACTATAATGAGTTTTATTTTTCATTTCTAGCTGTATCGTAATGTCAGCGCGTGGTGCGCTCTGCGGATGGTTATATCGCCAAACAGCCAGTGCTTAGCTGTATAAAAATCATTATCTAACAAGCTAATTATTAAAAAATAAAAAACACGACTGACAACTTGTGCTTGGCCAAAGGCCGAGCTCGGTCTCGTGAGCAAAGAGAGTGCCAAGGCCGAAGGCCTAGCCCTTGAAGCCCTGAATGACCTTCTCATTTCATCTCAAACCCTCAGTAACCAGCAGAGGGGCCTAGGACGAAGGCCGTGGTGCAAGCTGCGTACATGAAGCAGAGAGGCGAGGCGAGGCTAAAGCACCTAGCGTGCTGTTTAGAACAATTTTACTTCTGCAGTTTCGAGTATGTTGTTTTGGAAATAGGCAAAAGTCATCTACCTAAAGTCCATTTATTCATAATTGTCCTATTATGTAAACAATCTTAACATGTCTTTTTATGATTTTACAACAATATAAATTAAAATAGACTTTTTAGGAAATTACTTTCGTGGTTAATAAATGTTTTACTTTAGAATGTTTAGGTTTGAATTTATATTTGATTAATTTTCAACAAAATTTAACAAAAATTACTGTAAAGATTATTTATATAATAGGACAATTATGAATAAATGTACTTTAGAAGAGTTGTCGGTTTAGACTAGGTGAAGAGCCGAAAGACTATTTTCGCTTTAGCTCTTTGCTCTCTCTCTCTCTCTCTCTCTCTCTCAGCCGAAAGACGTCCACTACTGGACAAAGGCCTCCCCAAAAGATTTACACAACGACCGGTCCTGCGCTGCCCGCATCAATGCGCATCCTGCGACCTTCACCAGGTCGTCGGTCCACCGAGTGGGAGGCCTGCCAACACTACGTTTTCCGGTTCGTGGTCGCCACTCGAGAACTTTTCTGCCCCAACGGCTATCTGTTCTACGAGCTATGTCGCCGCCTCCTGCCACTAAAGTTTGGCGATTCTGTGGGCTATGTCGGTTACTTTAGTTCTCCTACGGATCTCCTCATTTCTGATTCGATCACGCAGGGAAACTCCGAGCATAGCGCGCTCCATCACCCTTTGGGTGACTTTGAGCCTTCTTATGAGCCCATAGTAAGCGACCACGTCTCTGTTCCGTATGTCATTACTGGCAACACACACTTAGCTCTTTGCTAGGAAGCCGCAACTCTGCCTTCGGTCTCACTTCGCCTCTCGGCTTCATATACGGAACTCGGCCATCGGCCTCGCGGGCCAAGGCGAATCGACTCGAGTGATGTGCACTCAGTATCTCGACTGGTTTCAGGAGCTTTAACTGGCTGTCTTGGCGTGTCCGAAATGCCCCGAATCGTGTATCATAGAGAACCTTTACCAGGCCGACGATAGGGTGATTGTCGTTGCCATCTACTGGTCTGGGAAAATATAGATGCCAATTCGACTCGCCAAGAAGAAAAAGAAGGGGCTTTAAGATGAAATCGGAAAATCGTCCATGTATACGAATGACTATGCCTTCGGTCTCGCCCCGTTTTTTGCTCACGAGACAGAGCATGGCCTTCGGCCTAGCCTGGACCCAGCTCGGGCGGCTGGGGACCCCTGGTTTACTGGAAGTTTGGGATAAAATATAAAAGTCGTCCATGTTTACAGAGGGCTCGGCCTTGGGCTTAACCCTCGTCCTGCACTTTATTATCGAGACGGCGGCGCGGCTGGGGAAAGGGAAGCTAAGCCTTCAATTTAAACACAGCTGCAGCAGCATCAGGAAATATACCAAAGTGACCTGAGCTGGGATTAGGCCTAGACAGAAAGGTAGTACCGCCCGCGGAAACTATAATAGATAAGGAGGGGCGGTGGGGGACTGGTGCTCGACCAAATGTTACAGAGGCCCTGGACGACCACAGCCGGTGGTAGTTTATAGTTTTTTTCATACAAACTATACGAAGAACTCGGCCTACGGCCTCACTCTTTCTCTGATCACGAGATGGAGCTCGGCCTTCGGCCTAACCTGGATGCAGCTCGGGCTGTGGCCTTGCGGGCGCAAGCTTTGGCCTTCGGGGCCCCTGGTTTACTGGTGACGGCGCGCCAAGGTAGACCTGGGGTACTGCCCGCGGAAACTACAATCATATAATCGGCGCGGGGGCGGGAGGGGGCACGTCATAGAAGACCCTAGGCGACGTTAGTAGCCGTTTAAAATGAAATCATAAGGTCGTCCATGTGTACGAAAGACTCGGCCTTCGACCTAGCCTGGACGCAGCTCGAGTTGTGGCCTTGCTTGCGCGGCTTGGTTCCTGGTTTACTGGAGGTTTGAGATGAAATATAAAAGTCATCCATGCATACAAAGGGCTCGGCCTTAGGCCTCGTCCTGCACGTTGTTCCCGAGACGGCGCGGCTGGAGGAAGGGAAGCTAAACCTTTGATTTAAACGCAGCTGCAGCAGCACCGGGAAATTATACCAAAATGGACTGTGGCCTTGCGGGCGCAAGCTTCGGCTTTCGGGGCCCCTAGTTTACTGGAGGTTTGAAATGAAATATAAATATATATATATATTTGTAACGGCGCGCCAAAGTGGACCTAAGGTACTGCCCGTGGAAACTACAATCGTATAATCGGCGGGGATTGCGAGCTCGCCGTCATAGTAGACCTTAGGCGACGTTAATAGCCGTTTGAAATTAAATCATAAGGTCGTCCATGTATACGAAATACTCGGCCTTCGGCCTAGCCTGGACGCAGGTCGGGCTGTGCCCTTGCTTGCGCGGCTGGGGTCCGCAACCTTCAGTAAACCAGGGACCCCCGTCCCTGGTTTACTGGAAGCAAAATGAACCTGGGAGTAGACCTGGGAGTAGACCTGGGGTACATGCCTGCGGAGAGTACCTGTAATATATAGGAGGGGGGGGAGGTGCTCGACCGAATGTCATAGAGAACCCTGGCGTCGACCACAGCCGGTGGAAGTATGATAGTTTAGACGAAGCTCGGCCTGCGGCCTCACCCCTTGCAGCTTTAGTCCTTTAGAGGCAGAAAGGGAGTACCGCTCGAGGAAACTATAATAGATTCTTAATGTAACATTTCCGTGTAACATTTCGATTTTAAGCCAGTGATCTTGCAATAGCCGATAGTAGCGTTGCCGATCGATAGTCAGACTACTATGGTGGAGGGTGACCGTGGTACCCCGAGCTACGTTTAAATCGAGGGCTGCTAGCCACGCAAGCGAGGCCGAAGGCCGAACTCGGTCTTATGAGCAAAGAGCGGGGCAAGGCCGACGGCCGAGCCCTTTGTGTATATGGACGATCTAACGGTGTTGATCTTACTATCTATCTTATACAACTAAAAGTACACACAAACATATAAGTTACATATATTTTTGAAATTGGCTTTCAAAGCCCTTCAATTTGATACTACACTCGATAAGATTGATAAAAAAAATTTTTTTTGGTCAGCTGTTTATCGCGTATATAATCCGCCATTTTGTTTTTATGATGACGTCACATAGCCTATGTCACTCGGACGAATGCAAGGAATCCAACAATACCTCTCACATCAAAATCTGTTACGCCGTTCAGGACTTATGGTGGAATAAAGAAACTTACATACATACATACATACATACATACATGAACGCTGAAAACATAACACTCCTTTTTTGGTCAGTCGTGTAAAAACTGTTGTTATTTTCCCTATTTGGTCTTAAATATGTATTATGCGGCTAAATTAAAAAAGCTTTGTGTAATTCATTACACGCATTAGTTTTCTATCTTCTGTATAGCGCATGACAGAAAAGTAAGGTAATTTTCATTACCAAACACCTCCGTAATATTCTCGTAATACCTTCGTAATATATGGAATTATGGACCCAAATTCGATGTAATAAGACCCACTTTACGAGCAAGTGTGTTGAAAACTACTATTTTCCAATAGGTCGAATCTAATAAAATACATGTTATATCTTAGTAAAGGCCGATGCAGACATAGTGCGTGAGAAAAGGAATTAGATAAATAACATGTCGGTTACCTATTGTTTTAGATTTTAGACTCAGTTTTTGTGGTTGAAATCTATAAGCTGAAGAGTTTCAAGGTTTGTTTGAAATAGCGCTAATCTCTAGAATTATTATATTTTCTGCTATTTGAGATTGGTAGGAGAATGGCAGTAGGACCACGTGGCCAGAGCGGAATACTACATACACTCGCTTAATATAACTCTCGCTTAAAAATCACCCTGTATATTTTCATGTAATATTTTTCTTCCCAATCAGCAACGGCCAGAGCGGAATACTACATACACTCGCTTAATATAACTCTCGCTTAAAAATCACCCTGTATATTTTCATGTAATATTTTTCTTCCCAATCAGCAACAGAATTCGAAGAAGAGTCGTTTCCATGGAAGCTGCGCTTAGCGGATGTGTCGTGCTATACCCTCGAGACAGCATCCCTACTTTCCGAGAAGGAAGGTCTGGACAAGTCGGCCCGGAGCCTCCGCTCACAAATCAAGCTGACCTCAGCCGGGGTCCACCCCCGAACCGTGTTAGAACTGACCACAACCACTGTTACGTTGTCTGTGGTCACCAAGTCTCTGCAAATAAAGCTGCCGGTGAAGATTGAAAGGAAGTCGGCTACTGAGAAGCCGGGCGTGGAGGTTTGTCTTTTTATTTTATTTTATTTTATTTTATTTTTATTATTAATTTTATTTTATTTTTTGTTTTTGTATTTGTTACTTCTCCTTCGATGCCACAGCATGTGTGTCTTTATGTTTGTACAACGTTGGTGATATTGAATGTGGCGAGTATTTGTCGATACATTTGTAATGTTTGTTTCAGAAAGTGAAATATTTCCAGACTGGTTTAGACTTCCGCCCATCAACGCTGAAGGAATTTCTGCGTGGGCCAGTCGAGTAAGATATATTTGTTCATTTTAAACACGATGGCTGACAAAAACTGAGTCGTTTTTAGGGTTAATTATTTGAGTTTCTTTATTTTGCCAGATATATGTCTGAGGTATCATGTGGGTAACATGGTCTATGTGACGTCATCACTGCTTTTTCTGTCTTGAGTTCTGTTTAGCTATTGTATCAATTCAATATAATTTGATGTTGTGTTGTTACATATTCTGATCAAACTTTTTTATATTTATTTCAGGCGCAAGACAATAGAGGTAAGTTTTATAAAGATTAAATAGGGGACCGGACAACTTTTTTTTTGACGCTTCTTTGAAATATCTCACATTAATAGAATTATCCGTAAAAGAATCACATCCATAACCAAAGTATTTCCCAAGATATAGCAAAAAACAATTCACATTTTTAAGCGATGCCAAAACGCCCCTAACTAATCGTGCATTCATATGACGTCACGCGTAGAAAATGGACTTTCCCTAAAAGTTTGAACTCTAATAAATCCGCTCAGGAGAATAAACTCGTGCTGAAAAGTCGCAAAATGTGTTTAATTATATGTATTCTATCATAAAATTACATATTTTTAACAATTCTCATACCTTGGCCGGTCCCCTATTGTTTAATTTTGATTTCTTTAACTGGAATACATGCGTCAATTAACTTTTATTAGGCTATTTATTATGCTCTTCTTACGTTATCAAATTTTTAGTTTTCTTATTGTGTGCGTTACCCTGGCAGGAAAGTGTGTCCTGGAGTTAAGTGAATGGAACCAAAACGTTGTGCGTAGTCTAGTGTACATGTGCCGCGAATAAAACTTTTGTGCGTCTTTTAGTTTAGGAAAAAAACGGAAATCTAGGATTCTGCTAGGGTAACGTCGTTCTAGCAGGAAAGTTCTAAACGAATGATCGGAGAGAGAAATATTCTGAGGGGGCAGAGAGCTTAGAGCTGTGCATTGACCTGGGCTGAAAAGATCATTTGTGCGTCTTCAGGTTTTCGGGATATTGCATTTCCTGCTAGAGTAACGTTTTGCAAAATCGTGGATCTCCTAGATCCATCGTATGTGCGCCTGTAAGATAAATATACAGGAGTAGCTATTCATTTGTGCCCATCTGTGCCATAATTAGATTTAAGAAAATACTTATAATTTTTAAGTAATCGCGTTGTCTTTGAAATCACAAAAAAAAATCATAGCGCCTAAATGAAAAGACGTGTAAGCTCGCTGAAAACTGTATTCGATTCTTCTATACACCTATAATAACCACAAAAAGTTTCTGAAGTGCACATGTATTCATTATTGAATAATATTACTAAAAGACAAAATTAGGTGACTTAACTTTGACGTCAACATACAAGAAACCGGCTCAACCCAATAAGTGTGCGTGTGAACCAAAGATTAGTTTGTTCAGTCATAAGTTATCGTGGAAATTTTCAGTTCAAAATGTTAAGGATATAAGTAAATAAACACAAATCCAAAAACATATAAACAACGGCAGATTATTCGGCCAAATTAGAACGACTACAAAAAAGCGACGGTTTCATACATATCGATAATCGATAATATATGACTAAACACACTAATCTTTGGTTCACACGCACACTTATTGGGTTGAGCCGGTTTCTTGTATGTTGACGTCAAAGTTAAGTCACCTAATTTTGTCTTTTAGTAATATTATTCAATAATGAATACATGTGCACTTCAGAAACTTTTTGTGGTTATTATAGGTGTATAGAAGAATCGAATACAGTTTTCAGCGAGCTTACACGTCTTTTCATTTAGGCGCTATGACTTTTTTTCGTGATTTCAAAGACAACGCGATTACTTAAAAATTATAAATATTTTCTTAAATCTAATTATGGCACAGATGGGCACAAATGAATAGCTACTCATGTATATTTATCTTACAGGCGCACATACGATGGATCTAGGAGATCCACGATTTTGCAAAACGTTACTCCAGCAGGAAATGCAATATCCCGAAAACCTGAAGACGCACAAATGATCTTTTCGGCCCAGGTCAATGCACAGCTCTAAGCTCTCTGCCCCCTCAGAATATTTCTCTCTCCGATCATTCGTTTAGAACTTTCCTGCTAGAACGACGTTACCCTAGCAGAATCCTAGATTTCCGTTTTTTTCTTAAACTACAAGACGCACAAAAGTTTTTTTCGCGGCACATGTACACTAGACTATGCACAACGTTTTGGTTCCATTCACTTAACTCCAGCACACACTTTCCTGCCAGGGTAACGCACACTTTCTTATTACATTGGTGCGGAGCCCTAAAATTCTTTTTATTTTAACCAAAACTAACAAAACTATCTAAAAAAAGAAAATTACAGATGTAGCATTATGTCCAGGTGTTTCTAATTTGCATGGACTAGATATGTTTCACTTGAGCATCATTTGATACAATCAAATATTTCGCTATAGATAGAAAAGAAGCCAGAAAAAAAGTTATCGTCGGAGAAAATGATGGTGGGACCGGTTGTGTCGTTAGGCGTGCACATGCACGCAGACACACCGCCTGTCATCATCAGGATAGCACATGACCAGGTATGTGACGGATCAAGTACTCTCATATAGAAATTAGGTGAAAAAATTCCATGCGAGCAGGACTTGAACCCGTGACCAGGAGCCCTATTGTTGAAAGTGTGACATACCGCCGAAAACGAATAGAGTATTATGTCGCATTCGTCCTATTATATCACTTAAAACATAAAAGCCGTATTTTTGAAATCACTCGTCTAGCAATGTTGCCAGTGATATGATAATAATGCGAGAAGCAATTTCTGCTCCATTCTACGCAACAAAAACCGAATCGGTAACGAATCGTAAAAAAAATGTTCGTAAATTTTCAATCAAAGCGAACGTAAGCGTTAAACGGAACGCAAAAATGAAAATTTTGATAGACTCCATTTATATCCGTATCCGGTTGTCTATGTCATTCAAGATTTTGACGTAAAAAACGTTCGACTACCAAATCATACGAAAACGAGTGGTCTAGACCACTCGTTGCGAATTATTAGACTTAGTCTATTCAAAAATACGGAATAATGGATATCGAATGAAAAATCATTCGGCTCACGCGTTTTTGGTGAGTCACACTTTCAAAAATAGGGCCCCAGGTCTTTATACGACCTTGCTCTTCCAACTGAGCTATCGCATTTGTATCTGTGATGCTCAAAAATCCAAAAATAAATATGTGACAGATGTTTATAATAGTAATAATTAAATAATGTATGTTTTATTTATATGCCACTAGCTTTCGCCCGCGGCTTCGCCCGCGTGAATTTCCCACGGGAACAGTACTTTTTCCCGGAATGTGAGGTACCCCTACCCTATGTCCTTCTCAGTACTTCTAACTATATGTATGCGAAATTACAGAAAGATTAGTTATGTAGATAAAGCGTGAATAGGTACCAAACAAACAAATAAATAAATAAACAAACCAACAAATTCACTTTCGCATTTATAATATTAATTAGGACTAGCTGCGCCCCGGTAAATCCGCCGCTGAAATCCGTCCAGTAGATTTTGTGTAATTGACTAACAAACATCCTCACAAACTCACAAATTCACATCCAAATTTTCGCATTTATAATATTTAGAAGGATTTCAAGGATAATATGATACTATTAATTATAACGATGCAGTTTGATTCTAAATATTGGATTTTAATAGTTTGGTAATAAATTGATTATCTGTGCACAGGTCCACGTAATGGCGTCGACTATCCACTGTTTAAAGCACATCGTCACACTCCTGCAGCGACCGCCCATTGTAGGCCCGAGGCGGCTCTCGGCGCGCTCGCGCTCCCTTATAAGGTTAATAGTAGCACATTGTTACCCTAGGGGTGAAAGTAACTTATTTAGTCCCCAGACGGGATTAGTTCGAGGGACTAAATAAGTCTTTAACCCGAGGTAAACACTGTGCTTTTCATTTCGAATACTAGGAAAGTACCTGAGGAGCGGTTTGAAAGAAATACTTTTCAACCCTAGGGAGATTTTTTTACTACTAACAGCTGTAAAATTATAAAAAAATAATCATAAAAATTGTCAGTAGAAAACTAATTTCTCTAGGGCTGAAAAGTATTACTTTCAACTCGCTCCACAGGCAACTTCAGTCCTACTTTCTGAGTATGAATAATGAAAAACTATTTATTTGTTTAATTTATTAAGGAACAACAAACAAAAAGTTATAAAATGGATTGTAATAATAAGGCTTAAATCTAAGTATGGATAATTTTGTAGCCCTCCACGTTATTCTCAACGCCTCCTCCCTAAAGCTAGCTACGTGTTAGGGTGCAACTACACTGAACGACGGCGTCGATCAGCCGAACTTTTATGTCAACGGGATAAGGATCCAAGCGAATGGGGTTACTGCATTTAGCTACCGTCTTTATTCCGTTGACATAAGAGTTAAGCCGATCCAGCGTCGATTAGTGTGGCTGGCTGAATCTAAAATACTGCTTTTTTCAAAATGCTTTGAAGCAGAAGATGTAATACATACATCTTTACTCCTATGCTCGTAACCTCTAAAATCACAATACCTACACTTATTTTAGCTGTACCAACTAGAAGCTTTAAAGAGAAAAAAAAATCGTTTGTTTGAACGCTCTAATCCTGGCAGGCCTCAACCTACACCGGTTTATTCCACTTTGGTTTCACCCAGGTGATATACCCTAGGTTATCAAATTTCACTTTTTTGTGTCCTGAAATCACCTGCTGGCAAATCACCTGGAAGACTGCCTGGGTTAGGTTACCGGTTTTAAAAACACATTAAATAGTTATAAGCTTCCATGCTGGTCTGGCAGCGAAGAAAAAACATAGAATGTGCCAGCTGCTTCTCTTCCCGCGCAGATTGTAAAAGTCAATCGAGGGAAATGGCTCTAAAACTGGGGCTTCCTCCACTCATAGGCGATGGGCTAGCAACCTGTCACTGTACCTGAATCTCCATTCCATCAGAGAGCCCACTATTCAGCTAAGCGTGGCCTTCGAGTCTCACGACTCTTGGCTCTGTCTACCCCGTATGGGATAAAGGCGTGATTCTATGTATGTATGTATTAAATAGTTACCAAATAATGTTGCATGTACCCCACAGGACCGTCTCTGAACATGACGAAGTGCGCGACAGTCGGTCAGCAAGCACCATTAGTGAGAACCCATCAGAACTTATTTCTATTTTCGAAGCCAAAACAGGAACTCCTAGTAAGTACCTGTAGTATTTCTTTCTTTATGCATGTTGCTTTTTTCTCCATAAAAATCAATTATTTTTTTAATAAATAAATAAATAAATACGGACAAATCACACAGGTTGAGTTAGCCCCAAAGACTAGTGTTATAGGGTAATAACTCAACGATTCTATGTTTTATAACAAACTAGCTTTCGCCCGCGGCTTCGCCCGTGTGTATTTCCCACGGGAACAGTGCTTTTTCCCGGGATGAAAGGTACCCTATGTCCTTCTCCGTACTTCTAACTATGTGTATGCAAAATTTCAGGAAGATTGGTTCAGTAGATGAAGCGTGAAGAGGTAATAAACAAACAAACAAAAAACAAACAATCAAACAAACTCACTTTCGCATTTATAATATTAGTAAGGATAAGGATACATGTATAGATAAGAATACAAGACCCAGGCCAATCTGAATAATATCATTTTCCATCTGGACCCGACCGGGGATCGAACCTCCGGTGTGGCAGTCCGGCGTGATAACCGTTTGGTACGGAGGTCGTCAATGGCCACGAGTGTTCGATGGTTAGTTGTGAGTTCGACTCACACTTGGCCGAATTTCTTATATTTCTGGTCAGGCTTTAATAGCAAACAGCTATTCAATTATATACCATTTTGCTATTTATGTTGGATTTTTAGGCGACCAAGACTTTCATGAGTTTCTTTCGGCATTTCTTCTCAGCAATGGTCGTTCCGAAATGCTAGTAGTTTGTAGCTTTGAGACATAATATATTATGATTAAATAATTAGTTTTCGACGTGAAAAAGAGCCTTTGAAGAGCAAGTTTCAATAAATAATTTTAGATTTTTTTTTGTTTTGGACAACCATTAAATGTGGACACATGGCTCTATTATCCACAGATACAATACCAATAAGGAAGTCGTTCTGGTTCCAATGGGTCGTGAGCCGGGCGACACTGGTCGTGTCTACGGCACAGGTGAAGTTCGCGTTCGACATCGATGACGTCATCTCCACCATAGACATCCAGGAGCATTACAACCAGTTCAAGTTGAAGCTGGCTTCCGCCTCCATCAGACATTACGAGCGGTGAGTTAAATCAATCAACTAATATATAATTTACATATTTATAGTTAAATCAATATTCCTACTAATATGTGAAAGTATGGATGTGAGTTTGGGAGGATATTTGTTACTCAATTACGCAAAATCTACTGGACGGATTTCGATGATATTTGGTATGCGTTTAGAAAAATACCGAGAACAGCACATAGGGTACTTTTTATTCCGAAATACCCAAGGGAGCGAAGCCCCGGCGCGCGTCTAGACTTGAATAAAATCTGCCACCAGTGTTAGCCCCTTTGTCCACAAGGCTACGTGGGTCTTCGTTACTTTAGTATTAGAGACGCGTAGACTTTTTGGGAACTTTTTGGGAAAATCCATTTTCTAGGTGTGACGCGGACGTTTTGGTATCATCCATACCTCTAATTGAATACTGATGTATTCCTTTCACATTTGATTTTTCATTATCATTAATATTGTGAGATTTTCAAAAAAATGATTAAATTAAAATGTTGTCCGGTCTCCTATTAAATCACCTTATTGTTACTATTTTCTACCAATGCTACTACCAGTAGTAATATCGGTATTTTTTTTCCCTTAGTTACTTCTGCAGTTGTAAGAAGGGAAATACTAAATTGCTAGTAGTTTGTAGCTTTGAGACATAATACACTATGATTATATACTTAGTTTTCGACGTGAAAAAGAGCCCCCTTTTTAAGGCCAAGTTTTAATAAAGAATTTCTGATTTCTGAACGGAAATTGAAGCGGTGGTGGCCGAGTGGTTAAGGCGCCCGCCTGTGGCTGCAAAGGTCCCAGGTTCGAATCCTGCCCGTGCTATATGAGTTTGTATACCAATCTGACTCATGTACCTATGTTAGTTTTCATCGACCACTACTTGCTTCCGGTGAAGGTAAACATCGTGAGGAAACCTGCACTCTGGTTGGTGATTATCAGCTAGTGTGTGAAATGGAGAAGGCAATGGCAAACCACTCCATTAAAGAGAGTCGTTGTGTGTGTTTCATTCGATATAATGACCACGACCCTCAGTCATGAGGAAATACGACTAAAGAGAGAGAATCTCACTCAGCCGAAAGACGTCCACTGCTGGACAAAGGCCTCCCCCAAGGATTTCCACAACGACCGGTCCTGCGCTGCCCGCATCCATGCGCATCCCGCGACCTTCACCAGGTCGTCGGTCCACCGAGTGGGAGGCCTGCCAACACTACGTTTTTCGGTTCGTGGTCGCCACGAGAGAGAGAGAAGAGAGAGATTACATATTTATTTAATTATAATAGCACCTTGGAGGAGTGGGTGCCCGGGGTGCTCGGCGGCCGCGTGTTGGAGGCCCGCGAGCCGACCAACTGGAGAGAGGACAGCCATTTCATGTCCGTCACTATCACGGAAGCGCAGTAAGTCACTATTGTATATCATCATTATCATATTGACACTCTATCTGTAACAGCTTTTGTAACCCTATTTATTGCAAATGAATGATTTAATTTGAGCCCGTATCAACCCACTGCTGGGCCTCCCCTTTTTTTGCGCCACAACTTACGGTCCCGTGCCATTCTCATCCTTCGCTTTCCCGCTATTCAATGTCATCTGACCAGCAGGTTCTCGGTTTACCTACTGTCAATTGTACTTAAACTATATAGCTTGATCTCTATGCCAGATGTCATATAGTATTAAAATAATACATTTGTCTTTGTCGCTCTCATTTCGAATGTATCAGTTCATCCTGCTGTCATAGAGATCAAGCTATATTTTACAAACTGTAGTTACTTTCTTTCTACCAATATAACTTAATTTACTTTTTAAGGCATACAATTTTGTATAAAAAAAATTTAATGCTGAAATTTGGATGTGTGTGTTTGATACTCAATCATGCCTGAAACGCTGAGCGGATTTTGATGAAATTTGGTACACGGATACAATGTACCCTGAAATAGGATACTTTTATTTCGAAATTTTTATGGGAGCGGAGCTTCTGAGCGCTCTTAGTGTAATAATATTTCTCTCTCTTTATCTTTTGAGAATCAGTCAGAAATGATATATGCCAAGTTCTGGGGGTCTAAAACGGCCATTTTGATGAATCGGAATATGATTCATTTCTCAGTTCCTAAATATTTAAAAATGAAACTTATGTTACCACTCACAAGGTTCATTTTTAAATATTTAGGAACTGAGAATGAATCATATTCTGATTCGTCAAAGTGGCCTTTTTAGACCCCCAGGAATTCGATCTGGGGGGTTAAAACGGCCACCTTTATGAATCGGAATATGATCAATACTCATTTTCTAAATATTGAAAAATGAAAGTTATATGTGGTAACATAAGGTTCATTTTTAAATATTTAAGAAATGAGTAATGGTTCATATTACGATTCATCAAAGTGACCGTTTTAACGTAAAGAAATAATAAGTGTTGCTTTCGAGTAAATAATTTCAATTTTCTTACCCTTTTTCAGATTATCAAATCTCCCTGAAAGTTGGAAGGCCGAACTCCATCCGAAAATGCTGGAGCGAGGCGAGGTAAAAATCTCTGTGGATTGAAGTTTCTTTCGAAGAATATTCGTAAGTCTCGGGTTCGAATTTCACAGAAAATGACTAACTTGCATGGGTCATTTTTCGAAGGATTCGACTATCCTTGACCACAAATCTGTAGAAGTTATCATTAGAACTTTTTGCTCATGATTGAAACCAAGCCAGCCTCGTATGAGGCTTAGTCTCAAGCATGAGGGCAAAAATGCGGTTCCACCGCGGTTTAAAAACTTTTTGACTACATTTTAGATAGTCTAATTTATTTCTACAGTACCAAAATCTCTCAAACTACTTATTAAAACTGAAAACAAAATCATAGCGACTTTTAACGGGCATACAGCGCCACCTAGCTGTTGGACAAATAAATCTCCATAGCGCCATCTGACGTCTACGTCAGGGCGTGACTCCATGGCGAATTTTATTACAATACATTAGTTTAATCGTCTATTTATGTTTAAATACTCTGTTTAAATATTTTCTTGATAATCTATCTCTCAGATGATTTGTCTTCATTCACTTATCGTGTATGCGACAAAATGTTATGAAGATGGTTGGTTGGATGGTTTCTATCAGTTTTGTCACACGCCAGTAGATGGCACTGTATCATATTAAGATAAAGATAATTTTATTGCTATACTATGTTTTCAAATAGAGGTAGGTATATGTTGGCGATAAAGTACCTAGGCCGGGTTAAAACCCGGCCTAGGTACTTTATCGTCGACATATACCTACCGGTACAAGTTGTACAAGTTGAAACTTAGGCCGGGTTAAAACCCGGCCTAGGTTTCAACTTGATAACTAGCTTAAAAGTTAGCCGCCTAGCCTACCCCTTATTTTCTTAAATATCTCAAGTACAGACCAGTTACAGTTTTATTACATGTATTGAATGAATTAAATATTGAATATATGTATTGAATGAATATTGTATGAATAAATGAATTGATATTGCAGGACCTAGACACGATGTGGGAGGTGTACGTTACATTGGCGCCGCTGGAGGCCGTGCTGCAGCCCATCACGCTGGAGCACATGGTGCTGCTGCTGCAGCAGGTGTCGCCCAGGTCCTACTGCGTGCTGCAATCCGAGCCTGAGCAGAAGTGAGTGTCTTCAACACTCTCTCTCTTTCTCTCTTCAGCCTTTCTCAATCCTACGGGTGGCGGCCTCTTTCATCTAATGCAACTTCACTCGGTCTTGGGCAATCTCCATCCATTTCATCCGTGAAAAACAACTTACTTCGATGGCTTGACGACCCAAAGAGGATCTAGGCCTCCGATACTAGAAGCTTCCACTCCTTCCTGTTCTGCGCTACTTCCTGCCAGGAGGATGGGAGAGGATCGCGCAGCTAAATGAGCGTATACGGGACGGCCAAGCGGGAAACGTCCTGGAGGCCCTCCAAAGCGCCGTGAAAACAACATCTCATCGAATAGGGGACCGGACAACTTTTTTTTTATGCTTCTTTGAAATATCTCACTTTAATTGAATCATCCACAACCAAAGTATTTCCCAAGATATAGCATAAAACAATTCACATTTTTAAGCGGTGTTTGGACGATACCAAAACGCCCCTAACTAAACGTACATTCATATGACGTCACGCGTAGAAAATGGACTTACCCTAAAAGTTTGAACTCGAATAAAATATCTCTCGAGATACTCGTGCTGAAAAGTCGCAAAATGTGTATTTTTAACAATTCTCATACCTTGTCCGGTTCCCTATTGCTTTTTAAGTATATTTTAGTCAAAATAAGATGAAGAAGAGATGAACCCAAACATATTTGAAATAATAAATTGAAATTTTACATGAATAAGATTCTTTTTTCGTACAATAAAGATCAAATATATAATAATATGTTGTACCATCAGGCCGCCCCAGTCGTTCCAGTGGCCTTTCATGTTCGTGACGGCGGGCGGCATCCGTCTTCTGGTCACGGGGGACGACGAGGACTCGGAAACACATGACACATTCATATTCTCTGTAAGCACATCTGTTCTTCTTTATATTTTCGAGTGTATAGATGGCAAACAACTTGAACCTATTAGTGATGAAATGGGGGTAAGTTGTCACATTGTACAGTCGGGGGCATATAAACCTGACCCCCCGAATCTTATCGCAAGGGGGTCAGGTTTATGTGCACCCGACTGTACACTTGATAGTAGAAGTTTATATAATACTAGCTTTTGCCCGCGGCTTCCCCGTCCTTCTCAATACTTCCAACTATGTGTATGCGAAATTTCATTAATATTGGTTCAGTAGATGGAGCGTGAGGTAACAAACAAACATATTCACTTTCGCATTAATAATATTAGTTAGGAGTTGACAGTAGAGAGTAGGTTTCATCTTGATACGCCCCGTTTAGAACCTGAGATTAGTACGCGAGGATGAACTCGCGAACACGAGATTGTAAATAATAATAATAGAACAACAATTCATAGACATTGCTTCTGTATTATTCCAGATGGGCAAGATCGCAGTGACTCCACACCCTGAGAATCCAATTTGCAGGTAAATGGTACAAACTACAGTTTTTTACTTTAAGATGTTTATTTTATAAATAAATTAGTTGAAGCTTCTAAATTGAGGTACAAATTTAATTTTACTCCTAAACAATTTTATTAAAAAAAAGTATGTACATGTACAGTCAGCTGCAGAGAAACCTGACCGAATCCTGTCTCAGTGGGGTCAGATTTCTCGGCAGGTGACTTTACATATATTTTTGAACTTTTTTTTAATAAATTCGCGTTTCTTTTCAGGAGTTGTTATTTGGAATTGCCACAACCATAAATTTTTTTGACAGAACGTCGCACTGGCATTTTGTCCCGGAAATCCCTTTGCTGTTACTTTTCCCCGAAATTCGATTTTTTAATTTGCAATAGTGTTTAAAATACAAAAAGAAATAAAAAAAAGTTGTGTCAATGTGGCGTATTTTTTTTTAATGACGACGCATTTTTTACCGTTTTAATGTAATTTGACGCATTTCAAGTACTTGTAAAATAGATTAAAAATCATAAAAAAAAGATGAAATGAAATAATTAATAATAATTTGTGTTACAGACGCCCGATAAACTGCATTGATCCTTCGTGGGCTTCCGGCAACATGGAGTGCGAGGGTCGGCAGTACGACGTGCTGGTGAGGAACGTGGCCGTCAGGTCGGCGCAGTTCAGGCAGATCATCAACGAGGAGGTGAGTGTGTGACGTCACAGCTGCGGCGACCCATCCTGCCCACAGACATCGTGCTGGAGTTTGATTTTCTCTCCATATTTTCAGTCTTGTTCTTTTTACACATTTTGTTTTCACCACTATTAGCTAGCACATTTTTCAAACACAATATAGATACGTATTTTTTTAATATTTTCTATCTTATTAAATAATTGGCACACAAATGAGACCATTTTATTCTAAGAATTTTTTCTGTCCAGTTTATTAAAATCGTATATGAATTCATCAATAAGATATACAGCGATATTGATAGGTATTTCGTATATTTCCAGTCCACGGAAACAATAAAAGGGCAAGAGAACCCGGCAGTGAAGTGGACCAAACCCCGGAAGCGGGGTCTTTACACGCCCGTGCTACACAGGTAAGTGTAGTCTATAACATAGGTTGATATTTACGTACAATAATACTAACTGTTTCCCGCGGCTTTGCTCCCTTAGGAATCTTGGGATGCAGGATTACTAATAGCCTTTTTCATGATGATGATCTCAGGCTATATTAAACAAAACAATAAAAAATATGACCGTAAATGTCGTAATGCTATTTTAGAAGGGAGATACTTAAGCATATTGATTGTCTAGGTATAAGGTATATGGCCGGTCAGGCCAGAACTTAAAGTGCTGGCGATTTACGTTGTGCCCGGGCAAATCACTATGAGGCCAATTCAACGATAGATTTATCATACGAGATAATGGTGGATGTGGACGATGTGGATCATATTAGAACTACGAGACGTATACTATCAGAAAATGGTATCTTCATTGTTCCAAAGAATTATCAATATATTTTTTTAACAATTTTAGCTCGAAAAAAATTCGGTCGTGATCAACTGATAGTTCTGGAGATATGAGTAGTACCATTGTACTTGTTGTGTAAAAAAATAATAAAATAGTTTAAAACTGTGTGGCAGTTGTTTGCGCCCATCTCCAGAACTAATGATAAAGCAAGTGCTTCTAAATTGAAAGAAGAGTGGCTGCTGGAAACCGAGTGAATGGGGCATTACATTCCTTTATGAACAGCAGAAAAGTGTCCAAGAAAGCTCGTCGGGCTGGTCATCAGGGAGTGTTAATGCCTACTCTTATGTATGGTAGTGAAAGTTGGGTGTGGCAGAAACATAATGAAAGTAGAGTGAATGCGGTTGAAATGAGAGCATTAAGAAGCATGTGTGGTGTAAGTTTGAAAGATCGAATTAGAAATATTGATGTCAGAGAAATGTGTGGAATGAAAGAGGATGTAGTGACCAAAATTGAAAAAGGAATGTTAAGATGGTTTGGGCATGTTGAGAGGATGGATGAAAAGAGATTGACGAAAGGTATTTATCGACCTCGTAGAACGCACTCCGACCAGATTGCGGATCTCCTTAAAAAGGGAGATATTAGGAGCACCCATAACCGGAGAGCATGTATGAAGAGAGTGATGAGTGTCTTTACAGATCTCTCTTGCTTCCTCTAGCAAGAGAGATCTGTAAAGATCGTAGCAAGTGGAAATCGCTAGTCTCTGCCTACCCCCACGGGAAAAAGGCGTGATAATATGTATGTATGTATGTGGCCTGTGGTGTGGCCCTAGAATAGCACCAACCCATCTCTTCCCGTGGGTGTCGTAAGAGGCGACTAAGGGATTTAAAACACCAGAGGATGGGCAGCAGCATCTTTCCGCGTACTATGCCATCAAACTGCGATCGCCAACCCGCCTGCCAAGCGTGGCGATTACGGCAAAACCCTCCATGGATGAAATCCTTGGGGGAGGCCTTTGTCCAACAGTGGACGTCTTTCGGCTGAGAGAAGAAGATGTATGCTTCTAAATACTTACGTTGGTATTTTTTCATGGTTCAGTGTGGACGTGGGCGTGGTGCTTGCGCCCGCACACTACACGAGCGGACTGCTGGCGTGCGGGCCGGCGCTGGAGGTGAACCTGCTGACCGACTGCGCGGTGGAGGTCAGCATGGAGCAGCTGGAGCTCGCGCGCTACATCGTGGAGGACATGCAGCGAGCGCTGGTCGAGACTGAGTGAGTGTCACGATCACATTACAGTGTGGACGTGGTGCTTGCGCCCGCACACTACACGAGCGGACTGCTGGCGTGCGGGCCGGCGCTGGAGGTGAACCTGCTGACCGACTGCGCGGTGGAGGTCAGCATGGAGCAGCTGGAGCTCGCGCGCTACATCGTGGAGGACATGCAGCGAGCGCTGGTCGAGACTGAGTGAGTGTCACGATCACATTACAGTGTGGACGTGGTGCTTGCGCCCGCACACTACACGAGCGGACTGCTGGCGTGCGGGCCGGCGCTGGAGGTGAACCTGCTGACCGACTGCGCGGTGGAGGTCAGCATGGAGCAGCTGGAGCTCGCGCGCTACATCGTGGAGGACATGCAGCGAGCGCTGGTCGAGACTGAGTGAGTGTCACGATCACATTACAGTGTGGACGTGGTGCTTGCGCCCGCACACTACACGAGCGGACTGCTGGCGTGCGGGCCGGCGCTGGAGGTGAACCTGCTGACCGACTGCGCGGTGGAGGTCAGCATGGAGCAGCTGGAGCTCGCGCGCTACATCGTGGAGGACATGCAGCGAGCGCTGGTCGAGACTGAGTGAGTGTCACGATCACATTACAGTGTGGACGTGGTGCTTGCGCCCGCACACTACACGAGCGGACTGCTGGCGTGCGGGCCGGCGCTGGAGGTGAACCTGCTGACCGACTGCGCGGTGGAGGTCAGCATGGAGCAGCTGGAGCTCGCGCGCTACATCGTGGAGGACATGCAGCGAGCGCTGGTCGAGACTGAGTGAGTGTCACGATCACATTACAGTGTGGACGTGGTGCTTGCGCCCGCACACTACACGAGCGGACTGCTGGCGTGCGGGCCGGCGCTGGAGGTGAACCTGCTGACCGACTGCGCGGTGGAGGTCAGCATGGAGCAGCTGGAGCTCGCGCGCTACATCGTGGAGGACATGCAGCGAGCGCTGGTCGAGACTGAGTGAGTGTCACGATCACATTACAGTGTGGACGTGGTGCTTGCGCCCGCACACTACACGAGCGGACTGCTGGCGTGCGGGCCGGCGCTGGAGGTGAACCTGCTGACCGACTGCGCGGTGGAGGTCAGCATGGAGCAGCTGGAGCTCGCGCGCTACATCGTGGAGGACATGCAGCGAGCGCTGGTCGAGACTGAGTGAGTGTCACGATCACATTACAGTGTGGACGTGGTGCTTGCGCCCGCACACTACACGAGCGGACTGCTGGCGTGCGGGCCGGCGCTGGAGGTGAACCTGCTGACCGACTGCGCGGTGGAGGTCAGCATGGAGCAGCTGGAGCTCGCGCGCTACATCGTGGAGGACATGCAGCGAGCGCTGGTCGAGACTGAGTGAGTGTCACGATCACATTACAGTGTGGACGTGGTGCTTGCGCCCGCACACTACACGAGCGGACTGCTGGCGTGCGGGCCGGCGCTGGAGGTGAACCTGCTGACCGACTGCGCGGTGGAGGTCAGCATGGAGCAGCTGGAGCTCGCGCGCTACATCGTGGAGGACATGCAGCGAGCGCTGGTCGAGACTGAGTGAGTGTCACGATCACATTACAGTGTGGACGTGGTGCTTGCGCCCGCACACTACACGAGCGGACTGCTGGCGTGCGGGCCGGCGCTGGAGGTGAACCTGCTGACCGACTGCGCGGTGGAGGTCAGCATGGAGCAGCTGGAGCTCGCGCGCTACATCGTGGAGGACATGCAGCGAGCGCTGGTCGAGACTGAGTGAGTGAAACGAGTGATAGTGTGATCTTCACTCTCACAATAATGCCCGCTAACGTTGCATTTATAGTCCGATCGAGTCTGCCGTCAACTATGGTTATGGTTTGCGCGTCGTGTGCGTTACTGCGTATGATTGCGTAGGTTCTAATTTCACAGACTAAAAAGTGCGTCACGGATAGTCTGCGTCGGGCCTAATAATGTGGAACGTGGGTGTGTCACGCACCCGCGTACTGCACGAGCGTGACTTTACAACAAACAACACACATTTATTTTACAACTTTGAATCATTAAGAGGTATTAAAATAGTTTGCAATCATAGCAACTCAAAGAGTTTTCAAATACACTTATTATGTGGATAAATATAAAATTTTATATAAATAAAAATAAAAAATTAATATGATGATGATTTTTTAACTCGTCGTTTTTGACAGGTTGTTATCAGTGGGCCCCAAAGATAAATTCGACGTGTGTCCATACGCGAACATAAACATGAGCCAGGAGTACCCGGACGAAACCCCGCCGTTGAGCAACACTTCTCTTGTGGATGGTGAGCCTTTCTTAGTTTCTTATAATTTACTAGCCGCGCCCAGGGGCGTCGCTTCCGTGGAAATTTCGGAATAAAAAGCACCCTATGTGCTGTATTCCTGTTTTTTTCTAACCGTGTGCCAAATTTCATCGATGTGACTAGTAGATTTTGCGTGATTAAGTACACAAACAGCCAAACTTTCGTATGTATAATATTAGTAGATAGTAGGATATTAATAAAATAATTACCATTATATTAGGTTTGAAGAACACTTTTTTTTTGAGATTTCAGAGTCGGTCCAACACAGAAAATTGCTCATATTCATGAGTACTTTCACCAGTCGAAAGGATGCTAAAGTTTTCAATCCACCCTGTATACAAACATACAATAACTTGTTCTCATATCGACAGCCGCAGAAACGGTCAAGACCGACTCGGGCATCGGCACGGGGACCTTCACGACCAAGTCCACTCATTATTTCGAGGAACATCCCTCCATTTCCAAGAAGACTGTTTCCGTCGTTTTCGTCGAACAGCAACAATGGTATGATACCATTTTTTATTTGCTACATTGTACCATTTATTAGAAATTAGCTTTATCCCGCGGCTTCGCTCGCGTGTATTTCCCTCGGGAACAATGCTTTTTCCCAGAATGAAAGGTATCCTATGTCCTTCTCAATACTTCAGACTATGTGTATGCGAAATTTCAGGAAGATTGATTTTTAGTAGATAAAGCGTGAAGAGATAACAAACAAACAAACTCTCTTTCGCATTTGGGTTTGCTCTTGACCACAATCTTGCCCGAGGACAGATGAGGTCTACGGTGTAGCGAGCTTACCCATCAGCCTATTCACTCTGGTTTTGAAGAGAGTCAGCTTGTGGTGTATATTAGTTAAACACATTCCTATGGCGAGCAGGTAAACTGTTCAACACTGTTTCCAAAACCTTAGATCTTGATATTTTTAACACAACTCCAGGCAGGGCTAAAAGTTTATTGTATGGCAAATTCTTTGAATTTATTATTTTTCTTGAAGTTTTATTAAGTTTGTATAGTATTGTGCACTCAAATTTATTTATAATGTTCACTTCAAATTTCAAATCATTTATTATAATATACTAGCTTTTTCCCGCGGCTTCGCCCGCGTGAATTTCCCACGGGAACAGTGCTTTTTCCCGGGATAAAAAGTAGCCTATGTGCTATTCCAGGTCATTATCTACCTCTGTACCAAATTTCATCGAAATCCGTCCAGTAGATTTTGCGTGATTGAGTAAGAAACATCCTCACAAACTCACAAATTCACAAACTCACAAATTCACAAACTCACATCCAAACTTTCGCATTTATAATATTAGTATAGATTAGTATAGATACATGTTATATGTTACTTGTAGCCTGTAAATACTAACATAGGCATCCATGATGTTGTTCTGTGATTATCTGAATATGTTGTTGGCGTTCCCGAAAATTCAAAATTTCTACTGTGCTATTATTTGTGAAGACCTATAATTGGCTTGAAGCGGTAGTGGCCGAGTGGTTAAGGCACCCGCCTGTGGTTGCAAAGTTCCCAGTTTCGAATCCTGCCCGTGCTACATGAGTTTGTATACCAATCTGACTCATGTAACTATGTTAATTTTCATCGACCCTTCCGGTGAACCTGCACTCTGATTGATGATTATCAGCTAGTGTGTGAAATGGAGAAGGCAATGGCAAACCACTCTATTAACATTGCCAAGAGAGTCGTGTGTGTTTAATTCCATATAATAACCACGACCCTCAGTCATGAGGAAATACGACTAAAGAGAGAAATAATTGGCTTTAAAATTTGTATTTTGTTACTATTATATTAATCTAGCTGTTGGTCTTCCGAAGGTATAATAGTACATTGTGATATAAGTGCGGTAAGTTGAAAATTACAGCCGTGGCGATATTGCTAGCCCGAGCCGTAGGCGAGGGCTACAAGAAAGGCAGAGGCTGTAATTTTCAAAGCGCACGTATGTCATACGACGTTTTATAACATATTTGCGTGGAAATATTTAAATAAAACTCGGAAAATGACAATACCAAAGAAAAAGCGCGCGGTATAATTTTACTTGTTCCCAAATTAGCGATGCGCGCGCATTAGCGCTTTTTTTTAAAGGCTAATGCACAAAAAACAGCCAGAATAAAGTAAATTAATATTTTTGTCTTTTGTTACAGATAAATGATTGTAATTTATGGACAAAATTAATTTAAAGAATTAAATTTTTATTTATTTTATCCTAAAGTTAACGTCAGAAAAGTGGTCAATATTTTATGAATAAATCATAAAATATTGACCACTTTTCTGACATAAAAACTCTTTGCTAAGATTTAAAAAAGTAACGTTCGTTTTTAGACGGAGCGTGCGTTTTACTTTACAATAACGCACAAGTGCGTAATAAGATACAATACAATATTGAAATTGGTGAAATAAGTGACACTTTACGAACAAATATGTTATAAAATAAAATAATTCTTTTGTTTCGCCAGTTCGGATCCGTCGGAGTATTTGGAGGTGTTTCTGACTGTGGGCATGATCGAGCTGTCACTGTACGTGGCCGACGACGACAGCGAGGAGGTGGCCGCGCTGCGACCGCCCGCCGACGCCAACACTGATACCATAGAGACGCATGCGCCGACTGTAAATATATTACACTTTATATGTTGGCTACTACTTATATACATACATACATACCAGTGGCGTAGGGTGAATAAAAATAAAGGTAAAGCCGGTCATACCTATCCTAACTTGTGAAAAAACATGCAATAAATTACATACCATAAATTAGTGTGTAGCTGTGTAGGTAGACAACCTATTTGTACTGCCGCCATTTCTCACCTAACAGCCTACGTGTCGACAAGAAACAAACACTAAATATTATATACCACAATCAAGCTAATCACTTATCATAATTATAAACTTGGATACGAATGCGCGCGAAACGATTGCTAGGTGGGGTGACTGACCTGACCTGACAGAGGCAATCGAATGAATAAATTGCTCTGATTGGACGAAAACTTTCGGGAGGCGATCTTAGATCGGGTTATAATCGCTGTTATATCGACGAGTGGTTGTATGTAGTAGTAATGTGTATGTGTGCGTGAATTGCATACATTTCAATTATTCGAAATCCCAATATTATGAGCGGGTTCCCCAGCCGCGATATGGCATGTCATGCGTCTTACTATAGTAAAATCGTGTATGTGTGCATTTGCGCGATTTCAAATACATTGCGTATTTTGTGTCCAGCATATTAAAGAATATATTTTCAAAGCGCGCAATGTAATTATGTGCGCTTAATTAATCACGCACTCATATAAAATTACCTTCATGGGCAATGCCGTTGATCCTCGGCTTATAGTAAGACAGTGTCATATAGGAATATGGGTATAGATTTTTGTGCAAGAGTAGGCCGCGGGATTAAGCTATTAAAAAAATATATATATTTGAATCTGCTAAGGGAAACCGGTAGGAATCGTGTTCTAAGAAGGCTTCGCCACTGATACATACATACATAGAATCACGTCTTTATCCCTTACGGGGTAGACAGAGCCATGAGTCGCGAGACTCGAAGGCCCCGCTTAGCTGAATAGTGGGCTTTTTGATAGAATGGAGATTCAGATATAGTGACAGGTTGCTAGCCCATCGCCTATGAGTGGAGGAATCCCCAGTTTAAAGCCCTTTCCCTCGATAACTACTTATATGTTGGTTTTTTATTTTATGTATCCTATCTCTGTGTATTTTAATTTATGGTTGAGAAATCAAGAATTTATTTTTATTGTAACTTACATAAATAAAAATTCAATGTATATTCGTCCATATAGATAGTCATTTAATTTTAAGACTAAGTCTTTGGAGAAAATGCAGCAGTGGAGTTTGCTGCGCCGCCTCTTCTCCACTTGCGCTTTGGAGGCGGTGGTAACCTTAGCTTTAAGTAATTTTATGACGTCGACTAACTAAAAAACAGGAATTTGACGATTTAAAAGTGCTATTTTTAAGCCTATTTAAATAAAAACGATTGACTTTGACTTTGACTCGAACCACGGTAGGCCTAGAAAGCGTTGGAGCGACTTTAGACATTTTGGAGAGAAATGCATGGATATCGCAGGGGATAGACAGATTTCTAATTAAATGGGGGGACCTTTTCCCAGCAGTGGGACGAGATAGGTTAAATAAAAAAAAATATGTTAGTCAATCGTAGTCGGACAAAAGTTATGTCGCTCATACGTCTGGTGGGCAACCGACGGTTTGTCTAACAATGGTTCCAGAATCTTTACATACAATCATTAAAAAAAAATTGTGTCTATAGATATGTACATAGATTGCGACATACAATCTTAATATTTAGAAAAAAACTTTGTGACTATAGATCGTGTAATCGCCTAGCAAACACGAAATCCCGTGGCATGAGCATTCATATTATGTTAGCTTCGAAAACGCAATGAGAGGACCTACGAGCAAGGACAGACATCTGTCAGATGGTACTACGCTGTCAATGTCGATGTGTCAAATCCAAATGACAGTATTGTACCATTGACATGACCATACTCGCTAGTAGCACCAACTAATGAGCGTAAATATGATAACCCTTTTGGACAAGAAAGCTTTACCACAAACTCCACCATAGCTTTTCCTGAAAATCGTACCTAAATTGCTTTGTCTAAATGATATAGACTGCCACGTTATATAAGTGTCATCATACCTTAATCAGATATATGCTTTCTGTCTGCCCAGCCCGACAAGGAGTCGAAGCCACAGCCACAAAACAAATCCGCCGCATCGGAGCAGTTGGAACGCAACAGCGGTAGTGGACACAGCATCACCGACAACGTTAGGAGAGAGGACGTGGCGCACACTACCATCAATATTACTGTGAGTGTGTCTTCTTGTAGCTTGGAGCTTATAGCTCACACAAGCAGTTGAACCGCAGCCATAGACCAAATTCGCCTGATCCGAGCAGTTGGAACGCAACAGCGGCATTGGACACAGCATCACCGACAACGTGGCGCACACCACCATCAATATTACTGTGAGTGGTCCTTCATAATAATGTTGTAATCTTAGACCTAACATAAGCAGTTGGACCGCAACAGCAGCAGTGGACACAGCATCAGCGGGGCCGTGGAAGTATGCGTTATTTGATTTGACCAATGAGGGTGCGTGGTGATAGAGTCATATTTTGCATAAAATATGCGAATACCTAAAGGCTCGCTCGTTTTTGGGTGTTTTATAGCTAATACTGGTATTAAATATATTCGAATCATAAGTTATTCCCCATCTAGCCACAGCAACCATATAACACACTGCACTCTCTGTCAATCAGCTAACGTCCAAGTTTCCTCAAGATATTTTCCTTCACCGGTATGTCGATTACTGACTTTTTTCCAGGATTTTGTAATAAATTAATTTCGCAAATGTATATGTGTATTCCAGCTACCGAAAGCCAGGAAATGCGAAGGGAATGTGCCCCTGCTGCACGTGACGCTGTACCAGCCCAACTTGTATTATTGGAAGAAGAAGAACCAGCGGAGCTTACAGGTACTGGGAGGTTAAAACGGCCATATTGATGAACCGGAATATGATCCATATCTCATTTTCTAAATATTTAAAAATGAACCTTATGTGTGGTTTGATCATTCCGGGGCAGTGGTCCAACTGCTCTGTCCAACTAGTTGGACTATGGGTCTTTACTAGGGGCAGTTGTCCAACTTTAAAAATAGTCTTTTTCTTATTGAGTGTGTTATTACTAACACTGTGTCAGATTTTATTCAAGCCGCCTAAAGGCATCCGACATGACTTTTACGACTACCGGCATCTAGTGGCAGTATAGTCCGGTCATTCTATGTAATCAATGTATGGGGAAGAAAAACTAATTCATAAAGTTTTGAAACTTGTGTGACATATACCTTCGGTTGTGGTGTTCAACGCTCACTACCCTCCCCTGCCCTCCCCCTGACGCTAGCCCCCCCTTTACTCTGAAATGTGTCTCCTTTACCGGTTTTTTCACTTTTTCTCAAAAACTATGATAGAAACCAAAAAGGTGTCAAAGGCAAAGATGATCCTTATTAAATTCTTAATAAAATATGTCCCATGTCTTATTTTGATAGACTTGATGGTTTACGAGCTAAAAGTTGTGTTTGGGGCACATGGGGAGAAAATGTACGTAAAAAAGTGGTATTGTTACAGTTTTACTATTATATCTCGAAAAAAACCCAGTATTTCGAAAACATAGTTCTATTAAAAGTTTTAGAACATTAAATTCTGCGTTTAATGGGACTAAATACATATATTTTGGACTACTCTGTCCTATATACTAGTGCTCATCGAAATTGCACAAATCCCACAGATATTTTAAATGCGAAAGTTTTGATGTATGTCTGATCCTCAACTACGCAAAATCTACTGGACGGATTTCAATGAAATTTCATATACTGCTAGAAAAATACTGGGTATAGTACATAGGGTACTCATTATCCCGAAATTCCTCCCCGAGGCGCAGCTAATATAGCATTTTTCATGGGTATGGAAAACTTGCTACGCCCCGGGGCTCCGCTCAGTTGGGAATTTTGGGATAAAAATTATCTTATGTGATTTTTTAAGTCTTTCTCTATTTGTGTTCTAAACTTCGTCGAGATCCGTCCAGTAGACTTCGTGTGATTGAGTGACAAAAATTTCAAGTTTGTATGGGAACTTCATCATTTATGATAATATACTAGATGCGCCCCGAGGCTTCGCTCTTGTGAGAATTTCAGAAACAAAAAGTAGATTATATGCATTTTTAGGCTTAACTCTACTTGTGTACATTTTTTTGTTGAAATATGCCCGGTAGATTTTGTGTAATTGAATAACAAACACACATCCGAGACATCCAAACGTAAAAAAAAGTATGTTTGTATGTTATGTTTCCTCAATTATACAAAATCTACCAAGCATATTTCGACGAAAATTAGTAGACGAGTAGAGTTAAACCTTAAAATGCATATAATCTACTTTTTTTCTAAAATTCTCACAGGAGCGAAGCCTCGGAGCGCATCTAGTATATATTATCATAAATGATAAAATTCCCATACAAAATTGACATTTTTGTTACTCGATCACACGAATTATACTGGACGGATCTCGATGAAGTTTAGTACACAAATAGAGAAAGACTTAAAAAATCACATAAGATAATTTTATCCCGAAATTCCCAACTGAACGGAACCCCGGGGCGTAGCAAGTTTTCCATACCTATGAAAAATGCTATATTAGCTGCGCCTCGGGGCTCTACTCTCGTAGGAATTTCGGGATAAAAAGTACCTTATGTGCTGTTCCCGGTATATTTCTACCCGTGTACCAGATTTCATCGAAATCCGTCCAGTAGATTTTGCGTAGTTGAGTATCAAACATACATCTAAATTTTCACATTTACAATATCTGTGGGATTTGTGCAATTTCGTTGAGCACTAGTATTGGACCGAGTGGTCCAAAATATATGTATTTAGTCCCATTAAACGCAGAATTTAATGCTCTAAAACTTTTAATGGCACTATATTTTCGAAATTCTGGGTCTTTTTCGAGATATAATAGTGAAACTGCAACAATACCCCTCTTTTTAGGTACATTTTCACAACATGTGCCCCAAACACAACTTTTAGCTGGTAAACCGTCATGTCTATCAAAATAAGACATGGGACATATTTTATTAAGAATTTAATAAGGATCATCTTTGCCTTTGACACCTTTTTCGTATCTATAATAGTTTTCGAGAAAAAGTGTAAAAACCGGTAAAGGGGACACATTTCAGAGTAAAGGGGGGGCTAGCGTCAGGGGGAGGGCAGGGGAGGGTAGTGAGCGTTGAACACCACAACCGAAGGTATATGTCACACAAGTTTCAAAACTTTATGAATTAGTTTTTCTGAAAACATAGAATGACCGGACTAAGTAGCCGTATACACACTAGTAAACTTAACAGTCTGCCAATGTGCAGGTTTCCTCACGATGTTTTCCTTCACCGGAAGCGGGTGGTGGTCTTTGAGAAAACTACCATACATGAGTCAGATTAGTCTACAAACTATGTGCCACAGGTAGGATTTGAACCCGGGTCCTAACCGACCTCAGGCGGGTGTCATTACAACTTGGCCACCACCGCTTGCAAAGTTAAAAATAGTTGGACCACAGCACCTTTTGAGAGTTCCGTGGTCATTCATTTAAAACATAACTTTCCAACGCTAAAAACCTCAACTGCATCTTAATGTGCATATGGTACCTATTGGTTTACTGTTATATGGAACCTCTTTGCAGAAAATTGCAAAATTAAAACAAGATTATTATTATTTGTTTGCAAAACTAAAAACGATGTCATAAACACTTCCCCAAAAATCAGAAATAGGATAAGGTCCATTTTTGAACATTTAAGATCAGTGGTGCCCATCATATCTTTTGATTGCGATCACGTACTAGTTTGATATTTTACATCTCAAGTATAGTCCTCAGCATTTTGTACATCATTTTGACAACCAGCGTGATGTGTGTTGTCATTGTCTTGTGCAATCGCAAGGATCCATAGTGAACTTGGCACACGTGTTCCAAGATTTATAAAGATCTTTTGTCGTGACCTTTTTAGGGTTCCGTACCTCATAAGGCAAAAACGGAACCCTTATAAGATCACTTTGTCGTCCGTCTGTCTGTCAAACTTTTTTTTTTCTCAGGAAGGTATCAAGTTACCGCTTCAAGGTATCAAGTTGAAATTAATATCGAATACTCGGACCCGCAGTCTCTTTCAGCAAAAAAATAATTAAAATTATACGTTAACGCGATCAAGAGATATTACCGTAAATGTTACGAATTTTCGCATATTTTGCAATTTCAGGCAGCAATCAAAACCTATGGGGTACTTCCCGTTGACTTAAAATTATGAAATTTAACAAAAAGCAAGGTCTAACAGTACTTATACATGAATAAATCTGAAAGTTGTACATATGTTTTTGGAAGTCTAAAAAAAAAGTGTTACAAACTTATTTTTGCGCTGGATTCAGTATGAATCTTAGGGATCAAACTGCAAAGTTAAGTTTGTTTTTGAAACTAGTTGGTCTTTTAGTTAGAGCTATAATGTGAGATGCTTTGCGTGTACGGAACCCTCGGTGCGCGAGTTTGACTCGTACATGGTCGGTTTTTTTTTTATTGGGGGAAAAAGGGAAAGATTTACTGTAGCGTTATTTATAAAAGGATTTCAATCACAGTTGGAGGAAACATATTGTACCTAATTCCCCACACTTGTTGTTCACTCGCTGTCGGTGGTAGTCACGAGGTAGTACAGATCCAATAGTCATCTTGAGTGCTACTTAACTGTAACATTCCAGGTATCTCTGTTCAATGCTTGGGTGGGTCTGGGCGCGGGCGAGACGGAGGGCCTGTGGCACCTGCCACTGTTGTGCACTGCCAAGGGCGTGCCCGACCCCTCCACCGACATACCACCAGCTTTGGCCACTATGAAGATTGTGGCTCCAATTGGTGAGTGATATCTTAGCTTCAGGGCCATTCTCCTCTATCACAGGTATCTCTGTTCAATGCTTGGGTGGGTCTGGGTGCGGGCGAGACGGAGGGCCTGTGGCACCTGCCGCTGCTGTGTACTGCCAAGGGCATGCCCGACCCCTCCACCGACATACCACCAGCTTTGGTCTCTATGAAGATTGTTGCTCCTATCGGTGAGTGATTGGTATCATAGCTTTAGGGTGCATTTCCACTTTCTCGTGATGGCAGTACGAGTATGCATAAAGAAAGTTAATGGATTTTAAAATTGATCTTTATTTTTGAGACCTCTGTTTTGTGGGTATGAGGGCAGTGTGGGAAAGGTAATTGTTGGCATCAAATGACGCATAACTGTTAAATGTTACGTCTAGAGATGGGCAAGGCGCCAAACCAAAACAGGTTTAAACGGTACTGAAACTGAACGTTTCGAATAAGGTTTATTTTTATTCGTTTTTCCAATGAATTGTGTTGTGCCGCTTCGTTCCCCGCACTGCGCCCATACTTCAGAAACCGTCTCTGCTAATGGTTGAACTGGTGGTCTGGTTGAATCAGAACATGGTCCATTTCATAAAATATTTCAAAATGAACCATACACCACCACTTATAAGGTTCATTTTTAAATATTTAGGAAATGAGAAATGGATCATTTCCCAATTCATCAAAATGGCCGTTTTTACCCCCCTGATGTTTGTTTTAGGAACACCATTAGGCAATACAGGTCGTGGAACGATAAAAATGGACGTCGAGCGACCGGTTCAACTGGAAGTTAGCTTCGATAGGCTGCGACGTCTCAAGGACATAATTGCGTTGGTAAGTGCTTAATATACAGGATGTATTTTTAAGCGAGGGACATATTTAGCGTGGGTATGTGGTATATATTTTTGCATTGTTTTACAATTTTACACGGACACCGAGCTCGCGGAAAGTGAATGCTTTCTATTTACTTCGACAGCCATCCATCTATGAGTATCAGAATACTATCGGAGCTCTCTCATTCTATGCTTCATCGAAGCGACTTTTTCATCATCTATGGCTATTTCAGCAGCCGCAAACAAAAAGCCCTAACAAATTTGATTTAAAAAAAGGTAATATTGACCTTATTGTTCCACAGATGGAAGAGAGGGTGACCGCGGAAAGTACAATGCGCATAGTGCTGCACCCCGAAGATCATGTGCTCTACAAGTTCCGACGGTTTATGGGTAAGTCCTACCAGTAATATAAACGAATGTTTGCGGGAATGGATGTTTAGTGCATGCTAAAACCTGCAGGTCCGGGATTCTTACGGGTCTTACGTATAATTTGTAATATTACAAAGATAGTAAGTTGTTTTCAAAACTTTGGTTTGTAGTAAAATAGGTCAAAGTACCCTGACTTTTTATCTCGAAATTGTGGTGATCAAGAGCAAACCCAACTTTTATAAAAAACAATCCGACGTAGCGCAATTATTTTATTAGGAAGACCAACAACCATTTTTTAACACTTAAGAACTAAAGAAGCCAATTGTAGGTCCTCACAAATAGAAAAAATATTACATAGGTAACCAACGAAGTTGAACATTTTTTTTTAATTAGCTTACGATATCTAAAATGATCCCTAGTTGGTCTAAATAAATGATATTATTATTTCTGTATGATTAGCAACTCGCCCAAGGCCTGCAGTGAGTGATTATTTGTTTCTTTATTCTCAGCGAAGCACGGATTGGAGAGCGTCACGCTGCAGACGAGTCAGATCTGCATAGTGGGGAACTCGGGCACTTTTGGCTGGGACTCAGGATCCGTTCAGATCGCGTGCGGCACTAGGCCCGAGCGGGTGGCGGTGCGGGCGCTGGTGTGCGGCGTGCTGGCCGCGGCCGGGCCTGGCTCGGACCGCCGGCACGTGCTGCTGCATCCGCTGCAGTTCGGGTCTGTATGGACACTCAACAGTTCACACTGAGCCCCTGTTCAGATCGCGTGCGGCACTAGGCCCGAGCGGGTGGCGGTGCGGGCGCTGGTGTGCGGCGTGCTGGCCGCGGCCGGGCCTGGCTCGGACCGCCGGCACGTGCTGCTGCATCCGCTGCAGTTCGGGTCTGTATGGACACTCAACGGTTCACACTGAGCCCCTGTTCAGATCGCGTGCGGCACTAGGCCCGAGCGGGTGGCGGTGCGGGCGCTGGTGTGCGGCGTGCTGGCCGCGGCCGGGCCTGGCTCGGACCGCCGGCACGTGCTGCTGCATCCGCTGCAGTTCGGGTCTGTATGGACACTCAACGGTTCACACTGAGCCCCTGTTCAGATCGCGTGCGGCACTAGGCCCGAGCGGGTGGCGGTGCGGGCGCTGGTGTGCGGCGTGCTGGCCGCGGCCGGGCCTGGCTCGGACCGCCGGCACGTGCTGCTGCATCCGCTGCAGTTCGGGTCTGTATGGACACTCAACGGTTCACACTGAGCCCCTGTTCAGATCGCGTGCGGCACTAGGCCCGAGCGGGTGGCGGTGCGGGCGCTGGTGTGCGGCGTGCTGGCCGCGGCCGGGCCTGGCTCGGACCGCCGGCACGTGCTGCTGCATCCGCTGCAGTTCGGGTCTGTATGGACACTCAACGGTTCACACTGAGCCCCTGTTCAGATCGCGTGCGGCACTAGGCCCGAGCGGGTGGCGGTGCGGGCGCTGGTGTGCGGCGTGCTGGCCGCGGCCGGGCCTGGCTCGGACCGCCGGCACGTGCTGCTGCATCCGCTGCAGTTCGGGTCTGTATGGACACTCAACGGTTCACACTGAGCCCCTGTTCAGATCGCGTGCGGCACTAGGCCCGAGCGGGTGGCGGTGCGGGCGCTGGTGTGCGGCGTGCTGGCCGCGGCCGGGCCTGGCTCGGACCGCCGGCACGTGCTGCTGCATCCGCTGCAGTTCGGGTCTGTATGGACACTCAACGGTTCACACTGAGCCCCTGTTCAGATCGCGTGCGGCACTAGGCCCGAGCGGGTGGCGGTGCGGGCGCTGGTGTGCGGCGTGCTGGCCGCGGCCGGGCCTGGCTCGGACCGCCGGCACGTGCTGCTGCATCCGCTGCAGTTCGGGTCTGTATGGACACTCAACAGTTCACACTGAGCCCCTGTTCAGATCGCGTGCGGCACTAGGCCCGAGCGGGTGGCGGTGCGGGCGCTGGTGTGCGGCGTGCTGGCCGCGGCCGGGCCTGGCTCGGACCGCCGGCACGTGCTGCTGCATCCGCTGCAGTTCGGGTCTGTATGGACACTCAACGGTTCACACTGAGCCCCTGTTCAGATCGCGTGCGGCACTAGGCCCGAGCGGGTGGCGGTGCGGGCGCTGGTGTGCGGCGTGCTGGCCGCGGCCGGGCCTGGCTCGGACCGCCGGCACGTGCTGCTGCATCCGCTGCAGTTCGGGTCTGTATGGACACTCAACGGTTCACACTGAGCCCCTGTTCAGATCGCGTGCGGCACTAGGCCCGAGCGGGTGGCGGTGCGGGCGCTGGTGTGCGGCGTGCTGGCCGCGGCCGGGCCTGGCTCGGACCGCCGGCACGTGCTGCTGCATCCGCTGCAGTTCGGGTCTGTATGGACACTCAACGGTTCACACTGAGCCCCTGTTCAGATCGCGTGCGGCACTAGGCCCGAGCGGGTGGCGGTGCGGGCGCTGGTGTGCGGCGTGCTGGCCGCGGCCGGGCCTGGCTCGGACCGCCGGCACGTGCTGCTGCATCCGCTGCAGTTCGGGTCTGTATGGACACTCAACAGTTCACACTGAGCCCCTGTTCAGATCGCGTGCGGCACTAGGCCCGAGCGGGTGGCGGTGCGGGCGCTGGTGTGCGGCGTGCTGGCCGCGGCCGGGCCTGGCTCGGACCGCCGGCACGTGCTGCTGCATCCGCTGCAGTTCGGGTCTGTATGGACACTCAACAGTTCACACTGAGCCCCTGTTCAGATCGCGTGCGGCACTAGGCCCGAGCGGGTGGCGGTGCGGGCGCTGGTGTGCGGCGTGCTGGCCGCGGCCGGGCCTGGCTCGGACCGCCGGCACGTGCTGCTGCATCCGCTGCAGTTCGGGTCTGTATGGACACTCAACAGTTCACACTGAGCCCCTGTTCAGATCGCGTGCGGCACTAGGCCCGAGCGGGTGGCGGTGCGGGCGCTGGTGTGCGGCGTGCTGGCCGCGGCCGGGCCTGGCTCGGACCGCCGGCACGTGCTGCTGCATCCGCTGCAGTTCGGGTCTGTATGGACACTCAACGGTTCACACTGAGCCCCTGTTCAGATCGCGTGCGGCACTAGGCCCGAGCGGGTGGCGGTGCGGGCGCTGGTGTGCGGCGTGCTGGCCGCGGCCGGGCCTGGCTCGGACCGCCGGCACGTGCTGCTGCATCCGCTGCAGTTCGGGTCTGTATGGACACTCAACAGTTCACACTGAGCCCCTGTTCAGATCGCGTGCGGCACTAGGCCCGAGCGGGTGGCGGTGCGGGCGCTGGTGTGCGGCGTGCTGGCCGCGGCCGGGCCTGGCTCGGACCGCCGGCACGTGCTGCTGCATCCGCTGCAGTTCGGGTCTGTATGGACACTCAACAGTTCACACTGAGCCCCTGTTCAGATCGCGTGCGGCACTAGGCCCGAGCGGGTGGCGGTGCGGGCGCTGGTGTGCGGCGTGCTGGCCGCGGCCGGGCCTGGCTCGGACCGCCGGCACGTGCTGCTGCATCCGCTGCAGTTCGGGTCTGTATGGACACTCAACAGTTCACACTGAGCCCCTGTTCAGATCGCGTGCGGCACTAGGCCCGAGCGGGTGGCGGTGCGGGCGCTGGTGTGCGGCGTGCTGGCCGCGGCCGGGCCTGGCTCGGACCGCCGGCACGTGCTGCTGCATCCGCTGCAGTTCGGGTCTGTATGGACACTCAACAGTTCACACTGAGCCCTCTGTTCAGATCGCGTGCGGCACTAGGCCCGAGCGGGTGGCGGTGCGGGCGCTGGTGTGCGGCGTGCTGGCCGCGGCCGGGCCTGGCTCGGACCGCCGGCACGTGCTGCTGCATCCGCTGCAGTTCGGGTCTGTATGGACACTCAACAGTTCACACTGAGCCCCTGTTCAGATCGCGTGCGGCACTAGGCCCGAGCGGGTGGCGGTGCGGGCGCTGGTGTGCGGCGTGCTGGCCGCGGCCGGGCCTGGCTCGGACCGCCGGCACGTGCTGCTGCATCCGCTGCAGTTCGGGTCTGTATGGACACTCAACAGTTCACACTGAGCCCCTGTTCAGATCGCGTGCGGCACTAGGCCCGAGCGGGTGGCGGTGCGGGCGCTGGTGTGCGGCGTGCTGGCCGCGGCCGGGCCTGGCTCGGACCGCCGGCACGTGCTGCTGCATCCGCTGCAGTTCGGGTCTGTATGGACACTCAACAGTTCACACTGAGCCCCTGTTCAGATCGCGTGCGGCACTAGGCCCGAGCGGGTGGCGGTGCGGGCGCTGGTGTGCGGCGTGCTGGCCGCGGCCGGGCCTGGCTCGGACCGCCGGCACGTGCTGCTGCATCCGCTGCAGTTCGGGTCTGTATGGACACTCAACAGTTCACACTGAGCCTCCCTGTTCAGATCGCGTGCGGCACTAGGCCCGAGCGGGTGGCGGTGCGGGCGCTGGTGTGCGGCGTGCTGGCCGCGGCCGGGCCTGGCTCGGACCGCCGGCACGTGCTGCTGCATCCGCTGCAGTTCGGGTCTGTATGGACACTCAACAGTTCACACTGAGCCTCCGTTCAGATCGCGTGCGGCACTAGGCCCGAGCGGGTGGCGGTGCGGGCGCTGGTGTGCGGCGTGCTGGCCGCGGCCGGGCCTGGCTCGGACCGCCGGCACGTGCTGCTGCATCCGCTGCAGTTCGGGTCTGTATGGACACTCAACAGTTCACACTGAGCCCCTGTTCAGATCGCGTGCGGCACTAGGCCCGAGCGGGTGGCGGTGCGGGCGCTGGTGTGCGGCGTGCTGGCCGCGGCCGGGCCTGGCTCGGACCGCCGGCACGTGCTGCTGCATCCGCTGCAGTTCGGGTCTGTATGGACACTCAACAGTTCACACTGAGCCCCTGTTCAGATCGCGTGCGGCACTAGGCCCGAGCGGGTGGCGGTGCGGGCGCTGGTGTGCGGCGTGCTGGCCGCGGCCGGGCCTGGCTCGGACCGCCGGCACGTGCTGCTGCATCCGCTGCAGTTCGGGTCTGTATGGACACTCAACAGTTCACACTGAGCCCCTGTTCAGATCGCGTGCGGCACTAGGCCCGAGCGGGTGGCGGTGCGGGCGCTGGTGTGCGGCGTGCTGGCCGCGGCCGGGCCTGGCTCGGACCGCCGGCACGTGCTGCTGCATCCGTTGCAGTTCGGGTCTGTATGGACACTCAACAGTTCACACTGAGCCCCTGTTCAGATCGCGTGCGGCACTAGGCCCGAGCGGGTGGCGGTGCGGGCGCTGGTGTGCGGCGTGCTGGCCGCGGCCGGGCCTGGCTCGGACCGCCGGCACGTGCTGCTGCATCCGTTGCAGTTCGGGTCTGTATGGACACTCAACAGTTCACACTGAGCCCCTGTTCAGATCGCGTGCGGCACTAGGCCCGAGCGGGTGGCGGTGCGGGCGCTGGTGTGCGGCGTGCTGGCCGCGGCCGGGCCTGGCTCGGACCGCCGGCACGTGCTGCTGCATCCGTTGCAGTTCGGGTCTGTATGGACACTCAACAGTTCACACTGAGCCCCTGTTCAGATCGCGTGCGGCACTAGGCCCGAGCGGGTGGCGGTGCGGGCGCTGGTGTGCGGCGTGCTGGCCGCGGCCGGGCCTGGCTCGGACCGCCGGCACGTGCTGCTGCATCCGCTGCAGTTCGGGTGTGCAGAGCAACTACGCTCTGCTGCCAGAAAATGTGGCAGAGAGAATCCGGACAAACGAAGCGGCGGGAAGAATTCTGTACCGGAACTTTACCGGGAAAAAATCTACCGGTAAAATTAAGTACCGGGAAAAAATCTCCACGCGACACCACGCTTGTCCGACTAGAATCTAACTTAAGCTATACGCAGTCTGCTACCACCGTAGCTTATGAAGGGAGCTACAGGGCCCTATATGATAACCTAACCTATAAATTAAATACAATTGAACACTTACCAAATTAAATCTTCTTTCTCTTCGGATCCAAACTTGAGTGTCTTCGGGAAGGGGGAATTCCTAATCACCCTACCTAACCCTTGAGATCTCAATTCCCCAGGACAACTAAATAGATTTCTTCCCGTAGTTTCACTCGGGAACAGTCAGATGTGAACAGCCAGCCACGTTTCACCTCTCACAAGAAAAAGTCACAATAACAGAGTTTTTCACAAACACAAATTCAATAGTTATTTAACAAACAGGAGATTCACAATTATCACTCAAACTAAACAACAAGCAAAAGACGCGAGACCGCTCCGCGTATTAAAATCAAACCGATATCGCCCTGGACAATGCAATGGCGACCACACGATGCATTCCACGCTAGCAGTGTGAAAACCCCGAACGCCCTCTGGCGGCAGCAATGCGAAACGCCTGCGTTTAGTTTTACCCAATATATTACAAACATCCCCCCGTCCCGGTCTGAGAAGCAGACCGCTAGCTTACTCTACGGGAAGGCGGGCGAGAGAGGTCACACCTCTCCTTAAAATCGAACCGTCGACCAACACCTCAGCCACACGCGGAGTGCCATCTCCGCCAAGAATCAAACGTAATATGCGAGCTCGTCGCCAAAGCAATGAGGGCAAATTTGCCTCTTTTAACAATACTAAATCACCCTCCCTGGGAGGCTCAGTCCTGTCTGTCCACTTCACTCTTTGCTGCAGCAAATGCAAATATTCAAGCGACCAGCGACGCCAAAAGTCCTGGCTCATTTGCTGCAACATTTGAAAACGCGACAACCGATATACGCGTTCATCCTTCCACGGGTATTCGGGCAGGGCATTCAACGGCCCTCCCACCAAAAAATGACCAGGGGTGAGAGCTTCCAAGTCATTTGGATCTGGAGATAGCGGACAGAGAGGACGAGAGTTGAGGACCGCCTCAACTTTACAAAACACTGTGGCCAGCTCTTCAAAAGTTAGAGCCGTTTCTCCGATAATGCGGCGGAGGTGGGTCTTTGCGGATTTCACAGCCGCTTCAAAAATCCCTCCCCAATGGGGGCAACTTGGGGGACTAAATTTCCAGGTTATTCCCCTTTGGGCAGCAATTTGACTTAAACTAGTACAATTTTTATCAATAAACACGGAAACATCCTTAAGATAATTTACAGTTCCTTTATAGTTTGTGCCATTATCAGACCTAATAAGGGAAGGTAGACCTCGACGCGAAACAAAGCGATCCAACGCGGCGACGAAGGCCTCCGTAGTCAGAGCCGATACCACCTCCAAATGGACAGCCTTGGTGGCCAAACAAACAAATACACACAAATAGCCCTTCACAATACGGGCATTACGAAAGGGAGAAGCCTTGATCGAAAAGGGACCGGCAAAATCGGTTCCAACGCCGTCAAACGGTCTCGAAGGTCGGATTCGATCAGCGGGCAAATCACCCATCTGTGGTTGCATCGTGGATGCCTTCAACCTATAACATGCAATACATCGAAACAGAACACTACGGATTGCTCTTCGGGCTGACAAAATCCAAAACTCGCGTTGCAAGATAGCCAACAAAGCATTGCACCCAGCATGGGCGTTACGAATGTGTCGATCAGACACCAAAAGCTGCACCAAGGGTCCGCCCTTGGGCAACAACAGAGGATGGCGAGTCTCATATGGAAGATCCGCCTTCCGGAGCCTGCCTCCAACCCGAAGAAGCCCATCCGAGTCGATGTACGGGTTCAAACGAGCGACCGCGCCCTTCAACTTAGCGCGTGAGTCGCGCAAGATACGAAGCTCTGACTCAAACCGTCCGGTCTGCACGACACGGACCCAATGCAACAATGCGCTCCGGCGCTCTTCTGCACCTGCAATCGGCTCCAACCGCTTTGCCTGTGGGTTTCTACAATTATGTATGAAACGCTTAATCCAACTGGTAACACCCAGAAGCTTATCCAAGCTGCTATACCGAGCAAGTAGCCAATCCGGCTCCGACGTCGTCTCAGCGACTACAGCATGTACACGGAGCCCAGTCAAACTCAAAGAAGTAACATCTGTCTGACAGACAGGCCAAGATGTTTCTGATCCCATCAGCCACTCTGGACCCCACCAGAGCGGGTGTGACACCAATTCTGGTGCCGTACAACCTCGGGAAGCACAGTCCGCTGGGTTAAGCTCTCCCGGCACATGTCTCCATGTTATATCAATTCCGATATTCTGGATTTGGGAAACCCGATTTCCCACAAAAACCTCCAAGGTATGTGGGGCCGCGCGCAACCATGCAAGCGCGACCTGGCTATCCGACCAGGCGAAGATGTCCCGTATCTCGACCGTGGCCGCCAGCTCACTGGCAACGTGATGCAACAATTTAGAAAGAAGATGAGCTCCACTCAACTCAAGCTTGGGAATAGTCAGCCTAGTCCTGATGGGGGCGACCTTGCTCTTCCCTAACAAAAGCGAGACATTGACCCGGCCATCGGCGTCAACTGTCCGCATATAGACTGACGCGGCGTAGCCTCGCTCCGACGCGTCACAAAAGCCATGCAGGCTGGCTCGATATTTCCCGGGGGCAATATTCGACGAGGCAAGGCAATCCGATTGACTTCCTTAATCGATGAAAACAACTCGAGCCAATCATCCAATGGAGAGCCAAACAGCGGCTCGTCCCACGAGACGCCCAAAGTCCAAAGTCTCTGAAGAAGACACTTTGCAGAGAATATCACTGGACTGATCCAACCGCTTGGATCAAACATACGGGCTATTACGGACAACACCGTTCTCTTAGTCCAGACCTTTGGTATTTCCAAGTCCACTTGGAATGTAAAAATATCGGTTAGCGGCTGGTACTGCATGCCCAGCACCGCTATCCTGTTGGGATCATCCACATCCTCAAACAGGTGAGGGTTCTGTTGGTGATCCTCCGGGATCCCTTCTAGAACTTTAGGCTCATTAGACAACCACTTACGTAGCTCGTAGCCACCTGTCTTCAATATTTCAATCAATTCATCCCGCAGTAGGAGGGCCTCCTCAATACTTTGGGCTCCGGTGCACACGTCATCAACATACAAGTCACGTGACAGCACGGAAGCCCCACGGGGAAAGCGGATCCGTTCCCGCTCTGCCAATTCAAGCAATGATCTGATGGCGATATAGGGACTAGATTTCAAACCATACGTGTTTGTGTTGAGTTCATACACCGTCACAGGATCCTCAGGGCGCTCACGCCAGAGTATCAACTGGAATCGCCTGTCCTCAGGATGTATGACTGTCTGGCGGAACATCATCCGGATGTCCGCACCAAAAACCACTTGATGTCTTCTAAAGTTCAAGATGATGTCAATTATGTCCCTATGCAATTTGGGACCCGAATGCAAACACAGATTCAACGAAACCCCGTTCGAAGTGGGTGCGGACCCATCAAAGACAGTCCGCAACTTGCCCGTTGAGGCCTTCACCACCGCGTGGTGGGGCAAAAAATAATGCTCAGTTGAGCTCCAATCAACTCGAGCCGGAGACATGTGACCCAAATCCTCGTACTCGCGCATAAATTCAATATATTTATCGCGAAGTACGTGGTCACGCTGCATGCGTCGCTCCATGGACAGCAGTCGTTTCTCCGCAAGCGCCCTACTTTGCCCTAGGCTAGGACGAGAGGCAACAAAGGGTAACCTAGTTACAAACCGACCGGAGGGCAACCTCTCCGTGGTCGATCGAAAAAGGGCTTCGCACTCAGCGTGTTCCGGATCCATCCTGGAACTCATAGGTGGCTCCTCCACCTCCCAAAACCTTTGCATGGTCTTGGCCAAGGACGCAGATGCGACAACCGGTGGCTCCTCCGCGGTGCCATTATCAAACACAGGGCCCATCAGGGCAAAACCAAAGATAGTAGACACTGCCATCAGTGAAGACGAACCCAGAGCCTTCTGTGTACCCAACAAAATCCAACCCAATACGTCCGAGCCCAGGAGCAAGTCCACTGGGCCGGGATGAAAGACAAAGGGGTCGGCCAAATCCAGACCCGAAACCAAAGACAACACACCCGGCGGTATGTCTGTCGAGGGGTGCCAACCCGCAATGGTATCCATTACCATAGCCGAAGTCGTGATCCTCATTGTGGAGGACTTCAGCGAAGAAAAGGTGACAAGTGTCTGGCCCGTCAGACACTTCACTTGTATGCCACCAACTCCAAGAAGTGGCACAGGCGAGTCTTCCACGACTAAACCTAACTGGCGTGCCACTCGAGTGGTAACCAAACTGCTTTGAGCCCCTGAGTCCAACAGAGCTCTCAAATTAATGGCTTCCCCCTACGACCCCATACGCGGACCACCGCGGTAGGGAGCAGAACCGTCCGCGGCTCTGTCCCAGCAAGGGAGCAAGCTAGTTACGGGCTCCCCACTCTCTCCAAACCAGGGGCGCGCCACTGACCCGGATAATATGGCGGGCGAGTGCACATCCCCATCTGAGGGGGGCATAACCCGCGGCCCGGCCATACATATGGTACGGCGGGTGGTACTCCAGCCGTGGGTACTCGTGCAGCGGCGGAGAAAACCGCTGCGGCTGCATGTGGTGGGTAGTGGTAACCCGCGTGGAGGGGGTGTCCCCACTCTCACGTCCGATCTAGGGCCCCCGCCCATGGGGGCCCTATCCGGGGCCTGGCCAGCTACATACTGGCCATGACCTTGGGGCGCGTGGTCCCGGTCCGCCAAGACCCGCGCAGGTACGCGACCCCCTCCCGAGGGGGGTGCGACGAGCGAAGCCGCGTCCTCCGTCCGGTGGTGGAGGGCTTCGCGCAGGAGCGCCCCCGCCCATAGGGGACCCCTGCCTCAACATCCGGGTGCCATCCCCGTTGCGGTTCATGCAAAGCATCGCGTGGTGCCGCCCACGGCATGCACTGCATGGTATGGCACTGGGACAGTCACGTGCATAGTGACCGCCCAAACAATAAAAGCAAAGTTCATGCCGCTTTGCCATGCGGCGCCTATCTTGTACTGGCAGTCTCTGCCAGTCCCTGCATTGCAGCAGGCTGTGGCCCATCCGGCCACATTGCAGGCAGTCCGCGTCCCCCGCGACTGCTGCCGTGTGTGCAACCCGCACACCAGCTCCACGCGGTGGCGGTTGCCGTCCCTGTGGGGGCTTCCCTCGCCATGAGGGTTCCAAGGGCCTACGTTCAGGCGCTCTGGATGGCGCTGAGTCCGTCATGGTATTCTCAGCAGCCCGTGCCTCAAACTCCAAAAACTTCACCAAGTCAGTGAATGTTGGTAGGGTGGTGCTATCCCGCTCCGCATTTTCGCGCTCAAACCGCGAGCGGATGTCATTGGGCAATTTGCCCAATACAATGTGCACCAACAAAAAAGACCATTGGTCCACCGGCAGCCCCAGTGTGCGGAGCGCGTTACAGGCCACTGTAACGGGCGTGAGCAACTGCAGGCGCAACTGTGCCCTGTTGGCCACCTTGGGCAGGGCCATCAACTGTGCGGCGTGCGCATCCGTTAACAAACGTAAGTTTTGGTAGCGGGAGTTCAATAACTCCCAAGCCGTATCGTACTGGTCGTCCTCCACCCGGAGGTGCTGGATGAGCGACCGCGCTTCATCCTCAAGAGTGGAGAGGAGGTAGGCCATCTTCTGGGCCTTCGACAAATCCTGTCGTGCTACGACCAGGGACTCAAACATATTTTTATATGCTACCCACTCCTCCATCCTACCCCCAAAGTGGGACAGCTGAAGGGTGGGGAGCCGACCAGTAACCGCTGGTCCTTCCTGTCTAACAGGTGTGCGAGGGGCTGGTCCGCCAGCCTGTCTCGCCCTTATTGCGGTCACCGCCTCCGCGATATCATCGTGCAGACTCAGGATCTGGTCCATGTCCGCCATGTGACCTGCGTAGGCCTCCGGGGTAAGATCGGCTTCGGTAAGCGCCGCCATGGCCGCTTCCGCGCTAATCAATCGTGAGTGGAGGTGATCCGCTCTTAGCAGTATGGCGCCCTCCCTGTCCTTCCGGGACAGGAGTCCTCCGGCCGTCACAAACCATCTCAATTCGTTGGCGAGTGTCGCCCTAGCATTGGAGGCCTTCGCCATCGCGTCAAGTCACAAACAAAAAATAACAAAAGGTAAATAAAAAACAACAAAATCAAGCAACTACACGAAGAACCGCGGTAGGTATGAGAATGGCACAAACCCGGAACGCACGGTACAAACCGCAAACAAATACAAAAAAGGTTACAAATATTCTTATACAAACAAACTAAGAAAAATCTAATAATTTTTACAAACAATTAATTATTTTTTACAAACGAACAAATAGAGGGTAGATAAACTACGCTCTGCTACCAGAAATTGTGCAGAGCAACTACGCTCTGCTGCCAGAAAATGTGGCAGAGAGAATCCGGACAAACGAAGCGGCGGGAAGAATTCTGTACCGGAACTTTACCGGGAAAAAATCTACCGGTAAAATTAAGTACCGGGAAAAAATCTCCACGCGACACCACGCTTGTCCGACTAGAATCTAACTTAAGCTATACGCAGTCTGCTACCACCGTAGCTTATGAAGGGAGCTACAGGGCCCTATATGATAACCTAACCTATAAATTAAATACAATTGAACACTTACCAAATTAAATCTTCTTTCTCTTCGGATCCAAACTTGAGTGTCTTCGGGAAGGGGGAATTCCTAATCACCCTACCTAACCCTTGAGATCTCAATTCCCCAGGACAACTAAATAGATTTCTTCCCGTAGTTTCACTCGGGAACAGTCAGATGTGAACAGCCAGCCACGTTTCACCTCTCACAAGAAAAAGTCACAATAACAGAGTTTTTCACAAACACAAATTCAATAGTTATTTAACAAACAGGAGATTCACAATTATCACTCAAACTAAACAACAAGCAAAAGACGCGAGACCGCTCCGCGTATTAAAATCAAACCGATATCGCCCTGGACAATGCAATGGCGACCACACGATGCATTCCACGCTAGCAGTGTGAAAACCCCGAACGCCCTCTGGCGGCAGCAATGCGAAACGCCTGCGTTTAGTTTTACCCAATATATTACAAACATCGGGTCTGTATTGTTAGACGGGAAGATAGAAGATTGCCCATCCCTATAAACACGGCACGTCACTAGTGGTGTGCTGTGATTGGAGCAGCGAGCAGCGTGGGATGTCGCAGTCGCCGGGGATCATGTCGATACACGTTGTTTTCGAGAGATTATCTTTTGTTTTGTGTAACAGTAATGTTTAGCATTATAATAAATAATGAATGTATACCGTGTCCTAGGCTTTAATTTACAGCATATCTCTTTCAGCGTATCTAATAGTATCGACACTCAACGGCCCACACTGAGCTTGTATCATGAAACGACCACATCACACACAGATCCGCATACAATTTTCTGTGAAAACGAGTACAAATGATGTCCCGCGCTGGGCATTGAAACTATGGCCTCCAGATTGCGGACGGGCGTGGTGACGGCTACGCCACTGTCTTTGATTAGTGGTCATTGAAACTATACCTATCTTAATCCTAACTAATATTATAAATGCGGAAATGAGTTTGTTAATTTATATATTTGTTTGTTACCTCTTCACGCTTTATCTACTAAACCAATCTTCCTGAAATTTCGCATACACATAGTTAGACTTGGGGTTCCTTTCGTTTTGGGAAAAAGCACTGTTCCCGTGGAAAATTCACGCGAGCGAAGCGGGCAAAAGTCCAATAAAATCTGACTTAAGATTTATCTTCAGACTTAATAACGTCTCAGTTTCCACTAGCCGAAAATTCTTTTGTCTGTGTGGATGATTTCGCCTACAGGTCGCATTTCTGAACCGATTCTCATGAAATTTTGTGAGCAGGTGCGGTAATTTTATAGAATTCTTTTGTCGAGCCAGTTTTTCGAAATTTAAAAAAATGGCGGAAATATGTAAAGAAACTATTAAAAAAAAATTCAAAAATGTCATTAGACTTTTTTGTTATTCTTATTAAGACGCAACTTTTTTGTCTGATCAACATAATGATATTCAATAAAACCGCTATAAATCCATAGTAACAATAGTTCTCAAAAAAAACAATAGATGGCGCAGCAAAGCTTTTAATACTCGCAAATTCGCTATTGCATATCGTACTGTGGATTGCTTTGCTTGGTGGAATTATCTTGAACACTTGAAATAAATCTGATATCAAAAAACTTTATTGTAAACCTAGTGTATACCTACTAATCTGAGAGATTCGATTTCAAATTGAACTTTCTTTTTTTTTACTTTAATTTTGTTGCACAAATTACCTACACATATCACCAATAGGTACCATGCATTTCTGACGACTTCCGTGGCCTAACGATTGTCACGCCGGACGGACACACGAGAGATCCCGGGTTCGATCCCCGGTCGGGTCAAAATGGAAAATAATATTTTTCAGATTGACGTGGGTTTTGGATATTATTATTATTACTAGCCACGCCCCGGGGCTTCGCTCCCGTGGGAATTTCGGGATAAAAAGTATCCTATGTGCTGTTCCCGGTTGTTTGTAATATATTGGGTAAAACTAAACGCAGGCGTTTCCTGTTATCGCTCGGCCGGCGTCGGCAGTCGCGAGCGACCATTTTGAATTCAGTATTGTTTGAACATCGCGCGGGGAGGCCGCGCCGCACAGATTAGCGCGCGTGCAAAATGGCGTCGCGGACAGTCGCCTCATTGTCCTATGCGATATCGGTTTGATTTTTAATACGCGAGAGGTCCCGCTTTCTTTGATTGTCAATTAGTTTGAACTATAAGTGTGAATTTCGTGTTTGTTAAATAACTATTGAACTTTTGTGTTTGTGAAACCTTTACTGTGACTGTTTCGTGTGAGATGCGAAACGTGGCCGCCTGGAGACGCCGAAACCTGTTGCCGAGTGAACCTCGTGAGGAAAGCAAGGTATTTTCTGGGGATTGAGATCTCAGGGGGTAGTTTGGGTGATTTAGGGACCAAACACCACTTCCTCCGAAGACACCCCAACTTGGTTTGAGAAGTCAACTTGGTGAGTTTTAGTTTAGTTAATTTATAGGTTAGTTATGATATAGGGCCCTGTAGCTCCCTTCATAAGCTACGGTGGTAGCAGACTGCGTTAAGTTAGTTAGGTTTTAGTCGGGCAAACGTGGTGCCGCGTGGAGATTTTTTCCCGGTACTTATTTTTACCGGTGGTTTTTTCCCGGTGAAGTTCCGGTACAGAATTCTTCCCGCCGCTTCGTTTGTCCGGATTCTCTCTGCCACATTTTCTGGCAGCAGAGCGTAGTTGCTCTGCACATTTTCTGGTAGCAGAGCGTAGTTTATCTACCCTCTATTTGTTCGTTTGTAAAAATAATTAATTGTTTGTAAAAATTATTAGATTTTTCTTAGTTTGTTTGTATAAGAATATTTGTAACCTTTTTTGTATTTGTTTGCGGTTTGTACCGTGCGTTCCGGGTTTGTGCCATTCTCATACCTACCGCGGTTCTTCGTGTAGTTGTTTGATTTTGTTGTTTTTTATTTACCTTTTGTTATTTTTTGTTTGTGACTTGACGCGATGGCGAAGGCCTCAATGCTAGGGCGACACTCGCCAACGAATTGAGATGGTTTGTGACGGCCGGAGGACTCCTGTCCCGGAAGGACAGGGAGGGCGCCATACTGCTAAGAGCGGATCACCTCCACTCACGATTGATTAGCGCGGAAGCGGCCATGGCGGCGCTTACCGAAGCCGATCTTACCCCCGGAGGCCTACGCAGGTCACATGGCGGACATGGACCAGATCCTGAGTCTGCACGATGATATCGCGGAGGCGGTGACCGCAATAAGGGCGAGACAGGCTGGCGGACCAGCTCCCTCGCACACCTGTTAGACAGGAAGGACCAGCGGTTACTGGTCGGCTCCCCACCCTTCAGCTGTCCCACTTTGGGGGTAGGATGGAGGAGTGGGTAGCATATAAAAATATGTTTGAGTCCCTGGTCGTAGCACGACAGGATTTGTCGAAGGCCCAGAAGATGGCCTACCTCCTCTCCACTCTTGAGGATGAAGCGCGGTCGCTCATCCAGCACCTCCGGGTGGAGGACGACCAGTACGACACGGCTTGGGAGTTATTGAACTCCCGCTATCAAAACTTACGTTTGTTAGCGGATGCGCACGCCGCACAGTTGATGGCCCTGCCCAAGGTGGCCAACAGGGCACAGTTGCGCCTGCAGTTGCTCACGCCCGTTACAGTGGCCTGTAACGCGCTCCGCACACTGGGGCTGCCGGTGGACCAATGGTCCTTTTGCTGGTGCACATTGTATTGGGCAAATTACCCAATGACATCCGCTCGCGATTTGAGCGCGAGAATGCGGAACGGGATAGCACCACCCTACCAACATTCACTGACTTGGTGAAGTTTTTGGAGTTTGAGGCACGGGCTGCTGAGAATACCATGACGGACTCAGCGCCATCCAGAGCGCCTGAACGTAGGCCCTTGGAACCCTCATGGCGAGGGAGGCCCCAACAGGGACGGCAACCGCCACCGCGTGGAGCTGGTGCGCGGGTTGCACACACGGCAGCAGTCGCGAGGGACGCGGACTGCCTGCAATGTGGTCGGATGGGCCACAGCCTGCTGCAATGCAGGGACTGGCAGGGACTGCCAGTACAAGATCGGCGCCGCATGGCAAAGCGGCATGAACTTTGCTTTTATTGTTTGGGCGGTCACTATGCACGTGACTGTCCCAGTGCCATACCATGCAGTGCATGCCGTGGGCGGCACCACGCGATGCTTTGCATGAACCGCAACGGGGATGGCACCCGGATGTTGAGGCAGGGGTCCCCTATGGGCGGGGGCGCTCCTGCGCGAAGCCCTCCACCACCGGACGGAGGACGCGGCTTCGCTCGTCGCACCCCCCTCGGGAGGGGGTCGCGTACCTGCGCGGGTCTTGGCGGACCGGGACCACGCGCCCCAAGGTCATGGCCAGTATGTAGCTGGCCAGGCCCCGGATAGGCCCCCATGGGCGGGGGCCCTAGATCGGACGTGAGAGTGGGGACACCCCCCTCCACGCGGGTTACCAATGCCCAACACATGCAGCCGCAGCGGTTTTCTCCGCCGCTGCACGAGTACCCACGGCTGGAGTACCACCCGCCGTACCATATGTATGGCCGGGCCGCGGGTTCTGCCCCCTCAGATGGGGATGTGCACTCGCCCGCCATATTATCCGGGTCAGTGGCGCGCCCCTGGTTTGGAGGAGTGGGGAGCCCGTAACTAGCTTGCTCCTTGCTGGGACAGAGCCGCGGACGGTTCTGCTCCCTACCGCGGTGGTCCGCGTATGGGGTCGTGGGGAAGCCATTAATTTGAGAGCTCTGTTGGACTCAGGGCTCAAAGCAGTTTGGTTACCACTCGAGTGGCACGCCAGTTAGGTTTAGTCGTGGAAGACTCGCCTGTGCCACTTCTTGGAGTTGGTGGCATACAAGTGAAGTGTCTGACGGGCCAGACACTTGTCACCTTTTTCTTCGCTGAAGTCCTCCAACAATGAGGATCACGACTTCGGCTATGGTAATGGATACCATTGCGGGTTGGCACCCCTCGACAGACATACCGCCGGGTGTGTTGTCTTTGGTTTCGGGTCTGGATTTGGCCGACCCCTTTGTTTTTCATCCCGGCCCAGTGGACTTGCTCCTGGGCTCGGACGTATTGGGCTGGATTTTGTTGGGTACACAGAAGGCTCTGGGTTCGTCTTCACTGATGGCAGTGTCTACGATTTTTGGTTTCGCCCTGATGGGCCCTGTGTTTGATAATAGCACCGTGGAGGAGCCACCGGTCGTCGCATCAGCGTCCTTGGCCAAGACCATGCAAAGGTTTTGGGAGGTGGAGGAGCCACCTATGAGTTCCAGGATGGATCCGGAACACGCTGAGTGCGAAGCCCTTTTTCGATCGACCACGGAGAGGTTGCCCTCCGGTCGGTTTGTAACTAGGTTACCTTTTGTTGCCTCTCGTCCTAGCCTAGGGCAAAGTAGGGCGCTTGCGGAGAAACGACTGCTGTCCATGGAGCGACGCATGCAGCGTGACCACGTACTTCGCGATAAATATATTGAATTTATGCGCGAGTACGAGGATTTGGGTCACATGTCTCCGGCTCGAGTTGATTGGAGCTCAACTGAGCATTATTTTTTGCCCCACCACGCGGTGGTGAAGGCCTCAACGGGCAAGTTGCGGACCGTCTTCGATGGGTCCGCACCCACTTCGAACGGGGTTTCGTTGAATCTGTGTTTGCATTCGGGTCCCAAATTGCATAGGGACATAATTGACATCATCTTGAACTTTAGAAGACATCAAGTGGTTTTTGGCGCGGACATCCGGATGATGTTCCGCCAGACAGTCATACATCCTGAGGACAGGCGATTCCAGTTGATACTCTGGCGTGAGCGCCCTGAGGATCCTGTGACGGTGTATGAACTCAATACAAACACCTATGGTTTGAAATCTAGTCCCTATATCGCCATCAGATCATTGCTTGAATTGGCAGAGCGGGAACGGATCCGCTTTCCCCGTGGGGCTTCCGTGCTGTCACGTGACTTGTATGTTGATGACGTGTGCACCGGAGCCCAAAGTATTGAGGAGGCCCTCCTACTGCGGGATGAATTGATTGAAATATTGAAGACAGGTGGCTACGAGCTACGTAAGTGGTTGTCTAATGAGCCTAAAGTTCTAGAAGGGATCCCGGAGGATCACCAACAGAACCTCACCTGTTTGAGGATGTGGATGATCCCAACAGGATAGCGGTGCTGGGCATGCAGTACCAGCCGCTAACCGATATTTTTACATTCCAAGTGGACTTGGAAATACCAAAGGTCTGGACTAAGAGAACGGTGTTGTCCGTAATCGCTCGTATGTTTGATCCAAGCGGTTGGATCAGTCCAGTGATATTCTCTGCGAAGTGTCTTCTTCAGAGACTTTGGACTTTGGGCGTCTCGTGGACGAGCCGCTGTTTGGTCCTCCATTGGATGATTGGCTCGAGTTGTTTTCATCGATTAAGGAAGTCAATCGGATTGCCTTGCCTCGTCGAATATTGCCCCCCGGGAAATATCGAGCCAGCCTGCATGGCTTTTGTGACGCGTCGGAGAGAGGCTACGCCGCGTCAGTCTATATGCGGACAGTTGACGCCGATGGCCGGGTCAATGTCTCGCTTTTGTTAGGGAAGAGCAAGGTCGCCCCCATCAGGACTAGGCTGACTATTCCCAAGCTTGAGTTGAGTGGAGCTCACCTTCTCTCTAAATTGTTGCATCACGTTGCCAGTGAACTGGCGGCCACGGTCGAAATACGGGACATCTTCGCCTGGTCGGATAGCCAGGTCGCGCTTGCATGGTTGCGCGCGGCCCCACATACCTTGGAGGTTTTTGTGGGAAATCGGGTTTCCCAAATCCAGAATATCGGAATTGATATAACATGGAGACATGTGCCGGGAGAGCTTAACCCAGCGGACTGTGCTTCCCGAGGTTGTACGGCACCAGAATTGGTGTCACACCCGCTCTGGTGGGGTCCAGAGTGGCTGATGGGATCAGAAACTTCTTGGCCTGTCTGTCAGACAGATGTTACTTCTTTGAGTTTGACTGGGCTCCGTGTACATGCTGTAGTCGCTGAGACGACGTCGGAGCCGGATTGGCTACTTGCTCGGTATAGCAGTTTGGATAAACTTCTGGGTGTTACCAGTTGGATTAAGCGTTTCATACATAATTGTAGAAACCCACAGGCAAGGCGGTTGGAGCCGATTGCAGGTGCAGAAGAGCGCCGGAGCGCATTGTTGCATTGGGTCCGTGTCGTGCAGACCGGACGGTTTGAGTCGGAGCTGTATTTTGCGCGACGGACGCGCTAAGTTGAAGGGCGCGGTCGCTCGTTTGAACCCGTACATCGACTCGGATGGGCTTCTTCGGGTTGGAGGCAGGCTCCGGAAGGCGGATCTTCCATATGAGACTCGCCATCCTCTGTTGTTGCCCAAGGGCGGACCCTTGGTGCAGCTTTTGGTGTCTGATCGACACATTCGTAACGCCCATGCTGGGTGCAATGCTTTGTTGGCTATTTTGCAACGCGAATTTTGGATTTTGTCTGCCCGAAGAGCAATCCGTAGTGTCCTGTTTCGATGTATTGCATGTTATAGATTGAAGGCATCCACGATGCAACCACAGATGGGTGATTTGCCCGCTGATCGAATCCGACCTTCGAGGCCGTTTGACGGCGTTGGAACCGATTTTGCCGGTCCCTTTTCGATCAAGGCTTCTCCCTTTCGTAATGCCCGTATTGTAAAGGGCTATTTGTGTGTATTTGTTTGTTTGGCCACCAAGGCTGTCCATTTGGAGGTGGTATCGGCCCTGACTACGGAGGCCTTCGTCGCCGCGTTGGATCGCTTTGTTTCGCGTCGAGGTCTACCTTCCCTTATTAGGTCGGATAATGGCACAAACTATAAAGGAACTGTAAATTATCTTAAGGATGTTTCTGTGTTTATTGATAAAAATTGTACTAGTTTAAGTCAAATTGCTGCCCAACGGGGAATAACCTGGAAGTTTAGTCCCCCAAGTTGCCCCCATTGGGGAGGGATTTTTGAAGCGGCTGTGAAATCCGCAAAGACCCACCTCCGCCGCATTATCGGAGAAACGGCTCTAACCTTTGAAGAGCTGGCCACAGTGTTTTGTAAAGTTGAGGCGGTCCTCAACTCTCGTCCTCTCTGTCCGCTATCTCCAGATCCAAATGACTTGGAAGCTCTCACCCCTGGTCATTTTTTGGTGGGAGGGCCGTTGAATGCCCTGCCCGAATACCCGTGGAAGGATGAACGCGTATATCGGTTGTCGCGTTTTCAAATGTTGCAGCAAATGAGCCAGACTTTTGGCGTCGCTGGTCGCTTGAATATTTGCATTTGCTGCAGCAAAGAGTGAAGTGGACAGACAGGACTGAGCCTCCCAGGAGGGTGATTTAGTATTGTTAAAAGAGGCAAATTTGCCCTCATTGCTTTGGCGACGAGCTCGCATATTACGTTTGATTCTTGGCGGAGATGGCACTCCGCGTGTGGCTGAGGTGTTGGTCGACGGTTCGATTTTAAGGAGAGGTGTGACCTCTCTCGCCCGCCTTCCCGTAGAGAAGCGGTCTGCTTCTCAGACCGGGACGGGGGATGTTTGTAATATATTGGGTAAAACTAAACGCAGGCGTTTCCTGTTATCGCTCGGCCGGCGTCGGCAGTCGCGAGCGACCATTTTGAATTCAGTATTGTTTGAACATCGCGCGGGGAGGCCGCGCCGCACAGATTAGCGCGCGTGCAAAATGGCGTCGCGGACAGTCGCCTCATTGTCCTATGCGATATCGGTTTGATTTTTAATACGCGAGAGGTCCCGCTTTCTTTGATTGTCAATTAGTTTGAACTATAAGTGTGAATTTCGTGTTTGTTAAATAACTATTGAACTTTGTGTTTGTGAAACCTTTTACTGTGACTGTTTCGTGTGAGATGCGAAACGTGGCCGCCTGGAGACGCCGAAACCTGTTGCCGAGTGAACCCTCGTGAGGAAAGCAAGGTATTTTCTGGGGATTGAGATCTCAGGGGGTAGTTTGGGTGATTTAGGGACCAAACACCACTTCCGAAGACACCCCCAACTTGGTTTGAGAAGTCAACTTGGTGAGTTTTAGTTTAGTTAATTTATAGGTTAGTTATGATATAGGGCCCTGTAGCTCCCTTCATAAGCTACGGTGGTAGCAGACTGCGTTAAGTTAGTTAGGTTTTAGTCGGGCAAACGTGGTGCCGCGTGGAGATTTTTTCCCGGTACTTATTTTTACCGGTGGTTTTTTCCCGGTGAAGTTCCGGTACAGAATTCTTCCCGCCGCTTCGTTTGTCCGGATTCTCTCTGCCACATTTTCTGGCAGCAGAGCGTAGTTGCTCTGCACACCGGTATTTTTCTACCCATATACAAAAATTCATCGAAATCCGTCCAGTAGATTTTGCTTGATTGAGTAACAAACATCCTCACAAATTCACATCCAAACTTTCGCATTTATAATATTAGTAGGATTAAGATATTAGGATTTATATTATTTCGAGTCAAAAAGGCATGTTTCAGTCAATTTTTTAGTGGTATTGACTAAATATTAGACTTTTTACTTTCTTTCCAGCATTGGTAGGTTGGTTTCAAAACTCTTATAAGCCGGGGACACGGTAAAATATCGGTTATTTCATGGAAGGGCTCGCGAGGTCTACTGTTCTCACAGAACCACTATAGTATAGTTTCCGTCACCTAAAAGGTCGCTGGCGGTTAAGCTGCGCAGTAGGCGATATATCGGTCTATGCGGTGAGCGGGAGTCGGGCTGGTCTCATCCGTCGCGCGCGATTGGATCGTCAGTAGTACCCATGCGCAAGTTTCACCCCCTCTGTCTTCCAGCGCCTTTTTACACGACTGACCAAAAAAGGAGTGTTATGTTTTCAGCGTTCATGTATGTATGTAATGTATGTATGTAAGTTTTTATATGATGGGAACTGTACTAATAAATGATTTTCAGTGTGAATCTGCAAGCGACGTGGGAGGCGTGGCGACGGACGGAGCTCGGCCACGACGCGCACTCGCCTTCCATCCGTTCGTCCATAAACCTGGACACGGTCACTATGGATGTGCGGCCGTGCGACCTGGTTACCCTCAACGATCTCGTCACACAACTGGACATTTTTATCACGAAGGTAGTTATTATTTTTTGTTTGGCCCACATAACTGACATGACACAGTAGCAAAAAAAACAAAAAAAAAACAAGGACACATAACAAGCTAATTATTAAAAAATAAAAAACACGACTGACAAATCACATAGCCTATGTCATAAGGAGGAATGCAAGGAATCTAAAAATACCTCTCACACCAAAATCTGTTCTACCGTTCAGGACTTACTGCGTCTGCGTGCGTCTGCGACGCCGTGTTTTCGTTTCGGATCGCGGCTGTCATTTTGTTTCAAGATGTCGAACAACGAGGAAGCACATAGTAGTTAAAAGGGTATTTTAGTAATCTGTGGAGGATGCTAATGCTATCTGCATTTCAAGTGAATTACTTAACTTACAACATAATAATCTTTTATTACCTTCAATTCCTAATTCCCTTCCAATTTTTTCCACAACATAGTTTTATATGAACTGTTTTTATAATTTTTGTCCTGTGGATCATATAAAACTTTGTAACTGCGTACTATATTAATTAACTTTTCGCGTATTTCAAAATCCATGATCACTAGTCACTAAAATCCATACTAAAATCTGTAAAAATTTACAACTGGGGTGCTGCGGCCGGTGTCGCAGATGCACGCAGACGCATAGATCACCGCGTTGTGTTTTCGAATAAAAAATCCTACGAAATACAACGTCAACACGCCCGAGCGAGTGAGCGACGTTGCCGTTCCGCTTATGCGCGACCGCACCGAGGCCATGTTCAGTTTGTATCGCGCGGACTGCCGGCCGACTGATGCACGCAGACGCAACGCAATGCATCTGCGACACCGTAGGTGGGAACCACCGCGTACAAATTCAAATAATACAAATCAAGACGCAGTGCAGCACGTCTGCGACACCGTTTGGTGTGTGTCAGCCTGTAAAGTGACAAGAAGTCTTCTCGATGTGATCACACAAAAATAGTAAGCAACAAGAGCTTCCCTGATAGATTGTCCGAACTTCACCAACTTTACCGTGGACAAGAAAAACAACGTTGTATGATCTTTTCTATAAATAGTGGAATAAAGTGTTAACCTATCTATCTATTTCTCAGCCGAAGACGAAGCAATTCCCGAGTGGACACACGCTGAATTCGAGAGACTCCAGCCTGCTGTGGAAGGCGAGCTCGATGGGTTCCGTGACCAACTTGGAAGCGGACCTCGCCGACCAGTACTATAAGGACGACTTGAGGTACCCTACCCTTAGAACATTTAACCAACAGGAGACGATACGAACGCCAATTTATATCTGTGCAAAACAGTCTGCCACTTATCGGGGAAAAACGGAAACGTCGGTATTGTTAAATTCATACCGAGCGGCGTAATTTATACACGCATACAAATATAATGCCGACCACTAGCTTAAAAACTACGTACATAACCTCAAACAGTATGAGCATGATCATATGAAATTTGGCGGAGGGGGATGCCTATAAGTAGCCTCTCTCGTTGGTTAATTGCTCTAAGACACTACCATAACAATAAGACTGGCCTAGCGCCATCTTGTGACGTAATGCATAGCATTTTTATAATTTTAATACTGAGTAAAATAAACGTGCTATCTGCTGTCTTTTATATAAAAGTATTTGACGCTCACTAAATAATACGTAAACTACAATACGTATGTAATCGCACATTCTAACGGAAATTCGACAAATGACAAATTTGTGAGCAAAATCTAGTTAAGGAATTACAGTACAATAAACCAGCCCCAACAAAATATAACAAATATAATTTATTCATCAGGAGCGGGGCGTTTAAAATAGTGGGCGGTGGTCAATTACCGATGGCGTACCAAGTGATGGTCCATGGATACTCTGTGTCCTGGAGGTACCCACATCCCAGGGCCATCACGAGGATTGTGGCCTTCCCCATCCCGGGACTGGTGAGTCAATGTTTCATTCTAATAGGGAATAATGCTGCTATTATTACACCAGTGGGCAGCACTAGCATAAGGTTTAAAAGAGTATTTTGACATGGACAAGTCTTTCAAAGCAAGCTTTTGTAAAGCCTAAACAAAGCTTTATAAAGCATGCTGGGTGTGACTAAGATAGCAAATATTTTGAGCAACAGTGTTGCCTGTAAGGGTGAGCACGAATATTTGAGAGAACGTAATCGTATAGTTACGTCAAAAATTTATATGGAAAATGAACATCGCCTCTATTGTACGTAAAAGTTACTATTTAGTAATTTTCGTTAGCTTAGTTATTACCGTTCAGGACTTATGGTGCAATAAAGAAACTTACGCCCGGTTTCTGAAAAGTACGTCAAGTATTGAATTTTACATATCTCTTGCTCTGTAAGTACACCCTTACACCCCTGAATGCCGGGGTGTATGACTATCATTACAGCATAGGTTTTGAAATTTGAAAAAAGAACTGTCATACTCATACTGCACGAAGAATATTTTTAAAAAGTTAATATTTTTTTTTTCGGTATCGATTAATTACTCGAATCGGAATCTAGACAATTTATTTTAATTAAATACACTTTTTTTTCTTCTTAATAAATGTTCATTGAAACCTGCTGTCTTGTTGTTTACTTACCTCACAATCGATATGTAAAGCAGAGTATTTATCTCGGGCGTAAGCATCAATTGCATACTCAGGTTAATTGGCGCCTTCGCTTCGCTCAGGCGCCAAAAACCTCGTATGCAATTGATGTCATACAGCCGTTGGTTAATAATCTACTATTGTAACAGTGTCATAATTAACAATCTGCTAAACATCTTTGGGTTTCTGAAAAGCTATTCACCGTAAAATTATCCAATCAACTGTGACTTTTTTCATTCACTCATTCACGTTTTGTTTCTGTCCAACGCATACAGTGCGACAAGGATCTTTTTGCACGTGGTATAAAACGGAAGTAATGTCTAAGCTATTAAAACTTCACATTTGAAACGTAGGTGGCGCCCTCACTTACGTGCAAAAAGATCGTGGTCGCAGTGTAGTGTTGTCTCTTCCGTTGACAACAAATGTCAAATTCGACGGATGTACCTAGCTCTATGGATCTGACATTTGGAAAAACAAATCGATGACAAACTGTCACTAGGTTTGTTCAGAAACCCAAACTGCTTAGAAATAGAGATTATCAACTTGCTACGTAATTTTTTATTGTTTTGCGTTTCAGCGGGTGTTACTTACATACATGAACCCTGAAAACATATCACTCCTTTATTGGTCAGTCAAAGATACACGTTTCATTATCAGGACGAGGAGGTGGACTGCGTCCTCGAGCTGTACAGCCCCGTCCAAAACAGGTGGATGCCTCACACATACTTCAAGCTGCCCGTCAACGAGCCCAGGGAGACCAAGCTGTACCCGTCTCCTCCAGGTGACTTGAAGAAGATTTCATATTCATTTATTCACGACTAGCTTTAGCCCGCAGCTTCCCACGGGAACAGTGCTTTTTCCCGAGATAAAAGGTACCCTATGTCCTTCTTAGTACTTCTTACTATGTGTATGCGAAATTTTAGGAAGGTTGGTTCAGTGGTAAAGCGTGAAAAGTAAAAAATAAACAACCAAACTTGATTTCGCATTTATAATATTTGTTACGGTAATTTTTAATCAATAAGACCTTAAATATATGGACATCGATGCATGAGTTTCTTTCATTTTAGTTTTCGCTGAGCTGAAGATGATATTATAAATAGTTCACACAGATGAGGGTTGATTTAAATTGAGTGGTTTTATTAAGGTGCTCTCACACCTGGTGCATTAGCCTATATGTAACGTACAGTGTGGGAGGAGAACCGAACATACAGTGCGTAACCTGTGATAATACAATCTGTAATATTTTGATACATCTTGTAACATTAATGCGCGCACGCGGAATTAACTAAATGCTCAAAATCGAATCTGAAAATATTACATTACAGGGGAACATATGGTACTTTGTTTTGTAATTTTTTTTTGTTTATGACTGTTAAAATAAATGAAAAAAAAAAAGAATACTCGTACGCGTGGGAGGCGTATTGTAACGTAATTCTCAAAATTGAATCTGAAAACGTTACATTACAGGCGAATGCTTCCGGTGAGGCTATTAAAGTTTATTTTTGAAGTACCATCAGAATACTTATTCTTTTTCGTAACAATAGAACATAAAAAAACATACAACCAAACAGTTTTTATATCAATTTGACCAATCGTCAGAGGTGGTGTTCGCGCTGACATGGCGTTTCCGCGCCTGCGACGACAAGACGGAGGTCAACCGACCGTTCGAGTTCAACGCGTTCGACTTTATGCCCAAGGACGACCCTTTGGTATGTACCATTTATTGCTAGCCGTTGCCCGCGACGTCGTCCGTGTAAACTTAATTAAAAACCATAAGCAACCTCTGAAGAGTGTCATATTGTAGGTCGCATGCGCACTTTAATATTATATTAATGCGCACATTAATATAATATTAAAGTGCGCATGCGACACTTCTGAAGCGGTGGTGACCAAGTGGTAATGACACTCGCCTGAGGTCGGGTAGGACCCGGGTTCAAATCCTACCTGTGTCACATGAGTTTGTAGACCAATCTGACTCATGTATGGTAGTTTTCTCATAGACCACCGGTGAAGGGAAACATCGTGAAGAAACCTGTACATTGGCTGTTTAGTTTACTAGTGTGTATACGGCTACTGCCACTAGATGGCGGTAGTCGTGAAAGTCATGTCAGATGCCTTTAGGCGACTTGAATAAAATCTGACACCAGTGTTGGTAATAACCCACTCGATAAGAAAATAAAGAAAATGCGCATGCGACCTTAATTTTTTTAATAATTGAAACAGTTCCAAGACGTATCTCCGGACAAACACACGGTGCCGATACCGGAGAGCGGAGTGACGGCTGAACAGTTGTCTGGCGTGCTGCGAGTGGACTCGTACTTCGCTCCTCGCATGCTGCCTCGCGTGCGAGTCGCGCTGCGCATCGTCTGCCTCGAGGTCAACCTGCACAACTCTCTGCCTGACATCACTAGGTATATCCTCAGATTTGGTACTAGCTATTGATCATATTAAGTAAAGTGATTTATGCTAAGGGTTGTTGTATTATAAACCATGAAATATTTAAGTTTCCAAAAGGTCAATCTAAGACACTCTTTTTATTTTAAAGTAAGATAAGGGATATTTCTGTATTCATCTGTTTTGAAACGAATGTAGTCGATTTATATTTATTATTATTTATTATATATATTTACTTTCGTGGTTAATAGTTTTTTATTTAGAATGTTTAGGATTGAACTAATATTTGATTTATTTTCTACAAAATTTAATAAAAAGTACTGTGAAGATTGTTTACATAATAGGACACGTAAGAAAAAATGGAGTTTACATAGATTATCGTAACGACATCACATCGACAACGACTGGACATCTACCACGATACATTATCTAAATTAAAATCTAACATACTGTCATCCCATCAAAGCAACTAATCAAGCTAACTAATTTAAACTATACAAATTTCATTCAAAATTAATCATAATTAATACTTTTTCTTTTTTGATTGTTACATTATAGTGAGTGAATGCGGTAAACGCCATACAATTAAATAATAAATAATTGTACAACTTACCTACTGCTTAAAATTTAAAAATGTTGTGTTCACCTTTAATTGGGTTGCATGCTAGCACATAATATGTAATGTTTATTGTAAGATTTTGTCATGTAACCTGTTGGTGTACGTAATAACAAATAAATAAACGTATCCACAGTCGAGCGGCGGTTGAGTTAGAGGGCTACTACGTGTCTCGGCCGCTGATGCGCAGCCACAGAGTGCTGACGCTTCTCGCTCGTGACTTCGCGGCCAACACACACTTGAGATCGCAGGCCGGCTCGCTCGTCGTCTTCGAAACGAAGATGTCGTAAGTGACACTCGTGGTACATATTCCAACGCTGAAAAATTGCCGTTAGTACGGAGTATCAGAGTGATGTGGTGACGCTTCAAACTTCGCATGACTTCGCGTCCAACACACACACTTGAGGTAGCAGGCCGGATCGCTTGTCTTCTTCGAAATGAAGATTGACACCCATTACATATACCATTGCTGAAAATTTCTTGTCACAGTTGTCTTCTAGTGCATAAAATCATGCAGTGCGTCACTACACCACTCTGTTCTCACTCACGTGTTCACGCCGACTTAAGGTCGAGGCTTGCTCGCTCGTCGTCGTCGAAACAAAAATATCGTGACACCCTTGGTAGATGTTTGCATTTAAAATAATCTCAATGTCTCCTATTAAATGTACAATCGGGGGCAAATAAAGCTGACCCCCCCTAAGATAGGATTCAGTAAGTTAGGAGGGTCAGTTTTACCTGCCTTCGACTGTACAATTTCTCAATTGGTTGCCTGGAAGAAATTGCTTACTGCGATAGCGGCCGCCTTTTGCGCATCTTCCTCTTTTTTTTTTGTTTTAACTTTACGTACTGTACCTTGTGATTACTTGTGTGCAAAAAAAGTGTAATTGTTGTTGTTGTACAATCAAATTTTCGTACGCAGTTGACAATACTACCATATGTTGATAGACAATTTGTAGATGTTTGTGTACATTACCTATCAATTTATTAATGTAACTATAGCTCACTGCACGCCTTGGGCAACTGTCAGTGCAGTGAGTTTCTGTTTTTAAAGAAATAAAGAAATACTCGTGAACATAGTTAAATCTTAAGTTGAATTTTCGGAACCCAGAGCGGATATATTGGAAACGGCGACGGGCGCGATCGAGCAGATGGTGGAGGAGTTCATGGTCCGCGGCGCGGTGGCGCTGCCGGCGGCGAGGAAGCCGCGCGTGCGCTGCCGCACGTCGCGCGTGCGCGTCGCGCTGCACGTGCCGCGCGCGCGCACGCTGCAGGCGCTCGCCGCCGACTGGAACGTTATCAAGAAGGTTTACCTTTTTTTTATTACGGGCCATTTAGGCTCCAACAGGGTCCGGAAGCTCATTGATGAAAGGATGGATGCCGAAGTGTATAAGAGGCACGAACCTCCACAATGAGTGGAACAAGAAATAAATAAATGTAATTAATAATAATATTAATTATTCATAATAATAAATAGCCTTTTATGTATGTGTCTTCATTATATGGACTAGGTCTGAAATAAAGAATTTTTATTTTATTTTTTTTATTTATTTATTTAAAAAAAAAGTACTGTTCCCGTGGGAAATTCACGCGGGCGAGAAAAAGCTAGTATATTATATTAGAGCCCCGCCCCGGCTTCGTTAGGGAAGTACATACATAAATTGTAGCTTATGGCACTCGAGTATAATGTAGCTTTCTATTGGTGAAAGAATTTTTGAAATCGGTTCAGTAGTTCCGAAGATTACCGCCTACTATCAAACTCACAAAATTACATATAGTTTCTCTTTATAATATTTGTATGACTTAGCCATGCGCTGGGGCTTAGCTCCCGTGGGTTTTTGTTTAATAAAGTACCCTTTGTGCTATGCCAGGTGTTTTTTACCCGTGTATCAAGTTTCATTAAAATTCATCCCATAGATTTAGCGTAATTGAAAAATAAAAATCCTAACGAACATGTCGACAGTTATAATAATAGTACGACAATCTGACTGATTCCATTGCTCTCTTTATATCTGAAACTTAGTGTGCGCAAATCGATTTATACCATGATATGAACGTTTATTAGTTTAATTCATAATAAGATTTTTAATCAGACCTATCCCCTTAATTTAAACTTAATTGAATCCCTAATTCAAAGTTTTTTCACTGCACCACAGTGTCTGACAGAGAAACTTGCAACTGAAATTGATAAAATTTTAATAGGTTGATTTAAATGTTTTATATAGAAATAAACATGGATATTTTATTTAGCTCAACGAGCGGGCATCACAAGTCGAGCAAGAACAGAAAAATCAAGAGACTTTCGTAACAAAAGCTGACATGGCTAAGGCGACGGCGACTGCGTTGGAGGGCAGAGTGGCGTTGTGGATACACAATAGTTGTGGGTCCGCTTTGCGAGTGGGGCAAGAGGGCACCGATGAGGTTGTGCCTTTGGGACCCGGCGCGAGAATGGCTTATAGGTAAATAGTACAGTTTAACATATTGGTGTGGGTCCGCTTTGCGAGTGGGGCAGGAGGGCACCGATGAGCCACAACGCCTTTGGGACCCGACGCAAGAATGGCTTATAGGCAACTTAATTACAGTTTGTCAATATGTACATGATTGTTGTGGGTCCGCTTTGCGAGTGGGGCATCGATAAGGTTGTGCCTTTAGGACCCGGAGTGAGAATGGTAAATTACTACAATTTATACGCAAACTACTAAAATTTATCTTCGAACATTATACACTATTAAACAAATGGGTAATGCTTTAGAAAATCTCTAAAACAATGTTGACAATTTATTTTATAGATGGCGCTGTCCAACGGCGAAGAAAAGGCTCAGATTTGCAGTGGCGTCACCTACAACTGACTGGCATTGGTCTAGTAGTAAGTTCATTTATGACATCTCTTTATTACAAATAAAACTGTACATCCGTAAACACGTCAGTAACACGTCAATTTGTGCGTTTTCATAGTCATAGCTTCCAAAACCCCAAAAGAATGTGGGAGAAGTGTGGGGGTGCTATATTACGGGAGGGGCTGGGAGCTTCCTTTCTTTATGTAGTACTTATATTAATTCTGTACTTTGGGGCTAACTCAATCTGTGTGACATGTCCGTATATATTTATTCATTCTTCTTCTTAGCGTGTCGACTCGGCGGGTCAAATTTGTGATGACCAATAGGACGCCACAGATACAGCATTATCTGTTGCGTCATATAGGTCTTTAAGCGTACTGGTAGTAGGGCACTCTGGGCAAGACAATAAATGTGCCATAGTTTGGGGAGAGGCACCACACAAACAGGCTGTTTCCGAGCTATATCCCCACCTCGACATATTTTCTTTGCTTTGGCCGACTTGTGTCCAGAGTCTGTTTATCGACTTCCATGTCGGCCAAGGTAGACCAGATCCAGGGGGGAGGCACTCTGATAGCGGGTTGGGTGACGCTGCGGGATATCTCTTCCACCACAAGTCAATCCGAGACTGCGAGGCTTCACCAATCAGAGGCAGAACCTTCTTAATAAAGCTGTGGCGGCTCTTCAATCTCTGGGTAACCGGCACATGGTCGTGAAGTGGGTGTCGAGTGTCGGTTACTCTTTTGACCATTTCAATGGAGGCAGCAACATCCCTACGGACATCCGGAGGCGCAATACTAGCTAACGGATACAGCTTTTCCACAGGGGTTGGTTTGAGACAGCCTGTAATAGTCCGGCATGTGTCGTTTAGAGCTGTATCCACCTGCTGAGTGTGCGCTGATCGGCTCCAGACTGGGCTAGCATATTCATTCATTTATTTATTCCACTCCAGGTATACCATTCGTCGCCGGCGCCACTCGGGTGCGGCTCGAGGAAGGCGAGACTGTCGGCGACGGGAGAGTGGTTCCCGGCGCGGGAGTGTTCATGTACGTCAAGGTGGAGGAGACCGGCGCCTCGCGGTCCATGCACCTCGCGGGCCGGCTCACGCTTGCCAATATGCTGCGGCACAACTTGCTGTTCAAGGTAGTGGCGGTTAAACTGCTGTCATTATGACCGGCTCATAGTTATGGAAAGTGTTCCCGGCGCGGGAGTGTTCATGTACGTCAAGGTGGAGGAGACCGGCGCCTCGCGGTCCATGCACCTCGCGGGCCGGCTCACGCTTGCCAATATGCTGCGGCACAACTTGCTGTTCAAGGTAGTGGCGGTTAAACTGCTGTCATTATGACCGGCTCATAGTTATGGAAAGTGTTCCCGGCGCGGGAGTGTTCATGTACGTCAAGGTGGAGGAGACCGGCGCCTCGCGGTCCATGCACCTCGCGGGCCGGCTCACGCTTGCCAATATGCTGCGGCACAACTTGCTGTTCAAGGTAGTGGCGGTTAAACTGCTGTCATTATGACCGGCTCATAGTTATGGAAAGTGTTCCCGGCGCGGGAGTGTTCATGTACGTCAAGGTGGAGGAGACCGGCGCCTCGCGGTCCATGCACCTCGCGGGCCGGCTCACGCTTGCCAATATGCTGCGGCACAACTTGCTGTTCAAGGTAGTGGCGGTTAAACTGCTGTCATTATGACCGGCTCATAGTTATGGAAAGTGTTCCCGGCGCGGGAGTGTTCATGTACGTCAAGGTGGAGGAGACCGGCGCCTCGCGGTCCATGCACCTCGCGGGCCGGCTCACGCTTGCCAATATGCTGCGGCACAACTTGCTGTTCAAGGTAGTGGCGGTTAAACTGCTGTCATTATGACCGGCTCATAGTTATGGAAAGTGTTCCCGGCGCGGGAGTGTTCATGTACGTCAAGGTGGAGGAGACCGGCGCCTCGCGGTCCATGCACCTCGCGGGCCGGCTCACGCTTGCCAATATGCTGCGGCACAACTTGCTGTTCAAGGTAGTGGCGGTTAAACTGCTGTCATTATGACCGGCTCATAGTTATGGAAAGTGTTCCCGGCGCGGGAGTGTTCATGTACGTCAAGGTGGAGGAGACCGGCGCCTCGCGGTCCATGCACCTCGCGGGCCGGCTCACGCTTGCCAATATGCTGCGGCACAACTTGCTGTTCAAGGTAGTGGCGGTTAAACTGCTGTCATTATGACCGGCTCATAGTTATGGAAAGTGTTCCCGGCGCGGGAGTGTTCATGTACGTCAAGGTGGAGGAGACCGGCGCCTCGCGGTCCATGCACCTCGCGGGCCGGCTCACGCTTGCCAATATGCTGCGGCACAACTTGCTGTTCAAGGTAGTGGCGGTTAAACTGCTGTCATTATGACCGGCTCATAGTTATGGAAAGTGTTCCCGGCGCGGGAGTGTTCATGTACGTCAAGGTGGAGGAGACCGGCGCCTCGCGGTCCATGCACCTCGCGGGCCGGCTCACGCTTGCCAATATGCTGCGGCACAACTTGCTGTTCAAGGTAGTGGCGGTTAAACTGCTGTCATTATGACCGGCTCATAGTTATGGAAAGTGTTCCCGGCGCGGGAGTGTTCATGTACGTCAAGGTGGAGGAGACCGGCGCCTCGCGGTCCATGCACCTCGCGGGCCGGCTCACGCTTGCCAATATGCTGCGGCACAACTTGCTGTTCAAGGTAGTGGCGGTTAAACTGCTGTCATTATGACCGGCTCATAGTTATGGAAAGTGTTCCCGGCGCGGGAGTGTTCATGTACGTCAAGGTGGAGGAGACCGGCGCCTCGCGGTCCATGCACCTCGCGGGCCGGCTCACGCTTGCCAATATGCTGCGGCACAACTTGCTGTTCAAGGTAGTGGCGGTTAAACTGCTGTCATTATGACCGGCTCATAGTTATGGAAAGTGTTCCCGGCGCGGGAGTGTTCATGTACGTCAAGGTGGAGGAGACCGGCGCCTCGCGGTCCATGCACCTCGCGGGCCGGCTCACGCTTGCCAATATGCTGCGGCACAACTTGCTGTTCAAGGTAGTGGCGATTAAACTGCTGTCATTATGACCGGCTCATAGTTATGGAAAGTGTCCCCGGCGCGGGAGTGTTCATGTACGTCAAGGTGGAGGAGACCGGCGCCTCGCGGTCCATGCACCTCGCGGGCCGGCTCACGCTTGCCAATATGCTGCGGCACAACTTGCTGTTCAAGGTAGTGGCGATTAAACTGCTGTCATTATGACCGGCTCATAGTTATGGAAAGTGTCCCCGGCGCGGGAGTGTTCATGTACGTCAAGGTGGAGGAGACCGGCGCCTCGCGGTCCATGCACCTCGCGGGCCGGCTCACGCTTGCCAATATGCTGCGGCACAACTTGCTGTTCAAGGTAGTGGCGATTAAACTGCTGTCATTATGACCGGCTCATAGTTATGGAAAGTGTCCCCGGCGCGGGAGTGTTCATGTACGTCAAGGTGGAGGAGACCGGCGCCTCGCGGTCCATGCACCTCGCGGGCCGGCTCACGCTTGCCAATATGCTGCGGCACAACTTGCTGTTCAAGGTAGTGGCGGTTAAACTGCTGTCATTATGACCGGCTCATAGTTATGGAAAGTGTCCCCGGCGCGGGAGTGTTCATGTACGTCAAGGTGGAGGAGACCGGCGCCTCGCGGTCCATGCACCTCGCGGGCCGGCTCACGCTTGCCAATATGCTGCGGCACAACTTGCTGTTCAAGGTAGTGGCGGTTAAACTGCTGTCATCATGACCGGCTCATAGTTATGGAAAGTGTCCCCGGCGCGGGAGTGTTCATGTACGTCAAGGTGGAGGAGACCGGCTAACTACTGTCATTATGACCGGTCACGGGATTGGTGACCAAAAATGTATTATCTCGAAGTCGTCCACAAGTGTGACCCTGAGTAAATTCTTTATAATACCGATTTCAATTTTCCTGATTTTAACTGCGACAAATAAATTCCCTAAAAATAGTTTTTTTTCTCTGAACATTCAATGTGGGGTATCCACTGAAAGAGCTTTTTAAGTAGATTACAAATATATAACACAAAACGACATTTTCACTACGTGATCTAACAAATTGTAAGAAAACGTACAAACAAATCACAATTCGTTTTAAGAACAGATTAGAAAAATCTCCAAACTTCAAGATACACACGCATTATCTTATTAGGCTGTTAGTTTATTCAAAATATAATAAATAAATAAATCCTTCAGGTTCGCGCCCGATGCGCCGTGGGCAACCAATGGAGTAGCGTGTGTTCCGGAGAACTGATGGGCGAGACCGTCGGACGGTCGGTCATCTGCGGCGCGGACTGCGAAATGGTGCTCAAGTCAGTATACGCTAATAAGGAGTGCTTTTTCATACGGCTTTAGTTCCATCATCATCTGCCTTACCTTTAGGTTAAGTTCGAATCCTGCCCGTGCTACATGAGTTTGTATACTGACCAATCTGACTCATGTACCTATGTTCATCGACCACCACTTGCTTCCAAGGAATGAAAACATCGTGAGGAAACCTGCACTCTGGTTGATGATTATCAGCTTGTGTGTGAAATTGAGAAGGCAATGGCAAGCCACTCCATTAAAATTGCCAAGATAGTCGTTGTGTGTGTTTCATTCCATATAATGGCCACGACCCTCAGTCATGAGGAATACGACTAAAGAGAATCAAATCATCGAAGAGAAATCATTGAATTTACTATCATCTGCGGTCAGTGCAAAATGTCTTTTCACCACAATTTTCTATCCTTAGCCATAGTTATATCCACTTCCTATGCCTTAATATCCTCCCCAACACAATGCATACATCTCTTTTAAGCCTTCCTCTCCTCCTATTTCCACCTACTTTCATTGACAAAGCTCTTCTTCGCGTTCCTCTTCTCTCGTCATCACGGCCTTAGTTTACCGGCTAATATTAAATTTAAGCCTAGACAGACTCGCCAAGCTACTTTATTTCATACTATGCATTGAATGATATGTAGACAAAAAAATCATGATATCTTTTTTTAAATGTCTAATGTAATGAAATGGTGTTTTCAGGATAAAATTCACAGAACATGACATGGGCTGGTCCGGAGACATACCCTTGAAGGAGTGCCCCAAAGAGAATGTGCCCTGGTTGGTGAAAGGTACGATTCTTTTCTTTCTAATGTTGATTTGAGATCTTTATATTTTTATTATTTTTATCGACGTGTACGAGATACGCCTGCGTTAGGGCTAAACCGTCATACTTTTTTGTTAGTTGAACGGGAATTAAGTATAAGTAGTGTTTATGTATTTGTGTATTTATTACAATTCTGACTAAAATAGTAGATTAAGAATTTAGTTGGCTATTTAGTCCGTCAAGCTAATTATTAAAAAATAAAACAAACATGACTGACAACTCACATAGCCAATGGTAACTTTTGAACGATTCTGAACCAATCACATCAAAATTATTTTTTATTTATTTATTTGTTTCGCAAACTGGCTGTACAGTACAACACAAAAGTTAAAAAAATACATGAAAGAGCATCCAAATTCAGCCTTCTTGGAGCGAACACTCCAAAAAATGGCCGCGTTTAAAATCGTCCAAAAATTATAGTGATTGTAATAAATTTTTTTCAGCTTAATGTTTATATTTCGGTATTACATTTATTTTTGGTAATTTCTTTATAATTACCAATCACTGCACTTACAGTTGCCCAAGGCGTATTGTAATAAAACGTAGAAGCGTTTAAAAAATATAAAAATACATGCATATTCATTGCATAAAGGGGAGGCCCTTGCCTGCAGTGGGACACTTCAATAGGCTAGGAAAAAAAAGTTATTCGATTTGTGGTTGTATCAGTTCCGAGCGCGGGCAGCGAGCCGTACACGTCAGTGTGGTGCCGCGTGTCGCGCGCGCGCAGCGACGGCCGCGTGCTCGCGACCGTGTGGCCTCTCTACGTGCTGCACTCGGCTCTGCCGCTGGACACCGTGGTGACTATACTACTTTTATATACCTAGAACTATTAGGCGATGGGCTAGCAACCTGTCACTATACCTGAATCTCCATTCCATCAGAGACCCCACTATTCAGCTAAGCGTGGCCTTCGAGACGACTTTTGGCTCTGTCTACCCCGTAGGGATAAAGACGTGATTCTATGTATGTATTACCATATTCTAAGGATTAAATGGCATCTATCTATCAATGGACACCAGTGACCCTAAAAAGGTCGCGTCTACGACTTTTTACTTATTTATTGATTACTTTGCCACAAATTGCGCTAGAGAGAGACGAGTGGAAGATAAAGGGGGAGGCCTTTGCCCAGCAGTGGGACACAAGACCTATAGGCTAGTAAAAAAAGTAAAAATTGATTACTTACTATTAAGAATATGTGCGCTGGCAACACTACGATGGTACTATTATGGATTGGGAGGCTGGCACCACTTCGATGACATTCAGAGCCGCGGTGACAGCTGGGGTTTTGAGGGGAGATGAAGCCGGAAGAGAATGTAGATGGGATGTTTGATGATTTGATTAGAAAAACTAATGTGCATTTGCTTGATAAATAATAAAGTTGTAATTGTTTTCTCGCATTTTTCTGAAGTATCTAACATTACTTAAAACTACAATTACAGATTTTAACCTAAACCGACTTACATAACTACTTCTTAACTAGACTACAAACGTAGCAAATGACAAATACCTTTGTGAATTCACTCAATGAGCATGAGAATATGTAGACTCGTTCATACACCTTGTCAATGATGGGAATTCCTCGCATGAATGCCGATTTACATACATACATATTATCACGCCTTATTCCCGTGAGGGGAAGGCAGAGATTAGCGATTTCCACTTGCTACGATCCTTGAATGCCGTTCTGGCCAGTATTCTTAATAATTAAGAATACTGGCCATGCTGTCATAATCAAGTCATATCAAAAAAAAAATCTTTAAAACCGTTTTACCAGGTTATAGTCCTCAATTATACTATTGCATATTTCAGGTGATGATAACAACGATCCCGACTACGGAAATACCTCTGTTGACTCCTGCGACACTGATACAAACAGCGCCGGGGCGCGGCACAAGCACACACATCGCGGCGCCAGGCACCACCGCCGCTAGGCACAGCCTCTCCTTCCAATACAAGTGAGATCTTTATAGAAATTTACTGATAAATGTATGTGTATGCAAACTAGGATAGTGTAAGTATGTGGAATGAAACAGTAGTCGAGAGATAAGTAAGTATTTTTCGTGGATTTCTTCTCATACCTTTAAAGGTGTGGGGAGTCAGTATACGAGGCGACGGCCTCTTGACTGAGGTAGCACACGCTGTACGTGAAGACGGACAGGACCTTGGGATGTGGAACTTGCCACTGGACTGTTGGTTTGCTTATTTATCTTAATTCGCGAGTTCGGCTCGAGCCGGTTTTGGGCCGGCGAGCGATCTCAGCGTGTAAGTCGAAAAAGGCAAACCTATGTTATGGAGTCACTGTGGGTCAGTACGAGGTCTCTAGGGAACTGTCTAGGGTCGGGAGGGCGTGCGTGGTGCGGAGCCAACTCCTGTAAGTGCGGCAGGGTTGACTCGTCCGCACGCTGAAAAAGCCTCCTCGTTAGATGCCTTATGTGGGCGTCCAGGCTCTCCATCTGCAATCCTTTTTGGATTGTAGAGTTCCTCACATAGCGAGGAGCTTTCGTGATGACTCGGAGTGAAATCGATTGCTGGGCTTCCAGCTGGTCTCTGCGCGTCTGGTTAGTGAGCGCGTACCAAGCTGGGGCGGCGTACGTGAGCCGGGGGCGTATGTATGTCTTATACACACCGAGTTTCACCTTCAAGGGGAGAGCAGAGTCGAGCACTGGGCGCAGTAGGGCTCGGGCAGCACGTGTAGAGTTTCTGGCGGCTTCAATTTGGTCTTTCATCGTAAGGCGGCGGTCAATGTGGACGCCCAGGTATTTAACCGAGCGAGACCAAGCAATGTCCTGCGCCTGTAGACGGAGAGGTGTAGGTAGAGCAGTGCGGCTAACTACAATCGCCTGCGTTTTAGCTACGTTGATCGACAGCCTCCAACGGGATAACCATTGGGGTAGGGCGTCTAGGGTGCGCTGAATTACCTTAACTGCCTGTTCGGTATTGACTGACGACGAATAGTACGCTGCGTCGTCTGCATACAGGGCAAGGTGCGAACCACTTTCTAACGGGATATCGTCGGTGTATCTCGCGTAGAGTATAGGGGAGAGGCAGCTGCCTTGGGGGACGCCTGCCTCTATCGTACGTACTGTAGAGGTGGCGCCTTCGACTGCGACTTGGAAGCGTCTGTCTGAGAGGAAGTTGGCCACGGTCTTAACGACTCGTCTAGGAGTCGTAGAGGTGGATAACTTAAATGTCAGACCTAGATGCCAGACGCGGTCAAACGCTCCTTCCATGTCGAGAAATACACCTACGGTTTTTTCCCCCTTGTTGTAGGCTGTCGTCATGTGGTGTAATACCCTTGTGAGTTGGAGCGTGGTAGAGTGTTCGGCTCGAAAGCCGAACTGTTCGTCTCTAGGCGTCAAGTGAGGTGTGAGATGGAGCAATAGCAACTTCTCAAACACCTTTGAGATGGTAGCGAGCAGTGTGATGGGACGGTAGCTCCCTGGATTCAGTACATTCTTTCCTTGTTTAGAAAGCATGATGACTCGGCCGAGTTTCCAAGTGGAGGGGTAGTGGCCCGTGCGCAAAATACCATTAAAGAGTCGCGTTAGCGCAGCGATTGCTCGCTGCGGTAGGTGACGCAGTGGTTCATTAGGTATGCCATCTGGGCCAGGGGCTTTACGGAGCTTCGTTTTCCTAATCATTCTTAGGACTTGACCCGGGGTAAAGACTATGGGGTCTTCGTCCGGGGGAATGGGGCGACGGAAGTACTCATCCAGGAGCTTCTGGATGTCCTCAGCGTGCTGAGAGTCATCCGAAGGATTCGGTTTGAATCGCTGCTCTAGATTGTCTGCGAAGATTTCTGCTCTATCTTCCGCTCTGTACCGGGGGGTACCGTCGGAAGCTAGGAGGGGGCGGGTAGGCTGAGGCTTGTTGGAAACTTGCCTGCAAAGCCTGTGGACTGACGTCCAGTCGTCACTCGCTGACTCTATGGTGTGTAACCAAGACTCTGAGGCCTCGGTGTCCAAAGCTTTCGCTATTTTTTCCGACATAGAGTTCAGCTGTGTCTTAAGGGACGGGCATCTGGTTTGTTGCCAGCGTTTTCGCAGGTTCTTTTTGGCTATCATCTCTAGGATGTAGGCTGGGGTGGGACGTCTCTTGGGGGTACTCACAGTATCGGCTGTAGCTTCGCTAAGGGCTGCTTGTGTTATTTCACAAATGTGGGAAGCAAACTGTTCTACATCTGCCGCGTTATTGACCGGCTGGGAGATGAGGTTCTGCTCTACATACGTGCTGAACTTAGCCCATTCAATCCGGGGTCTGGGGGTAGGGGGGGGCTTGGCAGTGTGGGACTCATCCACTGTAACGAGGACAGGGTGGTGGTCGGACTCCATGTTGTCGCATAGGACTATCTTTGGCGCTGAAATGCCTCTATAGAGCGTGAGGTCGATTACGTCCGGTAGGTAGGCAGCGGCTCCCGGGTAGTGAGTCGGTACTTCCGTGCCTCTTACCTCGTATCCCTCTCTTTCAGAGTCGTCAAAGAGGCGGCGACCATTTGGGCAAATACGCGTGGAATTCCAGGCGGTGTGTTTGCAATTAAAATCACCTGCTATGATAGTTGGCAGAGTCGAGTTCAGTAGGAGATGAACATCAGACACTTTCAACTGGTCATTCGGCGCCTTGTATAATGCGAACACACGAGTCGGTCTGGAGTCAATACAAATCTCAACGCCAAGTGCGTAGAGCGACTGAAGTTGCATCTGAGGTATCGGCTGATGAACAATTTTTCTCTTTACCATTACTGCAAGACCTCTATAGGCATTGCCGGCATCCGAGACTGCATCAAGTCGATAGACATGATAGTTTGGGAACTTCAGTTGGTCTGCTGCTCGCAAGTGCGTTTTTGAGATCAGTACGATATCGGCGTTTTGCTCGATTACCATTGATTTCAGAAGGCTGCGTTTTACCTTGTTAAGTCCGTTGGCATTCCAGTGGATAATTCTAAGAGGGTACCTACACACTGTTAGACAGTAATGACGACATTCCTCTGAGCAGGATGGGAACGATGTCCTGATTGGCCTGGTAGGCACGCAGGATATCAATAAGGAGGTCTATGACCGGTTGTACGTTCATCCTCCCTACTGTTGCATCGTCCTTTGCCTTTTGCTGTGGCATGGGCTGCTGAGTTTTGGTCGCCTTTCTAGGCGCAGGCTTCGGCTTGCCTCCTACTGCGTTAGGGCGCGGCGGCTGAGCTGCGGGCTGCACTGCCTGGGGCTGGGTCGGCTGGTCGGCTGACGGTTGGGAGCCCTTGGGCTTCCTACCCCGCCTCCTACGGCGCTTCAGTGTCTGCCATCAGTGTGGTGGGTCTATCCTCCCTTACTGAGGCCGGGGCACCGGGTGGGCGGCGATAGGGGGCCCCTGTCAGGAGAACAGTACCTGCTTTTTTATTTCGCAATTCCTTGCGGAAAACGGGGCAGGACACGTTGTTCGCCGTGTGAGGGCCCTTGCAGTTGGCGCAGGTAGCCGGTTCCTCTAGCGGGCGGGGGCACTCGCTAGCGAAGTGCTCCTCGCCGCAGCGAACACAGGCTGCGCGGCGGTGGCAATTGTGGGAGCTGTGCCTGAACTGCTGGCATCGGTGACATTGGGCGGGGCCTTTCCGGCCGCGCCAGGCCTCGATGGTGATCCCGGGCATACATAGAAGCTCGCTAACTTCGTAGATTGCGGGGATGGTGTCGGCATTCTTTTGCAGCTGCGCGAAAAAGATGCAGCCCGGGCGGCCCTGGCGCGCGCGGATAGAGCGCACGTACTCCGGCAGGAAACCTAGGCCACGGAGCTCGTCTTCAATGTCGGCCGGCAGCGTGTCGGCGGGCAGGCCTCTAATGGCGACTTTGAGGCTGCGCTCGGCTGGGAGGGAATAAGAAAACCAGGATATACCTGACTCCTTCTCCAGTTGCGTTAGGTACCGCTGGATTGCGCGGTACTCGTCCTCCTCACGCGGCATGAAGCGAACCCCCTTGCCAAAGGGGCGCGCGTTCGGAGCGTGGCCCATCCTCTTCTTGAGCTCCTTGAAATGGAAAGCCCAGTCGGGGAGGTGCTCGACGATGAGAGGCGGGTACCGAGGGCGCGGCGGCTGCTTCGCCGGCGGGGCCGGCGTCGGCTGCACTGCCGCGGGGGGCGTAACGGGACGCGGGGAGGCGGGCGGCGTTCGCACGGAACGCGGGGAGTTCGCGGCTGCGGCGGCGGCGTAGCTAGCCACCGGTGACGTCGCGACAACGTCCATCACCTCGAGCGACGGCATAGAGCGCGCTTCAGAGCGTGGGGGCGTGCGCGGAGCGGGCACCGGCGGCGACGCGGGGGTGGCCAGCGAAGGGGGCGAGCGGGGGGCAGGGGTGGGCGGCATTTTTGCCCAAACCGGGGTCGGGAGACGCGGCGGCGACGTAATGCGGGCCACCTTAAAGGTGGGCCCAAACGCGGGGCCGGAGGTCGAGGGCGCGGCGGTATAAGCGGGGGGTGCGACGGGCGCGGCGGGCGCGGCGCGGGCGGAGCGGCGCGGATCACGCTGAGGCAAAGGCGCGGGTTTCACGGGCGCGGGAACGGAGTCATCGGCGCTATAAAACTCTTCCCCGCCAGACTGGACTGGGGAAGGTGACGGCGGGGGCTGGGAGGGGGCGCGTCCGGCAGCAATGGCCGTACGAATGAGGGCTGTAGCCCCGGGATTTTTCAAAAATTCCAGAGGGTTGACAACCCTCTGGGGTCTCAAAGGTCGCTTGGCGCGACGGGGGGAAGCGGCACTCGAGGTGGCCCTCGAAGGCTTCACCGGTGGCGGCATCTCACCCTTTGCTATGAGTAATCACATAGCAAAAGGTGACACGCGTTACCCCCTAGCAGGTCCGCCCTCCGAGATCGAAACCTCGAAAAGGGGAGACCCGGAAACAGGGGCCCACCGGCGGCGACGAAAATGAGGGTACACTACCGCGCTAGAACGACCGAATACCCTCTGATCCGGCTTACCTGGCAGAAATCCGGCTGAGTCAGTGCCCGGTGAGCCTTCGCTTGAAACCGCTAGGGGGCCGAGCTAAAGACACCGGATGCCTCCGGCGACCCGGAAGGGCAGACGTCGAAGAACAAGACAAAAGGAAATCCCCTCCGAACCCCGCACAGGCACTGTTCACTGCGCACGCAAGACACGCACACACGCGAAACACCACACTACACAGGGCACGCACTTGTTCACACAGGTACCGAATTCTACAGGAGCGCAGTAAGCAAATCCTAAAAATCTTTATAGAAATTTACTGATAAATGTATGTGTATGCAAACTAGGATAGAGTAAGTATGTGGAATGAAACAGTAGTCGAGAGATAAGTAAGTATTTATTTCCGAGTACATACCTATATACAATAAGTTAACTTTCACTAGTACAATTAGCACTACACGACCAATCACAAGTACGCATTTTGGTGACGTCATGAATTCGAACCTGTTACCATCTGCTACATACAGGATGGAGATTTTTAAATTGTCGCTTGAAAAAGTAACCTTGATAAAGCCTGACCTGATAAAACCCTCGCCATGTTGCGGAAAAGCAATAGTACTAATTTCTTCTACTGGTAACTAATTTAAAAAACCCATCTGTCAAAGTTTGACTTTTAATTTTTTTTTTTTTTTTAATTTATTTATTTTCAAACAAAAAACAATTTTACAATTTATGCAAACCAAAAACCACGAAGGTTTGTCCGGATAGCATATTCCTACTCTACGATCAATCTTATAATTACGTTAGAACTTAAAATAGTTGTGTACTTTCATCTAAATTTGTTAGTATATTTTTGTATTTTCAACAGTTTGAAATGAAATGATTACTCACAGAATAACATTTGCAATATTAACATTATTTTCGCATACCTACTAATCCTACTCCCGCTGGCGGACAGCGCATCGCACTCACTCCGCAAGCAAGACCGGTTTTGAATGCGTCATCTACAGGCCGTTCAAGAAATGCGATTTAAGTTTAGTCTTAATATTTTTTTGTGTGATACTTTTAATTATTAATGAAACGTGGAATAAGATACGATGTTGTTCTTTCGCCATATGTATTTCGTGCCGTAGTGATCAAAAGTTTTTATTTGTTTTTTGTCGCGTATTGATATTATGTGTAATGTTTTTTTGTATACGAGTATTGAAAAATTGCTCCTTTAACAGGCTGTATTTTGTTTTTGTATGTATCGGAAGTATTTTACAATATCCAAATAGCCCGGCTTCGTCGTTATAATATTTTTGTTTAACACTTTTTGGCACGATCATTTTTAATATTCTAACTTGAAGTTTGTAAATACAGTTTAGATAACTATTGAATGTTCTGCCATAGCTTGACAGTCCATATCCTACTACCGATTCTGCAAGCGCATTATAAAGCATTAATTTAGTTTGAAAAGGAATCCTATTGTTAATTATGTACATATTAGCTAGGAACGCTCGAAGTTTCTCGCACACCAGGTTTATATGGGGAAACCAGTTAAATCTGTTGTCAATAACTAGTCCCAAATAGGTATGTCTATCTACACTTTCAATAGTAGGGCACTGACATGACAGGTTTTTAGAATGAAGACATGAGTGATCATGAGCGAACAATCTGTTACTCATATCAGCTTTGTTTCTAGCATACGCTGATCGAATATGAACCAATTTAGTTTTGATACCGTTAAGAACTAGTTTGTTGTCATGATACCATTTATTCAGATTGTCAAAATTATCTTGTAACTTCTTCAAAGCAGAATTAGGGTCACGATCTGCAACAATAATGCACGTGTCGTCAGCGTACTGATAGGATGTTCCATGTTTAATTACATTATTCATGTCATTCACGTACCCAATGAAGTGCAGCGGTCCAAGCACAGATCCTTGAGCTGTGCCTTCTTCCGCTGTCCGAATAAAAGGCGGATCCAGGATTTTTTTCTGGGAGGAGCACAAGGCAGTGGCGGACTATACAATACAAGCTAGGGGCTAGGGCTGCACGCTTTGAGATGAATCCATAAGACGATGGAGAAATTAAAAATAGGAATTTTGCCGCTTTGCTAACGCCCGGTTTCCGAAAAGCATGTCAAGTATTGAATTTGGTAACAGAGTGTCATAATTAACAATCTGCTAAACAACTTTGGGTTTCTGAAAAGCTATTCACCGTAAAATTATCTAATCGACTGTGACTTTTTTCATTCACTCATTCATGTTTTGTTTCTGTCCAACGCATACAGTGCGACAAGGATCTTTTTGCACGTGGTATAAAACGGAAGTAATGTCTAAGCTATTAAAACTTCACATTTGAAACGTAGGTGGCGCCCTCACTCACGTGCAAAAAGATCGTGGTCGCAGTGTAGTGTTGTCTCTTCCGTTGACAACAAATGTCAAATTCGACGGATGTACCTAGCTCTATGGATCTGACATTTGGAACAACAAATCGATGACACACTGTCACTAGGCTTGTTCTGAAACCCAAACTGCTTTTAAATAGAGATTATCAACATGCTACGTCATTTTTTCATTGATTTGCGTTTCAGAAACCGGGGGTAAGTGGCGGATTAATTGATTTTGAAATAAACTTGTCAGAAACTATTACTATTAATTTCTGTTATTTCAACAACTCTTATCTTAATTTGATATGAACTGTTATGGAATCTACCTTCATTTTTCGTCCACACGCATTTTGTTCTTTCTGACAAAAAAACATTTTGAGATACATATCGAGAAAAGGACATTTTGAGAAAAGGACACAAGGCGCCTGGACGTGTTTTTCTTGTATTATTCCTAACAGCTTGTGTTATTAAAAAATATAAAAAACCGGCCAAATGCGAGACAAACTCGCGCATCGAGGGTTAGCTCTAACTAAAAGACCAACTATTTTCAAAAACAAACTTAACTTTGCAGTTCGATCTCTAAGATTCATAGAATCCAGCGCAAAAATAAGTTTGTGCCACTATTTTTTATAACTAAAAAAAAAATTCAGATTTATTCCTGTATGAGTACTGTTAGACCTTTGCCAAATTTCATAATTTTAGGTCAACGGGAAGTACCCCATAGGTTTTGATTGTTGTCTGATATCGCAAAATATGCGAAAATTCGCAACATTTACTTGCTGTGATTATTTTTTTGCTGAAAGAGACCGAATTCGATATTAATTTTAACTTAATACTATTAAGCGTTCCTGAGAAAAAAAAAGTTTGACAGAGAGACGGACAACAAAGTGATCTTATACGGGTTCCGTTTTTGCCTTTTGAGGTACGGAACTCTAAAAACATGACTTTCAACTCACATAGTCAATGTCACTCGGAGCAATGCAAGGATTCTAAAAATACCACTAAAATACCATCAAAATCTGTTAAGACGTTCTGGACATATGGTAGAATATAGAATCTTACATTCATAAAAACATACATACATGAAGCCTGAAAACATAACACTCCTTTTTGGTTAGTCGTGTAAAAAAACCATTGTTGCAGAAACGAGTTTCGACTCGACTTATACACGACTGACCAAAAAAGGAGTGTTTTCAGGGTTCATGTACGTATGTTAGTTTCTTTATTTCTCCATAAAACCTGAAAGGCTTAACAGTTTTTACACAACTGACCAAAACAGGAGTGTTATGTTTTCAGGGTTCACAAATGTAAGTTTCTTTATTACACCATAAGTCCTGAATGGCTTAACAGATTTTTAGATTCCTTGTATTCCTCCGAGTGACATAGGCTATGTGAGTTGTCAGTCGTGTTTTTTATAGCTTGAAAAAGCCCAAAGGTTGGCTGGAAGAAATTGCATTTGCGATAAGCCCGCCTTTGCGCTCATTTATGTATTTACTTTTGTTACCACGTTGTATGTTCTTTTCTGTAAATGGTGCAATAAACTGTTGATCTATCTATCTTGTCAGTCGTGTAAAAAACAACATTGTTGCAGAAACATCGACTGCCCGGTGACCCGCGAGGCGGTGCCGATGCACTACGGCGTGACGGACTCGTCGGTGTTCGAGAAGTGCGCGCCCGTCGCCGACATCGACGAGGTCGTCAACGAAGTGCAGCTCTGGTACAGTACGAACACATTTACACATTACAACTCGGCTCGATACTTCGATCGCACATAATCAATAAATATATACGGACAAAACACACTGATTGAGTTCGAGACTTGTGATATGGGATTCCAACTCAACGATACTATATTTTATAACAAATACATATATAACATCCAAGACCCAGTTCAATCTAGAAAAGATAATTTTCCATCTTGACCCAACTTGGGACCTTCAGAGTGACAGTCCGGGATGACCGTTGTGCATTGAGTGTCGTATTTCTTACTACTAGCACAGTTTAATAAGACATACAGTTGTCCATCGGCCTTAATGATGACGGTATGAACCATATAGGTAGGCTGTGCTACTAGAGTGATTGTTTAAGCCAAATCCTATTGTTTTCTGCGTGAGCAGAGAATTCATAAACCAGATAGAAACAAATGACAAGATAGATGTATTAGTGATTGGCACAGCCGACACTCGCACATAAATATATCATAATCAATAGATTCTTTTAAATATCGAGTTCATTTGTTACATGTAAATAATTTAAAGTAATGTATAAAGTTCATGAATGCAAAATCACAGAACAGGCTACATAAGTTTGTATACCTATCTGACTCATGTTAGTTTTCATCACCACCACCACTTGCTTCCGGTGAAGGAAAACATGTGAGGAAACCTGCATTCTGGTTGATGATTATCAGCTAGTGTGTGAAATGGAGAAGGCAATGGATAACCACTCCATTAAAATTGCCATGAGAGTCGTTGTGTGTGTTTCTTTCTATATAATGACCACGACCCTCAGTCATGAGGAAATACGACTAAAGAGAGATAAAGTTCATATTACAAAATAAAAATGCAAACAGGCCTCAAATATTTTTTTTATTTTCTATTTTATTATAATCGAAATTAAATCCTTAAAAAAAACAGCATGATTAATGATTGAAAAGTTTACATGTCTCATCACTATCGAATTTAACTGTCAAAAGATGTACCGACGTGTCACGATTTGCGAATTATAGGCTTGGTCTATACTAAGGAACGATTAAATTGTCTAGGCCGTTGGGCCATTGGAGGTCATCAATCTCAGCACTCTAACCGACTCAAACCAAATTAAAACATCAATGAAATTACAAACTTATTGCTATTACATAAGAATTAAAATCCAAAAACAAAAGGACTCATTCTCTCTAGCTCATCATAACGCGTTTACTCCAAAGAGAAAGAATTTTACTCCGTAAGCCAGACAAATAGCGACTGCCAAAACCCGGCTGCAGCGAACCCCAGACATGTCGCATACGCATAAGCCAATAGCGGATTGGTTTGTTCATATAGTGCGCTGTGATTGGCAGAAATATTTTCGCGCCATGCACGAATTTCATTTCTGCGCAGGTACATTGATGTCACTTTTAAAAACGGCAGCACTAATAAGCTTCTAGTATTTTTACAAGCTGCCCCTTACGATTCCGCTCCCATGGGAATCTCGGGACAAAAATCACCTTATGTGCTTATTGCAGCGATTGCAGGTTATAATCTACCCATGTAATTTCATCGAAATCCGTTCAATAGATTTTGTGCGATTGAGTAACACATCATCACATGAATTTATTTATAATAATAGTGGAAAGGGATTCTACAATTCATGTCTAAGTGAAAGAATACCTATTTTGCAGGTTGCATCGTTCGGCAAAGAACGCCAAGTCCACTTGGCCGTACTCCCTAGTCACCAAGCACTGGCCGGCGACGTGGCAACCAGCCCTGTTACAACCCCGCTGTGACGTCACGGTAAGCTTAACATTGGTATATACTGTGAATAGTGACTTAGACCAAAATAAATGTGACTATAGTTGTAAAACAGCGGTAGTTATCGGATAGTTATCCAAAGCAGCAGATAATAACGTATGAACTGAATGGCTGGTCACCGGCTGGCTGACTGTGATAACAACCGGCTTCATCTGTAAATGTGACTTAGGCCAAAATCAATGTGACTTAGACCAAAATAAATTTGACTTAGACCGAAGTAAATGTGCATTCCTTGCATTCCTCCGAGTGACATAGGCTATGTGAGTCGTGTTTTTTTTTTTTTAATAATCAGCTTGTGTAAATTAACTCCCGCAATTTATCGTCCAGGTGCGATACCAAGCCATCCGCGCGGGCGGCGGTTGCTGCCTGGAAATCCAGTTGTATCCGGTAGTACTCATGTGCAACGCGGCGTCCATAGCGCTGACGCTGCGCGCGCACGACGCCGCGCCGCTCTGCAAGCTGGAGCCCGGCTGCGCGATCTCGCTGCCCTCCGCCGTGCTCAAGGTGTGTATACTAGCGGCAGCCGGTTGTATCTGGTAGTGTGATGTGCCACGCGGCGTCCATAGCGCTGACGCTGCGCGCGCACGACGCCGCGCCGCTCTGCAAGCTGGAGCCCGGCTGCGCGATCTCACTGCCCTCCGCCGTGCTCAAGGTGTGTATACTAGCGGCAGCCGGTTGTATCTGGTAGTGTGATGTGCCACGCGGCGTCCATAGCGCTGACGCTGCGCGCGCACGACGCCGCGCCGCTCTGCAAGCTGGAGCCCGGCTGCGCGATCTCACTGCCCTCCGCCGTGCTCAAGGTGTGTATACTAGCGGCAGCCGGTTGTATCTGGTAGTGTGATGTGCCACGCGGCGTCCATAGCGCTGACGCTGCGCGCGCACGACGCCGCGCCGCTCTGCAAGCTGGAGCCCGGCTGCGCGATCTCACTGCCCTCCGCCGTGCTCAAGGTGTGTATACTAGCGGCAGCCGGTTGTATCTGGTAGTGTGATGTGCCACGCGGCGTCCATAGCGCTGACGCTGCGCGCGCACGACGCCGCGCCGCTCTGCAAGCTGGAGCCCGGCTGCGCGATCTCACTGCCCTCCGCCGTGCTCAAGGTGTGTATACTAGCGGCAGCCGGCTGTATCCGGCAGTGTGATGTGCCACGCGGCGTCCATAGCGCTGACGTGTTATACTAGCGGGAGCCGGTTATATCCGGTTTCGTCAAATCGATTTTAACGAATTTATTTGAGATATAGTTGAAGACGAAAAAATGTTTGACATTGGTTACTTTTTTCGTCTAAGATCGACCCCCGAAAAGGCTGGAATGGGGGGTCAAAGTTTATATGGAAAACACTTTAGCCGCGGGGAAACACCTTTTTGGCCAGTATATTTTGCAAAATAGTATGGAACAGCAAATTGTTTTGGTTAGATTGAGTCGATCCCATGCAAAAATTGCTCATTATCACGAGTACTTTCACCAGTAGAATGGATTTATAATTCACCGTGTATTTTCAGAAACCTTTCTTCATGTCCGTGGAGATGGGCCGCGAGACGTTTGTGAGCGGGCAGCTGGAGCTGGCCAGCGAGGAGCCCGGCCACTACGGTGCGCCGCCGCCCGGCCAGCTGGCCGAGGACCACGCTGCAGAGTTCGCTATACTCTGCAACCACAAGGTTTGTGTTCTTCATGTCCGTGGAGATGGCCGCGAGACGTTCGTGAGCGGGCAGCTGGAGCTGGCCAGCGAGGAGCCCGGCCACTACGGTGCGCCGCCGCCCGGCCAGCTGGCCGAGGACCACGCTGCAGAGTTCGCTATACTCTGCAACCACAAGGTTTGTGTTCTTCATGTCCGTGGAGATGGCCGCGAGACGTTCGTGAGCGGGTAGCTGAAGCTGGCCAGCGAGGAGCCCGGCCACTACGGTGCGCCGCCGCCCGGCCAACTGGCCGAGGACCACGCTGCAGAGTTCGCTATACTCTGCAACCACAAGGTTTGTGTTCTTCACGTCCGTGGAGATGGCCGCGAGACGTTCGTGAGCGGGTAGCTGAAGCTGGCCAGCGAGGAGCCCGGCCACTACGGTGCGCCGCCGCCCGGCCAACTGGCCGAGGACCACGCTGCAGAGTTCGCTATACTCTGCAACCACAAGGTTTGTGTTCTTCATGTCCGTGGAGATGGCCGCGAGACGTTCGTGAGCGGGTAGCTGAAGCTGGCCAGCGAGGAGCCCGGCCACTACGGTGCGCCGCCGCCCGGCCAACTGGCCGAGGACCACGCTGCAGAGTTCGCTATACTCTGCAACCACAAGGTTTGTGTTCTTCACGTCCGTGGAGATGGCCGCGAGACGTTCGTGAGCGGGTAGCTGAAGCTGGCCAGCGAGGAGCCCGGCCACTACGGTGCGCCGCCGCCCGGCCAACTGGCCGAGGACCACGCTGCAGAGTTCGCTATACTCTGCAACCACAAGGTTTGTGTTCTTCACGTCCGTGGAGATGGCCGCGAGACGTTCGTGAGCGGGTAGCTGAAGCTGGCCAGCGAGGAGCCCGGCCACTACGGTGCGCCGCCGCCCGGCCAACTGGCCGAGGACCACGCTGCAGAGTTCGCTATACTCTGCAACCACAAGGTTTGTGTTCTTCACGTCCGTGGAGATGGCCGCGAGACGTTCGTGAGCGGGTAGCTGAAGCTGGCCAGCGAGGAGCCCGGCCACTACGGTGCGCCGCCGCCCGGCCAACTGGCCGAGGACCACGCTGCAGAGTTCGCTATACTCTGCAACCACAAGGTTTGTGTTCTTCATGTCCGTGGAGATGGCCGCGAGACGTTCGTGAGCGGGCAGCTGGAGCTGGCCAGCGAGGAGCCCGGCCACTACGGTGCGCCGCCGCCCGGCCAACTGGCCGAGGACCACGCTGCAGAGTTCGCTATACTCTGCAACCACAAGGTTTGTGTTCTTCACGTCCGTGGAGATGGCCGCGAGACGTTCGTGAGCGGGTAGCTGAAGCTGGCCAGCGAGGAGCCCGGCCACTACGGTGCGCCGCCGCCCGGCCAACTGGCCGAGGACCACGCTGCAGAGTTCGCTATACTCTGCAACCACAAGGTTTGTGTTCTTCATGTCCGTGGAGATGGCCGCGAGACGTTCGTGAGCGGGCAGCTGGAGCTGGCCAGTCAGCCAATGTGCAGGTTTCCTCATGATGTTTTCCTTCACCGGAATCAGGTGGTGGTCTATGAGATAATTACCATGCATGAGTCATATTGGTCTATAAACTATGTGACACAGATAGGATTTGAACCCGGGTCCTGTCCGACCGCAGGCGGGTGTCATTACCACTTGGCCACCACCTCTTCAACCATTTATCCACTGCATGACATAAGCCTCCTGTAGGGTGTGGCAGAAGTAGTAGTTGAGCTGGTACTTGTGGAGCGCAGGAGAGAAAGCCACAGTTAGTTAAAAGTATATTGTTTAGAAATTGACGTTCATTCCTTTCTTTGTTACTCGCAGGTTTGAATGCACTCTATTAATAAAAATTGTGAGCGAACCGTGGCGATCGCCGCGTAATCAAAAATTATGTACAGTAAGACCGTACACCTCCTCTAATGTACGCTACGCTTCTAGTTCTTGTGGTATCCTTTTCCATAATGAGCCTTGTCACTCCAACGGGTTTGAGTTCCAAGGTTTATATTACTGCTATGTTGAGCGATTGCTCACCCAAATCCTAATCAATACATGTAATAAAACTGTAACTGGTATGTTGTCTGTACTTAGTTTTTTTCATAGGGCCAATAGAAGCCAAAACCATTTTTTGTGGAGTTTTGGTCTGTCTGTCTGTCTATATGTTTGTACGCGCATCACGCAAAAACTACTGGACCGAATTTGATGCGATTGATGATTTGATATTGTATTGTTGAAGGTCTTACTTAAAATCTGGCGTAGGTTTTATCTCGATACGCCGCTTAGAACCTGAGATATGCGCAGACGAAGTCGCGGGCACAAGCTAGTCCTAACTAATTATTATAAATGCGAAAGTGTTTGTTACCTCTTCCTAAAATTTCGTAAACATAAAGTTAAAAGTATGGAGAAGGACATAGGGTGCCTTTTATCTCGGGTAAAAGTACTGTTCCCGTAGGAAATTCACGCGGGCGAAGCCGCGGGCAAAAGCTAGTAATGAAATAAATTGTAAACATCTGTTTGTACGCTGCAGGTGGCTATGCTGACGATGTACTACGAAATCAAGGAGGACATCAATGTGCTCGGCGTCACCTCCACCTACGTCATCTTGAACAGGCTCGATATGGATATTGTGGTAAGTTGGCTACTCTCTTTAGTCAAAGTCATTTTTTTTATTAAAACGTCGAAAACTAATTATTTAATCATAATATATTATGTCTCAAAAGCTACAAACTACTAGCATTTCGGAACGACCACTGTTGAGAAGAAATGCCGGAAGAAACTCATGAAACAGTCTAGGTCCCCTAACATGCCAGGGCTATTTATTAATATAAGAAAAAAAAAATGAAAAAAATCTTACTCGTGCCACATTCATTTGCATACCGATCTGATGCTAGATCGAGCGAGAGTCTCCATTTCAAGACTGGCCGATTTTGCTTTTGTCGGGATGTGCTATTGTGGAGTGTGGATGTGCTGAACGGATCCTTACGAAACTTGGCACACTTACTTCTTGATCGACAACAAAATTGTTTTTCTTTTTGTTGTCGAAAGCTTTTTGTGATTCGGGGTATATCGAATAGGGGTTCCCCCCATTTTTATACGTTTGTTGAAGCGTAATTTATGAACGGATTTTAATCATATTCGGAGGAAATATTTAACGACAGAAAAAAAAGGAAAGTTTGTTGTGAGTAGACGGAGCTCCATCCGCGAGGTATACTTTTACCGAATAACTTTCTCGACTAGTAATTCCATAGCTGTATATTACAGACACAGTATCACGTCTTTATCCCTTACGGGGTAGACCAAGAGTCGAACTGTATATCACCCTGAAAAATAAACCTTTCAACCTAAACCTAATTTGATATGATCCGCATATTTGTCGAATACTACAATAATCTGTGTACATAGGTGTCAGCCATCGCAGTGCCAATGGAAATGGATTCGAATGTGGTCCTGCGCTCCTCGACCTACAAGCTGGTGCCGCCCACTAAACCAGACAGGTTAGGACGATCTTATCACACTAATATTATTAAAAGGAAGTTTTTGTGAGTTTTTTTGTACCTTTGGAACTTCTGAACCAATATCAAAAATTCTTTCACCAGTAGAAAGCTACATTATACCTGAGTGTCATATGCTACAATTTATGTATGTACCCCGAGCGGAACCGAGGCGGGGCGCTAGTTTTTACACGACTGACCAAAAAGGAGTATGTTTTCAGCGTTCATGTATGTATGTAAGTTTCTTTATTCCACCATAAGTCCAGAACGGCTTCACAGATTTTGATGTGAGAGGTATTTTTAGATTCTTTGCATTCCTCCGAGTGACATAGGCTATTAGGCTATGTGAATTGGCAGTCGTGTTTTTTTTTTTTAATACCTAATTAGTTTGTTGTCACGTAGCATCCATGGCATGCCGCTGGCTCGTTTCCGTGAATGAGCGATTATTCTGACAGCTAAATTAAGAAAAAAAAATCAGTATACAAAAGTCTCAACAGATGGCGTTTTATTGACGGCCGAGTCGTAATAATGGCTGTACCTATCATGGAAGTAGTAAGCACTTTGTACAACTGGAAGGTTCACTGAGACTAGAAAAGCGAGCCGAAAGAGAGGCTCGAAATCGTGGCGCGTCCCTTTCTGACGAGGGTGACCATGTTAAACAAAATTCTTAGGACCAGTGAACCACATGTCACATGTCATGAGTCAGTGTGAAGGCAATTGAGCCTACTTTCATGAGTTGTGTGTGAGTCAAAATTACGCTCGTTTGCGCTCTTACGCCTCTACAATTACGCTACTAGAATAATATGTAGCTATTCCATAGGTTCAATAAAATATAGTACTATTTATAAACTAAGTAAAATAATACTCAAGTTAAAAAAACGATTTATTTAATAACTTAAACGTTATTGTTTATTTTATTTACTTATTGGGGACGCCAGCGCAAGCTCCAGACGGGTGATCAGTCCACTCATGCCGGGACCATTTCACCCAATTCCCCGAGACCCGTATGTATAGGGTTTTGAGTCACCTGGTAACTCACGTTGGTGGCGACCCACTGAATCTACCTGTTACTTTGCAGGATTTTAATAACTGCCCTATTGTTATGTCGCTCAGATCATCCTCAGATATGGCGTCTGAGCCCAATACTTCTCTCCTTGCAGCAGCGTAAAGCTAGTTTAATAATCCGCCCGGTAATCCTCAGGTTGGAAATGTAAGCTACATATTACGAGTTATTAGTTAATTTCCCACGAAACATCCCAATCCATTTTTTTCTTAATTCTATATTTGCGGTAATCTGAAAAAAAAAAAACTTTGTTAGGATACATTTATTTTCTTTATAATTATTACTAGCGACCCGCCCCGGCTTCGCACGGGATATAAACCTTCCTCTTGAATCACTCTATCTATTAAAAAAAACCGCATCAAAATCCGTTGCGTAGTTTCAAAGATTTAAGCATACAAAGGGACATAGGGACAGAGAAAGCGACTTTGTTTTATACTATGTAGTGATGTAGTCACCCTACTACCAGAAATGAAAACTTACCTGTGGAAGGAAATCCCACAACCTGGGTATGATTTCTTTATTGCAACCTCTAATAGCACAACATTTATTAACCATTCTCAAACTCCAATAATAATAATTATTAAAAACAATTACATTCACCCGCTACAGAAAAAAAGCAGCCATTTTGTTTAATTTGTGTTGCTAGTGTATTGCAAATATTTACTATTTCCATAACTAGAAAGTTTTTCATGCTATTACGCCCTTAGTACACTGACGCGTTCGCATGCGAAAGCGATTCGCTGCGAAACGCTTGCGATTGCGAAACGTCTGCGATACACTGCCGGTTTTTATATGGCATGTTTTGCAACATGAAATCAAGAATTTATATTTTAATATAGTTATTGGTGTATATTTTTGCACGTCGCATCGCATTGATTTCTGATTACATGACGTATTGCGAAGCGAAACATGACATTAGCGAATCGCCTACGTCGTCATTGTAACAGCTACTTCGCAGCTACGTGCGAACGTACTGATAAGGATGCAACTATACTAATCTCGCTTAGTTTGAACGAGACACAGCATATATACGAAACGCTCTCATCCAACTGACAAGTTTTTTGAAGTTTCGTTGCCGTATGCGAACGCGTGGGTGGACTAAAGGCGTTATTAATTAACTAGCTGTTGCCCGCGGCTTCGCCCGCGTGAGTTTCGCTTAGATGAAAAATATTTTTGTGTTCCAAACTGTAGTAACCTAAATTCCAGTACCTACTCAAAATTTCAGGTTATCCAATTATATTAGGTACTCGTAGTACAGTCACGGTGTTAAAATGAATCAAAAGTGATATTTCATTCAATAAACGATCTTCATCTGCTCGTTATCTACAATTTCCCGTGTACCACCACTCCCACCCCGAGTCCCTCTTTGTCTTATCCCGTGTCCTGGCTATTTATACGTCAGTAGAAAATGCTCATTAGGTTGATCGACATTTGCTAAGGCCCCATTTCCATTTATTTTATAGAGTAGCTGGTCTTTTGGAGTTCTTCATCACATGTTCCATAATCTTCAATTTTTATACGTCAGTAGAAAATGCTCATCAAGTTGAACGACGTTTGATAAGGCGCCATTTCCATATATGTAATAGTGTAGCTGGTCTCTTGGAATTCTTCATCAGATGATCCTGATCTTCGATTTTTATACGTCAATAGAAAATGCTCGTCAGATTGATAAACTTTTGCAAAGGTACCATTTCCATATTTCTTATAGTTTAGCTATTCTGTTAAGGTTCTTCATCAGGTGTTCCAGTTTTCAAAATTAATTATAGCCTAAGTATATGTTGCCAGGCAGCTATACAACAAAAAAAGTTTCATTCAAATCCGGCCAGTAGTTTTTGCGTGAAACGCGTACATACATACAGACAGACAGACAGATAAAAAATAAAAAATAAAAATTTTTGCTTTCTATTATTCTTTTTAGTGTCTATCTATTTCAGTAAAAAATACTGCATGTACAGACAAAATATTTTTACTGTTTTATTATATGTATATATTTCTTCCAATATGTTGCCTAATGAATATGATTTCAAGTAATAGTTGTATCTAGATGGTATCTAGTAAATAAATAAGAAATACTTACACAACGAATTTCCATTGATTCATTGTAAACGTTTTCTACTAAATAGAAGTAAATTCTTAACATAGCAACTGAGTGAAAGGGACACAATGACGGGAAAGTGATTCTCTTTCGGGCACGTTTTTTATTTTAACTATGATTATTTTAAAAACAGTACTATTGACTTCAACATTAAGTTCATTTTTGTTTGTCACGGATTTTGAAGTAAACCTTCCAGTTGTACAAAGGTACTTATTACTTCCATGGTACCTATATTGTGCGCTTTTTATTGTCAGCTAGAGACAGAAAAAAAATCACAACAGTTTGACAGTTGCACAAATCACAATATTGATACTTTTTAGATGTTTTTTATTAGGTTTTATTTTTTTTTAATGCCAATACCTTGCATTTTGGCTTTTTCAATGGTCTCGCTTTTTACTAAGCGCCACCTATGAATTCATCTGGAACTATTTTTTTTTTAATTTGGGTCTCGGAAAATCTCTCATTGTCAGTCGTGTTTTTTATTTTTTAATAATTAGCTTGTTGTCACGTAGCATCCACGGCATGCCGCTGGCTCGTTTCCGTGAATTGTCAGTCGTGGTGGTTATTTTTTAATAATTAGTTCGTTGTCACGTAGCATCCACGGCATGCCGCTGGCTCGTTTCTGGATGCGCGGGCGCTGGCGCGGCACTGCGCCCTCGGACCTGCGCTACTACGTCTGCCTGGCGCTGCCCAACCCCAGCGATGGGGCCAACATAGTGACCGGCGCGCACTCCCCCGTGCCCATACGACTCAACAGGAACATGTCCAGGCGGGCGGTGGCCCTCATCGACTGGAAGAACCAATCCGTATGTAGTATCCGGTCTACTTCACAGGTTTCCACTTTGATTAGCTGAAGTGTGGTCTGCATTCAACGGCCTCCTGCGACTTTAAGGATGTCGTTGGACCACGTCATGTGTGTGTAAGATGGGTCATTTACACGTAGGTCACGTATGTGTAAATCTACCTTTTGCTTTCTGGGACGAAATTTTCAATCCACAATCTTTTTATGTGTAAATTTATTTTGTAACAGAATTAAGTTTTAAGATGTCAATAAATATTTGTGGACGAGACCACAGTGGTTATAATTTGAATTAATATTTAATGTGTTTTATAAATTAAAATTATTTTTTGGTATAATATACATAGTTTAAGTCGACCTCGATGCGCAAAATGTTTGTATCGTTCCATCTTCGTAATGGGAAACAAGAAAAATTATGATGACAATACGTATGAAGTCACTTTTTATATAAGTAGCTGATATATCCTACCGCTGGGGAAAATAGAGGGAAATCTATGTCACTAACTAACCACTAACCTTTGCCTTTGTCTAATTTGTCAAAAATGTAATATTGTGTTAGATAATAATGTAATATATTAACCAAAATCTTTAAAATGTGCCAGATACCAGTGGTGGTGACGCAGATGAAGCACGACGGCCGCTACCTGATATCCGTGGGTCCGGACCCCTGTCCCCAGTTTGTGGTCCACAACCGGACCGCGACCACTCTTAGTATAGGCCAACCCGTCATGTGCAACGACGAGCCCTCCACCTCTAACACCGCGGTCAGTGAATTTTACAATGGAAAGATCTAGATTACCTTGTGGTCCCGGACCACTGTCCCCAGTTTGTGGTCCACAACCGGACCGCGACCACTCTTAGTATAGGCCAACCCGTCATGTGCAACGACGAGCCCTCCACCTCTAACACCGCGGTCAGTGAATTTTACAATGGAAAGATCTAGATTACCTTGTGGTCCCGGACCACTGTCCCCAGTTTGTGGTCCACAACCGGACCGCGACCACTCTTAGTATAGGCGAACCCGTCATGTGCAACGACGAGCCCTCCACCTCTAACACCGCGGTCAGTGAATTTTACAATGGAAAGATCTAGATTACCTTGTGGTCCCGGACCACTGTCCCCAGTTTGTGGTCCACAACCGGACCGCGACCACTCTTAGTATAGGCCAACCCGTCATGTGCAACGACGAGCCCTCCACCTCTAACACCGCGGTCAGTGAATTTTACAATGGAAAGATCTAGATTACCTTGTGGTCCCGGACCACTGTCCCCAGTTTGTGGTCCACAACCGGACCGCGACCACTCTTAGTATAGGCCAACCCGTCATGTGCAACGACGAGCCCTCCACCTCTAACACCGCGGTCAGTGAATTTTACAATGGAAAGATCTAGATTACCTTGTGGTCCCGGACCACTGTCCCCAGTTTGTGGTCCACAACCGGACCGCGACCACTCTTAGTATAGGCCAACCCGTCATGTGCAACAACGAGCCCTCCAACTCTAACACCACGGTCAGTAAATTATACAATGGAAAGATCCTAGATACTCAGATGAAGCAAGATTACCTTGTGGTCCCGGACCCCTGTCCCCAGTTTGTGGTCCACAACCGGACCGCGACCACTCTCATCATCGGCCAGTCACTCTTTTACAACAATGAGTACTTCTAACACCCAGTCAGTAGTTTCAGAAAGTGGTAGAAAATCCTGCACATATGATATGACAGTAGTTTGTAGTGTGTTATACTTATATGTTACACCTACCTATGTGTATGTGCTTTTTAATCAAATATAATATCACTAGCTTTTGCCCGCGGCTTCGCCCGCGTGAATTTCCCACGGGAACAGTGCTTTTTCCCGGGATAAAAAGTAGCATATGTGCTATTCCAGGTCATTATCTACCTCTGTACCAAATTTCATCGAAATCCGTCCAGTAGATTTTGCGTGATTGACTAACAAACATCCTCACAAACTCACAAACTCACATCCAAACTTTCGCATTTATAATATTAGTATAGATGTTATTCTAAAATAGACGGAGTATTATTCGAGCAGGTATTATTTCTCTCCGAAATACCTTCGTCGTACATGGCTATCCTGCCATTTATTTGAACGTGTATGAGAGTCAATACGCTCGTCTATGTAACGCTCTTTCGGGTGTAGTCGACTAACCTCGCCTTAATTTAATTACTTATTGTCTGGTCCCTAAGTTTCAAATTTGAATGGCTTCCAGGCGGAAGGGGAATGCCCGGGCACCTACTGGTGGTGCTCGATCCCGCCGGGCGCCATCACGCACTACTCGACGCCTGCGCACTGCGAGCGGTACCCGCCCCCCACCCCGCTGCGCCCGCCGACCATTCCCTTCCTCACCTTCGCTAAGGCCAGGGGTGAGTAACAAATACACCGGTATATTTTTAATGTTCATAAAAAAGTTAATGAACATTTTAGTTAAAATGTTTTGTTTCGTTCTTTCAATGCCAAATATTAGAAAGAGAGATAAGGACAAACATATTTTAATTAAAATGTTCGTTAACTTTTTTATGAATACAATCCAATTCAATTTATTCATAAAAACAATATAAATTGTATGCGAATTACATTAATACACCTCTCTCTCTCTCTCTCTCTCTCTCTCAGCCGAAAGACGTCCACTGCTGGACAAAGGCCTCCCCCAATACACCTAATGACATTCTAATTACACCACATATTATCAAATAAATAATGTAATCTTAAAAAAAGGAGAGAATAAAAAAATTAAATCAATTGCGTCACTCCTAAAAATCATTAACATAACAACATTTCTTCAGTAACAGTTCTCTTAGTCTTTTCTTAAATATTGATAATTTTCTAATACTTTTTAGCTCCCTTGGCAACTTATTAAATAAAATAAAAAAGTCTTCTAAAATGTGGTTTGCATGATTCCCACGGTGGAATCCGAACCAGTGTCCATAAGACTGTTAGTATGTCCGCATAGCCACCGTTTTGTGACCCGTTGTGATCGCAGGTGGCGGCAGCAATTCGCTGAATATTGCCAACAGCTCTGAATGGCCTCTCCTGCGCAAGCAGAAGTGTGAGAAAGATCCCCTGTGTAGTATGACCGAGTTGAATAAGTTGGTTTGCAAATAAAACCTATTAAAAGTTGTCCTTTTGAGAAGTTGTCATATTATGGCTCCGGGGCGCTACTAGGTGATAAATATAATATACTATCATGCCTTTTCTTCTGAAGTAGGCCGATACTATACTAGAGATTTCCACTTGCTACAATTTTGAAATTACTGAGAGACACTCCAATTTTATTTATTTGTATGTATACAAGGTGTAACGGAAAGGGTATTACTATACAAAGTGGAAAGATTCGTTACCATGGGTAGATCCTTTATATGAAGTTTCAGATTATTTGCAGCACTTTTAAAAAGGAATGTTAAAAAAATAAATTGTACAACGAAATCTATGCCATGTAAACAAACACTGCACATAACTATTCAGGGTATTCCAATGTCAAGGTTGCCTTTGCACTGCTCACACACAAATTATTCCACCTTCTCGGTTACTATGAAAACCTGGTACTTTGAGCACTATCCGCTTTCGTCACCTTTTGACGTTTTTTCACCTTTGGTTTTTCAGCAAAGATTTCACAATGAAACCACTCGCCGTCACTTTACACGTGTCGGCGGGAATTTTTAATTAATTACTTTACTTTAAATTGATTGATCATTGTAAAAAGAACCATTTGCAAGTCGCTTTTCAGTGTTTTCGTCATGTTTTTAATTAGAAATCACATAACTCGCATAAATATTTTTCACTTTGACACATAAACAACTCAAGGTAATAGTGTCAGTTACGTATTTATTTTTCCATGGTTACGTAATATTAGTGCTGTGTGCCAGTAACATTTTCAGAATGAGGCTAGGTCTCATCTTTTTTCTAGCCAAACACACACCACCTTTTCGATTCTGCCATCCTAGTACAAAATAAATAAATATCCTACATAGAGCAACACGGACCTCCACGAAGTCCGTGTTGCTGATAAATATGATATTTTTCCGAATGAACCTCCCATTTTTTCATGTATCCCTCGTATAAAATCAATATTTACCTTTAATTTCTGTCATGTACCATAAAGACAAAATATTTTTTTTAATTTAATTTTCGGCCATACCAGGATCACATATCAGCCTAACAAGGTGCAAGTGACCCCTTTTTCAGAGATCATTTTAAAGAAATTCAAAACCTTTTTTTATCTTACCAGAATGTCTATTCTTCAGACATACAGAAAGTGTTATAATTTGCAAAAAAAGAGTGCGGAACCTATTTCACAAATTCTAATTTATGACAATCAATACCAGGCGCAGAATCAAGGAGGTGTGATTTAATTTTGATAGTGGTAAATGATTGACCTTGAATCCAACAGCTGTTTACTGTCATAGTGGTGAATAGTGTTGTGCCAATTCAAATTGAAATATTGTGTATATGTATTGTTTTTTTTTAAATTAAAAATTAAAACAGAAACATACAAGACTAAAAACATCTGGAACTAGTTTGAAACCATGGTCACAATAGGCTCAATCGATATGGATATAGGTATTCCGTTACACCTTGTATAATCTTCTTCTTATCGAGTGTGTTATTACTAACACTGGTGTCAGATATTATTTAAGTCGCATCTGATATGACTTTTACGACTACCGCCATCTAGTGGCAGTAGCCGTATACAAAACTAAATATTCAGCCAATGTGCAGGTTTCCTCACGATGATGTTTTTCTTTACCGAAAGCAGGTAATAGTCTAATGATAAACTACCATACATGAGTCAGATTGGTCTACAAACTCATGTGACCAAGGTAGGATTTGAACCCGGGTCCTACCCGACCTCAGGTGTCATTACCACTTGGCCACTACCGTTTCAATTATCTAATGGATATACATAATAATATTGTGTGACAGAGGAGGGCGACCTGCTATGGTGCCCCGCCGTGGCCGCCACGGACGGTGAGCAGCTGCTACAGCTGCAGGGCGGCATCACGGTGAAGCTGCGCGTGAGCACCCACCCACACTCCTCGCTGCTCGAGCTGCAGGACGTCGACCATGTCAGTCTCATTTTATACAGCGCAGTCATAGAATAAGTAATACTACTAACGTACAGAACGGCAACTCACCGCCCCGCACTCATTTCAAATACCGCACCCCACCCCGCACTTCGTTGTAGAGATCACTGGAACTGGAACGAGGGCTCGCGCGTAATCGACGCACTTTTTTGATTGATAACCATGACAAGCAATTGCACGCAAGCAGCCCTACTAAATTTCACGCACACATTTGCATGTGTACAAACGTCATTTGACTTTGTAGTAGTAATAAGTAGGTAATTAATTTGTATGGAGTGTCCGGAGTGTGGTGCAGTTGAAATGATACAGTTTAGTTGTTTACATTACTGTTGACCTTCTTTGTTATACTTGTAGAGTTCTAAAGTAATTTGTAGTAGTGTAATTTGTCCATTTTTTCTGCTCTTCAAGTGTACAATGAGCGAACTTACCATCACTTCATCATTTTTGGTTTAAACTGTTTGCCGAATATTGTACATCAATAAAAATGTGAATTTTTATTATGTCTTATGTATTGTTTATGACAATAAACCATTTTCCAGAGGGACATATCAGCGAGCGATATCAGAAATAGGCTATACGGACCCTTCATAGAACAATCCGTTCCAAGTTTAGTAAGTATCATTTCTGTTAAGTCCACAATGTCAATGATAACATGTGTTGTTGTAATTCATGAATTCTATGGTTTAATATTCAAACTAACTTTTGCTAGCGGCTTTGCCCGTTTTTTTATCCCCGTTCTTTTAAGAGTGGAATTTTCAATATTTCATACTTAGTTCTTACTTATACCACAGCTTTACGCTATAAAATTGGTCATTGCAAAACGTCAATGATGCGAAATTTGTGTTGTGGCTCTTATGACAACGGTCACAACGCGTTGTGGTCTTTCTGAGTACTAAAACGCGTTGTGAGCCTTTTTTATAAGAGCCCCAATATGAATTTTGCAACGATCTCAATGCGTTGTAAGCGTTATTTTCGGACAATGACTTTTTTGTCATTTCTGTCATTTATACATTGGTTTACGTATTTTCAGGTTAAAAGAGAGCATTCGCGCCGTCTTGTAAGAGTGGGTGGCATAGATACACGTAAGTGATTATTTATTCGAGTTACTTTTTACTTGATATTTGATTCATTTATGTACACTCATGTCGAAATATTAAAGATACTCTATAAACGCACATACATAAAATTAACTTCAAAGGAAATAAAAGCAAAATAAGGAGACCGTGTATTTATTTCAGTATTCAAAGATAAGCCAACAGTAGAGCTAAGAAAAGACGATGAATCTCCGTCGCAATTAGAAGAGTATCAAGTGCCGCCTGCGCCGGACGCCGCGAAGACTTCGCTAACGGAAATGAGCCCTTTGGTTGCCACGGCTTCCGGGGAACTCGGAGTTATCAAGGACGTCAAACCTGATGTATGGCCCTTAATTATAGTATACTTTTTAGGGTTCCGTACAAAAATGAAAAAACGGACACACAAATACCTTATAGGATCGCTCGTCGTCTGTCTTCGTAGCTACTGGACTAAATCAGATGAAATTTGTTAGGGTTACGTAATCATGTGACCAAAACACAGATATGCGAAGTAAATAAATATGTTTTATTCCTTAATTCTTCTTTTCAAGTTTTATAAATAAAACTAGAGATTCGTTTGTATTTTTTCGATATAATTTTTTCGATAATTTAAAAACAATGGATTTTCTTATGATATTGTAAAATAAATAGTTTCGATTTTATTCGTAAAAGAAGGCGAAAATTAAACATTCCCCCCTGATCTCCGAAACTACTGAGCCTAAAATTTTGACAAAACTACAAAATATAGTTCATTGTTTAAAGGGGAAAACCTATAAGAATTGGCATTGTACAGAACTCTCGCCACGCGAGTTCAATTCAATTCAAAACATTTATTGCAATTCACATTATACAACAGTTCTTTTATAATAAGTAATTACTGTTATCATTTAGGTACAATATGAACCCTGTTCACCTCGCACTTGGCCGGTTTTTTTTATTGTTAATCTTACGTTGATGTAATTCCAGCCGAAAACAGATAGCCTCGACGATTTACAAGCAGAAATGGGGACGGGGAGTGAGAAGGCAGCAGATGCGGCAGACGCGGAGCAAACCGCCGACATGGGCGAGAAGCCTCGAGGCGGTTCTGAGACTTCCGTCGACATACGGTGCCCTGGTAAGCTATATATATATTTTTTTTATAACATAAGGCGGCAAACGAGCAAGCGGGTCACCTGATGGTAAGAGATTACCGCTGCCCATGGACTAATGCCCCGGCTTCGCTCGGGAGGTACATACATAAATTGTAGCCTATATTACCCAGACACAATGTAGCTTTCTATTGGTGAAATATTTTTTGAAATCGGTTCAATGGTTGTAAAGATTACCCCTACAAAAAAAACTACAAACAAACACGACTAGTGATGTGCCGTTCTTGAAATTTAAAAAAAACAAGCTGAACAAATTTCTCGAAAATATTCTCAAAAACGAAAATGTTTCCTAAAAACCTGAGAATTTCCGGAAATTTTCGAGAACAGCACGTCTCTAAACACGACCTGTTGTCGTGCTGTGCAGTTACAGAGTGGCACGACACGCCGCACGAGCGCGCACGCTTCGTGCTGGACGGCGTGGTGGGTACGTGCGACGCGCGCCGCTGCGCGCTGCAACACGTGTCCGGGCACGTAACAGTGCCGTACAGTTACAAGTGGCACGACACGCCGCACGAGCGCACGCTTCGTGCTGGACAGCTGATGGTGGAGCTCGCGGGCACGTGCGACGCGCGCCCGCTGCTCGCGCTGCACGCCGCCTGGCCGTGCACGTGTCCGGGCACAGACAGGTAACAGTGCCGTACAGTTACAGAGTGGCACGACACGCCGCACGAGCGCGCACGCTTCGTGCTGGACGGCGTGGTGGTGGAGCTCGCGGGCACGTGCAAAGATTACCCCTACAAAAAAAACTACACGCCGACACGCCTGGCCGTGCACGTGTCCGGGCACAGACAGGTAACAGTGCCGTACAGTTACAGAGTGGCACGACACGCCGCACGAGCGCGCACGCTTCGTGCTGGACGGCGTGGTGGTGGAGCTCGCGGGCACGTGCGACGCGCGCCCGCTGCTCGCGCTGCACGCCGACCGCCTGGCCGTGCACGTGTCCGGGCACAGACAGGTAACAGTGCCGTACAGTTACAGAGTGGCACGACACGCCGCACGAGCGCGCACGCTTCGTGCTGGACGGCGTGGTGGTGGAGCTCGCGGGCACGTGCGACGCGCGCCCGCTGCTCGCGCTGCACGCCGACCGCCTGGCCGTGCACGTGTCCGGGCACAGACAGGTAACAGTGCCGTACAGTTACAGAGTGGCACGACACGCCGCACGAGCGCGCACGCTTCGAGCACCGACAGGTAACCAAGCACGTTATACCACAGAATTAATTAAGTACTACGTACAGAAAAGAAGCTCCGTACCCCTCCCGCATTATGGAACCCCCCGGCACTTCTGCCCCGTTCGTTTGCGGATTGGGACGCTATGAATATGAAAACGCACACATTGACTTGTTCACGGATGTACAGTTTCATTTGTAGTAGTAGTACAACCCGGTCAAGTTAACTGCGTACCTGGAGGCCGTACGCCGAGTACTCCAGCGAGGTGCGCAGTTAGTTCGACCGAGTGTAGGTATATATGACGCCCCGTTTCTATGAAGTACCTACCCTTCCTGTGGTTATACGTCCATGCAGGTAAATATTGCGTCCATTCAGGTAATAATAAGGCCGCGCTCACTTTGGACGCGTTTTCTTATAAACCTGTGCGAGGTAGTAGTACGTACGTGTAAAAAATATTTTTGATAGTCGAATTCACTCGGAAAATCCCACAAGAGCGAAGTCGCGGGACAAAGATAAACAATAAAATTTGATTAATTTTAATGAAATTAAATTAACAATGTACGCCTAGAATGAAATACTGATACCAAGAAAATATCATTGAAGCACGTGTATCTTAAAATGGGCGGATAATGTATAAAAATTTATGCGTTTAACTTTAGACATTATTTTGTAGTATAAGTTATTTTTTCTCACCAGAAAACAAAAACGTCGATCACAATATCGGACGTGCAGGTCGACAACCTGCAATACGAGAGTGGGCAGTACGACTTCGGCGTGGTCGCGAGCACCCGCAACCCCTCCCCCCCGCGCGGCCGCTGGCCCCCCATCTGGAACATCTTCTCCAACGTCGACGCCTTCAAGACTAACGTAAAGGATGCCAGGTTCTGGCTGACGGTACAGCACGACATGTGGACTGTGGCCAGCTACACTTACAATGGTGAGTGACGTCACATCTGGAACATCTTCTCCAACGCCTTCAAGACTAACATAAAGGACGCCAGGTTCTAGCTGACGGTACAGCACGACATGTGGACTGTGGCCAGCTACACTTACAATGGTGAGTGACGTCACATCTGGAACATCTTCTCCAACGCCTTCAAGACTAACATAAAGGACGCCAGGTTCTGGCTGACGGTACAGCACGACATGTGGACCGTGGCCAGCTACACTTACAATGGTGAGTGACGTCACATCTGGAACATCTTCTCCAACGCCTTCAAGACTAACATAAAGGACGCCAGGTTCTGGCTGACGGTGCAGCACGACATGTGGACCGTGACCAGCTACACTTACAATGGTGAGTGACGTCACATCTGGAACATCTTCTCCAACGCCTTCAAGACTAACATAAAGGACGCCAGGTTCTGGCTGACGGTGCAGCACGACATGTGGACCGTGACCAGCTACACTTACAATGGTGAGTGACGTCACATCTGGAACATCTTCTCCAACGCCTTCAAGACTAACATAAAGGACGCCAGGTTCTGGCTGACGGTGCAGCACGACATGTGGACCGTGGCCAACTACACTTACAATGGTGAGTGACGTCACATCTGGAACATCTTCTTCAACGCCGACGCCTTCAAGACTAACGTAAAGGACGCCAGGTTCTGGCTGACGGTGCAGCACGACATGTGGACCGTGGCCAACTACACTTACAATGGTGAGTGACGTCACATCTGGAACATCTTCTCCAACGCCTTCAAGACTAACATAAAGGACGCCAGGTTCTGGCTGACGGTACAGCACGACATGTGGACCGTGGCCAGCTACACTTACAATGGTGAATGACGTCACATCTGGAACATATTCTCCAACGCCTTCAAGACTAACGTACAGGACGCCAGGTTCTGGCTGACGGTGCAGCACGACATGTGGACCGTGGCCAGCTACACTTACAATGGTGATTGACGTCATATATACATACATATTATTACGTCATATTTACTAGCAAATTTTACTGTAGTAGCCTCAAGGAGGAGACTAAGCGTCTATGCGGAGCTTTTTTTTTAACAATTGTCATACCCGGATCTTACTATTGTCTGTTTGAATAAATTAAATCCTAACTAATATTATAAATGCGAAAGTAAGTTTGTTTGTTACCCCTTCATGCTTTATCTAGTGAACCAATTTTCCTGATATTTTGCATACACATAGTAAGAAGTACTTAGAAGGATATAGGGTACCAATCATCCCGGCAAAAAGTCCCCGTCGGAAATTAACGTGGGCGAAGGCGCTGGCAACCGCTAGTTTACTATAATAAATAAATAAATAAATATATAAACAAATCACACAGATTGAGTTAGCCCCAAAGTAAGTTCGAGACTTGTGTTATGGGATACTAACTCAACGATACTATATTTTATAACAAATACATATATAGATAAATATCCAAGACCGGTGATCGAACCCGAGATCTCCGAGGTGGCAGTCCGTCGTGATGACCGTTGGGCCATAATATTTGTCCAAAGCATAGATTTAGATTAGGCTAGATACCGCATGTTTGTTCAATAGTATGAGAACCGAGCGTGCCATTATTTTCTACCTACGATGACGTGACGCCAGTCATTTTAGTGATGGGCGCAACATAAACTGAGTAGCAAACGCGTGATTGTTTGTCCATTGGACATACGCCGGGCACGCTTGGACATACTGCTTGCGGCATCTCTCTTTAGTCTTATTTCTTCATGACTGAGGGTCGTGGTCATTATATGGGATGAAACACACAACGACTATCATGGCAATTTTAATTTTTGTTTGCCATTGCCTTCTCAATTTCACAAACTAGCTGATAATCGTCAACCTGAGTGCAGGTTTCCTCACGATGTTTTCCTTCACCGGAAGCTAGTGGTGGTCGATGAAAACTTACATAGGTACATGAGTCAGATTCGTAAACAAACTTATGTGGCCCGAGCAGGATTCGAACCTGGGACTTTAGCATCCACAGGCGGGCGCCCTACCACTCGGCCACCACCGCTTCATTCTTGCGGCATCTCTCTCTCTCTCTCTCTCTCTCTGTCTCTCTCTCAGCCGAAAGACGTCCACTGCTGGACAAAGGCCTCCCCCAAGGATTTCCATAACGACCGGTCCTGCGCTGCCCGCATTTGCGCATCCCGCGACCTTCACCAGGTCGTCGGTTCAGAGTATATCAAAATCTGTGGTCCAAACAGAGTTAACAGAAGTGGAGTTGTTCCTGGGTCCGCTGGCCCTGTACGTGGAGGACGCGTACGTGCGCGCGCTGCTGTCGCTGTGGCGGCTGTCGGCTGCGCGTGCGCCGCTGTCGGACGCGGCGCCGGCGCTGGCCGACGAGCGCATGCTGCGCTGTCCGCTGCGCCTGCGCACGCTGCATCTGCACCCGCTCGACCTCACCCTCACACTTCACACTGCGGTATGTGCTTAGCAACTTGATTTAGGGTAAAAACATAGTACATTGAAATCTCTTGCTCACTCAGTGTAAACGAATTTCCGTTCGAATGTAAGTTTAAAATTATAGTCCATTTATTCATAATTGTCCTATTATGTAAACAATCTTCACAGTACTTTTTGTTGAAAATAAATCAAATATTAGTTCAAACCTAAACATTCTGAAGTAAAACGTTTATTAATCACGAAAGAAAACACAGAAACATTCGATAATCTTTTTTATTTTTTTATGGAATGCACTGAAAGAGGTCTTAAAACTAATAAGGGACCTCAATCATTACAATACCTACTCGCCCAAAAATGTACGGAACAGTGATTTTTTTTTTGGAGATTTCAGAGTCGGTTCCCTATAAAAAGTTACTCATATTCATTTAGTTTCTACTAGAGAGATTGCTGGTGTTAACCAAAACCCTATATATGAGTGTCAGAACGACATATATTTTTATATAATAGATATCGAAAAGCACTCTATTTCCTTATTATATTAGTTAAAAATCCCATATTTCCTATTGTAGGTCCGCATGTACATCGCCTTGGACCAGAGCCCGCTGCGACTGAGCGCCTTCCAAGTGCAGGACATGATGACGTCACCGGAGGCTCTGACGCACGCGCTCACCGTGCACTACCTCTCCGCCGCCATCCTCGGCGCTGGTGTGTACACCTGTATACTGATTCTATACAGACGCATCATCATGACGTCACCACAACAGAGGATTAACCACTAGCGAATATACTTTAAAAGAGAGGTTCAAGGCACTAGATCAGCATTATTTACAATATCATAATACATATAAAAATCATCTTTGCTTATATTTTATACTGCGCCCTAGGGCTTCGCTGCAGCGGTAATTTCGGTATAAAAAGCAGATAGTGTTTGTAATAAAATCTATGTTGTTTTGTCCGTTCGCCGCCGTAATATTCTAGCGCGTGCGGTAGTTTCATATTAGTAGCGTCGTCGCCCGCTCGGCCGGCGTCGGCAGTCGCGAGCGACCATTTTGAATTCAGTATTGTTTGGACATCGCGCGGGGAGGCCGCGCCGCATGAAATTGCTCGCGTGAATGGCATGGCGGACGGTCGCCTTTTGTCCTGTGCGATATCGGTTTGATTTTTAATACGCGAGAGGTCCCGCGTCCTTTGATTGCTAATTAGTTTGAGTTATATTTGTGAATTTCCTGTTTGTTAAATAACTATTGAACGTTTGTGTTTGTGAAACCTTTTACTTTGACTGTTTCTTGTGAGATGCGAAACGTGGCTGCCTGGGGACGCCGACATCTGTTGCCGAGCCAACTTCGGGAAGAAATCTATTTATTTGTTCTGGGGAATTGAGATCTCGGGGTAGGTTTGGTGTTTAGGGACCGCATTCCCCCTTTCCGAAGACACTCAAGATTGGATCCGAAGAGCAGAAGATTAAGTTTGGTAAGTGACCCTTGGGTTTGTGGGTGGTTGTAGCTATTAAGTTAGGTTTAATATACAGGGTTCTGTAGTTCCCGTTGTAAACTACAGTGGTAGCAGACTGCGTATAGGTTAGGTTAGGTTAGTCGGACAGACGTAGTGTCGGGTCGAGGTTTTTTTACCGGTATTTTTTTTACCCGGTAAATTTTTCGGTACCGAACCCTCCCGCCCTTTCGTCTGCCCGGAATCTCTGCGCACATTTTCTGGTAGCAGAGCGTAGTTTATCTACCCTCTATTTGTTCGTTTGTAAAAAATAATTAATTGTTTGTAAAAATTATTAGATTTTTCTTAGTTTGTTTGTATAAGAATATTTGTGACCTTTTTGTATTTGTTTGCGGTTTGTACCGTGCGCTCCGGGTTTGTGCCATTCTCATACCTACCGCGGTTTTTCGTGTTGTTGCTTGATTTTGTTCTTTATTTACCTTTTTTATCTTTTCTTATTTGTTTGTTTGTTTGTGACTTGACGCGATGGCGAAGGTCTCCAATGCTAAGGCGACACTCGCCAACGAACTGAGATGGTTTGTGACGGCCGGAGGACTCCTGTCCCGGAAGGACAGGGAGGGCGCCACACTGCTAAGAGCGGATCACCTCCACTCACGATTGAGTAGCGCGGAAGCGGCCATGGCGGTGCTTACCGAAGCCGAACTTGCCGCGGAGGTCTACGCAGGTCACATGGCGGACATGGACCAGATCCTGAGTCTGCACGATGATATCGCGGAGGCGGCGACCGCAATAAGGGCGAGACAGGCTGGCGGACCAGCCCCTCGCACACCTGTTAGACAGGAAGGACCAGCGGTTACTGGTCGGCTCCCCACCCTTCAGCTGTCCCACTTTGGGGGTAGGATGGAGGAGTGGGTAGCCTACAAAAATATGTTTGAGTCCCTGGTCGTAGCACGACAGGATTTGTCGAAGGCCCAGAAGATGGCCTACCTCCTCTCCACTCTGGAGGATGAAGCGCGGTCGCTCATCCAGCACCTCCGGGTGGAGGACGACCAGTACGATACGGCTTGGGAGTTATTGAACTCCCGCTACCAAAATTTACGTTTGTTAGCGGATGCGCACGCCGCACAGTTGATGGCCCTGCCCAAGGTGGCCAACAGGGCACAGTTGCGCCTGCAGTTGCTCACGCCCGTTACAGTGGCCTGTAACGCGCTCCGCACACTGGGGCTGCCGGTGGACCAATGGTCCTTTTTGCTGGTGCACATTGTATTGGGCAAATTGCCCAATGACATCCGCTCGCGGTTTGAGCGCGAGAATGCGGAGCGGGACAGCACCACCCTACCAACATTCACTGACTTGGTGAAGTTTTTGGAGTTTGAGGCACGGGCCGCTGAGAACACCATGACGGACTCAGCGCCATCCAGAGCGCCTGAACGCAGGCCCTTGGAACCCTCATGGCGAGGGAAGCCCCAACAGGGAAGGCAACCGCCACCGCGTGGAGCTGGTGCGCGGGTTGCACACACGGCAGCAGTCGCGAGGGACGCGGACTGCCTGCAATGTGGTCGGATGGGCCACAGCCTGCTGCAATGCAGGGACTGGCAGAGACTGCCAGTACAAGATCGGCGCCGCATGGCAAAGCGGCATGAACTTTGCTTTTACTGTTTGGGCAGTCACTATGCACGTGACTGTCCCAGGGCCATACCATGCAGTGCATGCCGTGGGCTGCACCACGTGATGCTCTGCATGAACCGGAACGGGGATGGCCCCCGGATGTTGAGGCAGGGGTCCCCTATGGGCGGGGGCGCTCCTGCGCGAAGCCCTCCACCATCGGACGGAGGACGCGGCTTCGCTCGTCGCACCCCCCCTCGGGAGGGGGGTCGCGTACCTGCGCGGGTCTTGGCGGACCGGGACCACGCGCCCCAAGGTCATGGCCAGTATGTGACTGGCCAAGCCCCGGATAGGGCCCCCATGGGCGGGGGCCCTAGATCGGACGTGAGAGTGGGGACACCCCCCTCCACGCGGGTTACCAATACCCAACACATGCAGCCGCAGCGGTTTTCTCCGCCGCTGCACGAGTACCCACGGCTGGAGTACCACCCGCCGTACCATATGTATGGCCGGGCCGCGGGTTATGCCCCCCTCAGATGGGGATGTGCACTCGCCCGCCATATTATCCGGGTCAGTGGCGCGCCCCTGGTTTGGAGAGAGTGGGGAGCCCGTAACTAGCTTGCTCCCTTGCTGGGACAGAGCCGCGGACGGTTCTGCTCCCTACCGCGGTGGTCCGCGTATGGGGTCGTAGGGGGGAAGCCATGAATTTGAGAGCTCTGTTGGACTCAGGGGCTCAAAGCAGTTTGGTTACCACTCGAGTGGCACACCAGTTAGGTTTAGTCGTGGAAGACTCGCCTGTGCCACTTCTTGGAGTTGGTGGCATACAAGTGAAGTGTCTGACGGGCCAGACACTTGTCACCTTTTCTTCGCTGAAGTCCTCCACAATGAGGATCACGACTTCGGCTATGGTAATGGATACCATTGCGGGTTGGCACCCCTCGACAGACATACCGCCGGGTGTGTTGTCTTTGGTTTCGGGTCTGGATTTGGCCGACCCCTTTGTCTTTCATCCCGGCCCAGTGGACTTGCTTCTGGGCTCGGACGTATTGGGTTGGATTTTGTTGGGTACTCAGAAAGCTCTGGGTTCGTCTTCACTGATGGCAGTGTCTACTATCTTTGGTTTCGCCCTGATGGGCCCTGTGTTTGACAATAGCACCGTGGAGGAGCCACTGGTCGTCGCATCAGCGTCCTTGGCCAAGACCATGCAAAGGTTTTGGGAGGTGGAGGAGCCACCTATGAGTTCCAGGATGGATCCGGAACACGCTGAGTGCGAAGCCCTTTTTCGATCGACCACGGAGAGGTTGCCCTCCGGTCGGTTTGTAACTAGGTTACCCTTTGTTGCCTCTCGTCCTAGCCTAGGGCAAAGTAGGGCGCTTGCGGAGAAACGACTGCTGTCCATGGAGCGACGCATGCAGCGTGACCACGTACTTCGCGATAAATATATTGAATTTATGCGCGAGTACGAGGATTTGGGTCACATGTCTCCGGCTCGAGTTGATTGGAGCTCAACTGAGCATTATTTTTTGCCCCACCACGCGGTGGTGAAGGCCTCAACGGGCAAGTTGCGGACTGTCTTTGATGGGTCCGCACCCACTTCGAACGGAGTTTCGTTGAATCTGTGTTTGCATTCGGGTCCCAAATTGCATAGGGACATAATTGACATCATCTTGAACTTTAGAAGACATCAAGTGGTTTTTGGTGCGGACATCCGGATGATGTTCCGCCAGACAGTCATACATCCTGAGGACAGGCGATTCCAGTTGATACTCTGGCGTGAGCGCCCTGAGGATCCTGTGACGGTGTATGAACTCAACACAAACACGTATGGTTTGAAATCTAGTCCCTATATCGCCATCAGATCATTGCTTGAATTGGCAGAGCGGGAACGGATCCGCTTTCCCCGTGGGGCTTCCGTGCTGTCACGTGACTTGTATGTTGATGACGTGTGCACCGGAGCCCAAAGTATTGAGGAGGCCCTCCTACTGCGGGATGAATTGATTGAAATATTGAAGACAGGTGGCTACGAGCTACGTAAGTGGTTGTCTAATGAGCCTAAAGTTCTAGAAGGGATCCCGGAGGATCACCAACAGAACCCTCACCTGTTTGAGGATGTGGATGATCCCAACAGGATAGCGGTGCTGGGCATGCAGTACCAGCCGCTAACCGATATTTTTACATTCCAAGTGGACTTGGAAATACCAAAGGTCTGGACTAAGAGAACGGTGTTGTCCGTAATAGCCCGTATGTTTGATCCAAGCGGTTGGATCAGTCCAGTGATATTCTCTGCAAAGTGTCTTCTTCAGAGACTTTGGACTTTGGGCGTCTCGTGGGACGAGCCGCTGTTTGGCTCTCCATTGGATGATTGGCTCGAGTTGTTTTCATCGATTAAGGAAGTCAATCGGATTGCCTTGCCTCGTCGAATATTGCCCCCGGGAAATATCGAGCCAGCCTGCATGGCTTTTGTGACGCGTCGGAGCGAGGCTACGCCGCGTCAGTCTATATGCGGACAGTTGACGCCGATGGCCGGGTCAATGTCTCGCTTTTGTTAGGGAAGAGCAAGGTCGCCCCCATCAGGACTAGGCTGACTATTCCCAAGCTTGAGTTGAGTGGAGCTCACCTTCTCTCTAAATTGTTGCATCACGTTGCATGTGAGCTGGCGGCCACGGTCAAGATACGGGACATCTTCGCCTGGTCGGATAGCCAGGTCGCGCTTGCATGGTTGCGCGCGGCCCCACATACCTTGGAGGTTTTTGTGGGAAATCGGGTTTCCCAAATTCAAAATATTGGAATTGATATAACATGGAGACATGTGCCGGGAGAGCTTAACCCAGCGGACTGTGCTTCCCGAGGTTGTACGGCACCAGAATTGGTGTCACACCCGCTCTGGTGGGGTCCAGAGTGGCTGATGGGATCAGAAACATCTTGGCCTGTCTGTCAGACAGATGTTACTTCTTTGAGTTTGACTGGGCTCCGTGTACATGCTGTAGTCGCTGAGACGACGTCGGAGCCGGATTGGCTACTTGCTCGGTATAGTAGCTTGGATAAGCTTCTGGGTGTTACCAGTTGGATTAAGCGTTTCATACATAATTGTAGAAACCCACAGGCAAAGCGGTTGGAGCCGATTGCAGGTGCAGAAGAGCGCCGGAGCGCATTGTTGCATTGGGTCCGTGTCGTGCAGACCGGACGGTTTGAGTCAGAGCTTCGTATTTTGCGCGACGGACGCGCTAAGTTGAAGGGCGCGGTCGCTCGTTTGAACCCGTACATCGACTCGGATGGGCTTCTTCGGGTTGGAGGCAGGCTCCGGAAGGCGGATCTTCCATATGAGACTCGCCATCCTCTGTTGTTGCCCAAGGGCGGACCCTTGGTGCAGCTTTTGGTGTCTGATCGACACATTCGTAACGCCCATGCTGGGTGCAATGCTTTGTTGGCTATTTTGCAACGCGAATTTTGGATTTTGTCTGCCCGAAGAGCAATCCGTAGTGTCCTGTTTCGATGTATTGCATGTTATAGGTTGAAGGCATCCACGATGCAACCACAGATGGGTGATTTGCCCGCTGATCGAATCCGACCGTCGAGACCGTTTGACGGCGTTGGAACCGATTTTGCCGGTCCCTTTTCGATCAAGGCTTCTCCCTTTCGTAATGCCCGTATTGTGAAGGGCTATTTGTGTGTATTTGTTTGTTTGGCCACCAAGGCTGTCCATTTGGAGGTGGTGTCGGCTCTGACTACGGAGGCCTTCGTCGCCGCGTTGGATCGCTTTGTTTCGCGTCGAGGTCTACCTTCCCTTATTAGGTCTGATAATGGCACAAACTATAAGGGAACTGTAAATTATCTTAAGGATGTTTCTGTGTTTATTGATAAAAATTGTACTAGTTTAAGTCAAATTGCTGCCCAAAGGGGAATAACCTGGAAGTTTAGTCCCCCAAGTTGCCCCCATTGGGGAGGGATTTTTGAAGCGGCTGTGAAATCCGCAAAGACCCACCTCCGCCGCATTATCGGAGAAACGGCTCTAACTTTTGAAGAGCTGGCCACAGTGTTTTGTAAAGTTGAGGCGGTCCTCAACTCTCGTCCTCTCTGTCCGCTATCTCCAGATCCAAATGACTTGGAAGCTCTCACCCCTGGTAATTTTTTGGTGGGAGGGCCGTTGAATGCCCTGCCCGAATACCCGTGGAAGGATGAACGCGTATATCGGTTGTCGCGTTTTCAAATGTTGCAGCAAATGAGCCAGGACTTTTGGCGTCGCTGGTCGCTTGAATATTTGCATTTGCTGCAGCAAAGAGTGAAGTGGACAGACAGGACTGAGCCTCCCAGGGAGGGTGATTTAGTATTGTTAAAAGAGGCAAATTTGCCCTCATTGCTTTGGCGACGAGCTCGCATATTACGTTTGATTCTTGGCGGAGATGGCACTCCGCGTGTGGCTGAGGTGTTGGTCGACGGTTCGATTTTGAGGAGAGCTGTGACCTCTCTCGCCCGCCTTCCCGTAGAGTAAGCTAGCGGTCTGCTTCTCAGACCGGGACGGGGGGATGTTTGTAATAAAATCTATGTTGTTTCGCCGCCGTAATATTCTAGCGCGTGCGGTAGTTTCATATTAGTAGCGTCGTCGCCCGCTCGGCCGGCGTCGGCAGTCGCGAGCGACCATTTTGAATTCAGTATTGTTTGGACATCGCGCGGGGAGGCCGCGCCGCATGAAATTGCTCGCGTGAATGGCATGGCGGACGGTCGCCTTTTGTCCTGTGCGATATCGGTTTGATTTTTAATACGCGAGAGGTCCCGCGTCCTTTGATTGCTAATTAGTTTGAGTTATATTTGTGAATTTCCTGTTTGTTAAATAACTATTGAACGTTTGTGTTTGTGAAACCTTTTACTTTGACTGTTTCTTGTGAGATGCGAAACGTGGCTGCCTGGGGACGCCGACATCTGTTGCCGAGCCAACTTCGGGAAGAAATCTATTTATTTGTTCTGGGGAATTGAGATCTCGGGGTAGGTTTGGTGTTTAGGGACCGCATTCCCCCTTTCCGAAGACACTCAAGATTGGATCCGAAGAGCAGAAGATTAAGTTTGGTAAGTGACCCTTGGGTTTGTGGGTGGTTGTAGCTATTAAGTTAGGTTTAATATACAGGGTTCTGTAGTTCCCGTTGTAAACTACAGTGGTAGCAGACTGCGTATAGGTTAGGTTAGGTTAGTCGGACAGACGTAGTGTCGGGTCGAGGTTTTTTTACCGGTATTTTTTTTACCCGGTAAATTTTTCGGTACCGAACCCTCCCGCCCTTTCGTCTGCCCGGAATCTCTGCGCACACAGATAGCTTACCAAAATTTCATCGAAATGCGTTCCGATTTTGCTTGATTGAGTGACAAACGTAGTAAAGCAATAATCAAAAAAGGATAAATAAATGTTGTCAAACTGTTTTAATTAATGGTAGGTAGTATACAATAACGTATCGCACGCTACAGTGGTCATATATAGTCTGAAGTTCATAGCTCATGGATAGAGTCCTTTAAGTAATCTGAGTCGCGCACACACACCAACTTCATGGCTAACAGTAGTTACAAACTCACATCCAAATTACCATTTATAATTTCACATATTTCTATTTGTGTATCATCCGCAAAGCAACGGAATCATCGAACGCTGGCATCGTACATTGAAGACCGTACTACGTACTATGATTTGTCACGTCATAACTTGAGAACGAATCGAATTCATTCATTTTTTTAAATTTACATATTGTCCACTCTGTCAGGTTGGGTGGTCGGCGGTCTAGAGCTTCTAGGCGCGCCGGGTGCGCTCGCGACTCGGCTCGGCGAGGCCTCGGGCGGCGTACGCGGCTTCGTCTCGGCCACGGCGGCCGCTCTAGTGCGGTCCCTGAGCGCCTGGGCCGGCTCCCTGGCCAGGAACCTGGACTTGCTGGCCGGAGACGACGAGCACGCGAGGAGAGCGGCCGCCGCTAGAAGACGCCCGCCGCAAAGCTTGATGGCCGGGCTAGGGGCAGGCATTACTAACTTCGCCATCAATATATTAGGTAACTTTAGCGCAGGTTTCAGGTTTATTTCTGCACTAGTTTTGGTGTAGCTATACCTCCATGCGAGTTGATATCATGCTGGTGTCATAGAAAATAGGTATCCTCGTATTTTATGTGTACTTATTCCATATTGTTTAATTAGTTTTTGAGTTTGAGTTTATATTTTCCTAACTGCTCCTCAGAATTCTGGATAGCCTTTGGCCTTGAGTCTCCCGACTCTTAGCTATCCCGTAAAGAGATAAAGACGTGATGTTGTACCTGTATGAAATTAATTCCAGGGGCGGTGGGAGGCCTAGCCCACCACCCACTGGTGGGCGTGGCGGTGGGCGAGACGGAGAGCGGCGCGGCGGCGCTGCGGCGCGGGCTGGTCGGCGCGCTGACCAAGCCACTCAGCGCCACCGCCGACCTGGTCGCCTACGCCGGCCACGGGCTGCTGTTCCAGACCGGCTGGGACCCGGTGCCGCAGGTACAGTGTACATTAGCCCACACCCGCTGGTGGGCGAGACAGAGAGTGGCGCGGACTGGTCCATCCTTTTCCATAATGGGCCTCCAACTTTGGCGATGTCGTCACTCCAACGGGCCGCTGGTTTGCCTTGTTTTCTGCGTCCCATCCACGATCTCCAGTTCAGTAACTTTTGGCCCCATCTTCCGTCTTCCCGTCCGGAGTTCCTCGTCGTCCGGAGGTTGGTTGTATATATGCGTCCAATCTTGCGAATTTCAACACCGCGTTTCAGTCAGTCATGGCGCCATTTGTCGCGAACATCATAGACACTTATAGATGGCATTGTTCTTGAGGCACAGTAGATGTCGCCACAACTAAAACTATGTTTAACTCTTCATTGTACATTGACATAATTATTGTTCTTTACTAGCCCGAGGGCATTTCAAGAAATCCTCTCTTAGTGCTCCCCTACATTCCCTTAGGAACCTACATGCCAAATTTCGGCTTCCTACGCCTAGAGTATTGGCTGTGAATTGTTTGTCACTCACCAGTAACAAAAGAACTTTGTAAATTGATTTATGATTATATGTTTGTCAGCCGCGATTGCTGGACGGCGAGCGAGAGGCGCGCACGCAGGCCAACTGGCGGCGGGACTGCGTGCGCTGGTGCTTCCGGCTGTGCGAGCTGACGGCGGTGGGCGGGTTCGAGGTGCTGCTGGACAACGCACCGCTCACCATCCTGCTCACTCACAAGGTATCAGATTGCTGGACGGCGAGCGAGAGGGCGCGCACGCAGGCCAACTGGCGGCGGGACTGCGTGCGCTGGTGCTTCCGGCTGTGCGAGCTGACGGCGGTGGGCGGGTTCGAGGTGCTGCTGGACAACGCACCGCTCACCATCCTGCTCACTCACAAGGTATCAGATTGCTGGACGGCGAGCGAGAGGCGCGCACGCAGGCCAACTGGCGGCGGGACTGCGTGCGCTGGTGCTTCCGGCTGTGCGAGCTGACGGCGGTGGGCGGGTTCGAGGTGCTGCTGGACAACGCACCGCTCACCATCCTGCTCACTCACAAGGTATCAGATTGCTGGACGGCGAGCGAGAGGCGCGCACGCAGGCCAACTGGCGGCGGGACTGCGTGCGCTGGTGCTTCCGGCTGTGCGAGCTGACGGCGGTGGGCGGGTTCGAGGTGCTGCTGACAACGCACCGCTCACCACCATCCTGCTCACTCACAAGGTATCAGCTCACCATCCTGCTCACTCACAAGGTATCAGATTGCTGGACGGCGAGCGAGAGGCGCGCACGCAGGCCAACTGGCGGCGGGACTGCGTGCGCTGGTGCTTCCGGCTGTGCGAGCTGACGGCGGTGGGCGGGTTCGAGGTGCTGCTGGACAACGCACCGCTCACCATCCTGCTCACTCACAAGGTATCAGATTGCTGGACGGCGAGCGAGAGGCGCGCACGCAGGCCAACTGGCGGCGGGACTGCGTGCGCTGGTGCTTCCGGCTGTGCGAGCTGACGGCGGTGGGCGGGTTCGAGGTGCTGCTGGACAACGCACCGCTCACCATCCTGCTCACTCACAAGGTATCAGATTGCTGGACGGCGAGCGAGAGGCGCGCACGCAGGCCAACTGGCGGCGGGACTGCGTGCGCTGGTGCTTCCGGCTGTGCGAGCTGACGGCGGTGGGCGGGTTCGAGGTGCTGCTGGACAACGCACCGCTCACCATCCTGCTCACTCACAAGGTATCAGATTGCTGGACGGCGAGCGAGAGGCGCGCACGCAGGCCAACTGGCGGCGGGACTGCGTGCGCTGGTGCTTCCGGCTGTGCGAGCTGACGGCGGTGGGCGGGTTCGAGGTGCTGCTGGACAACGCACCGCTCACCATCCTGCTCACTCACAAGGTATCAGATTGCTGGACGGCGAGCGAGAGGCGCGCACGCAGGCCAACTGGCGGCGGGACTGCGTGCGCTGGTGCTTCCGGCTGTGCGAGCTGACGGCGGTGGGCGGGTTCGAGGTGCTGCTGGACAACGCACCGCTCACCATCCTGCTCACTCACAAGGTATCAGATTGCTGGACGGCGAGCGAGAGGCGCGCACGCAGGCCAACTGGCGGCGGGACTGCGTGCGCTGGTGCTTCCGGCTGTGCGAGCTGACGGCGGTGGGCGGGTTCGAGGTGCTGCTGGACAACGCACCGCTCACCATCCTGCTCACTCACAAGGTATCAGATTGCTGGACGGCGAGCGAGAGGCGCGCACGCAGGCCAACTGGCGGCGGGACTGCGTGCGCTGGTGCTTCCGGCTGTGCGAGCTGACGGCGGTGGGCGGGTTCGAGGTGCTGCTGGACAACGCACCGCTCACCATCCTGCTCACTCACAAGGTATTAGACTGAGAGATATTATATCCATACTAATATTATAAATGCGAAAGTTTGGATGTGAGTTTGTGAGTTTGTGAATTTGTGAGTTTGTGAGGATGTTTGTTACTCAATCACGCAAAATCTACTGGACGGATTTCGATAAAATTTGGTACAGAGGTAGATAATGACCTGGAATAGCACATAGGCTACTTTTTATCCCGGGAAAAAGCACTGTTCCCGTGGGAAATTCACGCGGGCGAAGCCGCGGGCAAAAACTAAGTTATTATATATTTTTAAAGTCTTCACGGGTATTACCGTCAATAGCCCGATACTTTCGAAATTGTCACTATCAGTGCCGGATGAATTCATATTTAGGAGGCGTAAACCGCCTTTGTTTAGTGCACCTTCCTCGCGTACTAAATTGTATCGCTTTTCTCCCGTGGCCAGAGCTCTAAATATGTTGAATTCCATATGTCAGGAAGGTGATGTAGACATATTTCACTGTTCGTTGGAGAATTTCACAGACAAGGCATTATTATGTGTACCAAATTTATAATTTTTCTTTATGTTTTTAGCGATGTGGGAGTAGGTTAAGCCTGTAATGACACGCTGTATAAAATGAAATAAATAATAATAATAAATATTATCCGTGTAGAGGAAGCAAAAGAGATCAGTAAAAATCGTAGTACGTGGAAATCGCTAGTCTCCGCCTACCCCACGGGAAAAAGGCTTGATAATATGTATGTATATTATCAGTTTCTTTCCATCTGGTACTCAAGGTGACGGTCAATATGAATGTTAAAATCTAATCTTATTTCTTGATACGAGTGCTCATATTACGTTGGACGCAGCTTTGGCGGCCTATTTAGCGTCGATTTAACGGTGCTATTACATATGTTTGTTATTAATTAAGGATTAGTCCGAAAAGATGTTCAAATTGGATTGGGCAGGACACATCACCCGCATGCCGAAGGACAATGGGCCAAAGCTGTAACTGGTCGGTCTTTGTCTGTACATAAGAGTTATCTAAGAAAAACATTACGAGGGGTCTTTATAAGGCTAATAGAAGCTAAAACATTTTTTTTTTAATTCTTGTCTATCTTTCTGTCTGTATGTTTGTACGCGCATCACGCAAAAACTACTGGACCAAATGTGATGCGGTTATCATTGTTGTATTATAGAAGGTGTAACTTGAAATCTGGCGTAACTTTTATCTTGATACGCTGCTTAGAATATGGGATAAGCGCGGACGAAGTCGCGGGCACAGCCTAGTAATAAATAATGATTTGTAACTTGCAGTACCTAGTGGTGGTGGACCCGGAGTCTGAGCGCATCGTGGAGATGATTGACTTGAAGTTCTGCTCGCTCGGCTCCTACCAGGGGGCCATCATCGAGGTATGTCCGCACCTTTACTTTCTATTCGATATAGTCGATATTGATTGACTAAAATATTTGTTTTTTTTCTCAGGCCCTTGCCTAGCAGTGGGACAAGTTTATTTAAAAATCTTTTGTAATTGGTATTTTATATTTAAAAACGTAAAAAAGAGATGCAGAATAGATAAGGGAATACGTGAATGCTTTATTTGAGAACGACAAAAACTATATTTACAAAATTAACTCCCCGTTCCTTTTAAATTTTATTACACTTAAATGTCCCCGTCTCAGCTCACGCAGTCACATATTGTTTTATTTACCTATACAAAACACCAAGTATGCTAGTAATACATTTTTGCACAGAGCCTGTAACAATTATAACAAATTATTTTATGAATTAGATCCTTTCTTAAACTCTGTTGCTATTTACAGGAATAAATTAAGAGAAATTATTGTTAACAAACACGATTAGTTGTAAGTTTAAACCGTCACTTTAAACTTTTATTTTTCTTCTTTAACCGTTTTGTTGAATTTGATATGTTTGCTTACCTGCTCAAGCTCAATGTGAGTTATTTAATAGAGGAAACTTTACTGATATATGTATCATCATGTTATTGTTACTTATTTGTGTAAGGCTATTGTTTGTTTCCCAAATAAATAAAAAAAAAAAAAATAAAAAAAAAAGAACAATAATACATGAATAAAATGTTCATCTAAAATTTTTTTTCAGCCAATCATAGAGAGCCATTGGTTATAGGCACAGAATTCTGAAATATTACAGAGTGAAAAGCAGCTGTTTCATACTATTTTACAATACCTACTCGCCCAAAATGTATGGAACAGCAGATTTTTTTTTGAGATATCGAACTCTGTCCCATGCTAAAAGTTGCTCATATTCATGAGTACTTTTACCAGTAGACAGGATGTCAATGATTTAGTATTAATCCTGTTTCCCCGTGCGAAGCAGGAGCGGTTCGATAGTCTAACAATGTATTTGATTTTCAGCTGACCGTATCCCAAAGGCGTCCAGTCAAACTGGACCAATCGCGCGCCGTCGACGAAGACGATGAATATCAGGTAAAAATTGTGTGCTACATTCACTCTTTGCTATTTTTAATGTACCCAATAGGTTAGTTGACAACTTTTTGTTTGAAAACTTTTTGAAAGACTTCACAGTAATAGAAACATGTAGGGTACCCAGTCATTTTTATTATACCAGCGTAGATTCACCTTATCTGTTCCAAGATCGAGCAGTCGCTTACAAAACAGAGTCACCTTTTACTTGCCCATCTGTCGCACAAATTATCGCCAGCATTCTTCGTTGTATCGCATGAGTTCGAAGTATAATACAATACCTAATGAAGTTGACATTTTCAATACATCGGCCAATATGATTAAAAGGTATTTTTACACAAATCAATGTGCATGCTGTGTTCGCCCCTAGAAGGCTGACAACTTGTTTGATCTTAAATCTTCCTTTAACATGAGTGTTGCACAGCCAGTTGGCGAATCTACTAAATAAAAAAAAATAAAAAAAAATTATATTATATATTTTTTACATTTCTCATAACTTGTCCGTTCCCCTATTATTGATTAAGTAATTATTATGTTGTCGGCAGGTGAGCGCAGCGGCGATGGCCCGCGTGGCGCGCTACACAGGCGCGGAGACGGCGGGCGGCGCGGGGGGCGGCGCGGCGGGCGGGGCGGGGGGCGAGGCGCGCGTGCTCCAGTTCATGTGCGCGCCGGTGCGAGCGCATGCGCTGTACGCCGCGCTCACCACCGCCATACACCACAACGCTGACTCGCACTTCAGTCTGCTGTGAACATTCAAACAAGTTATACGTTTTTTTAACCCTAACTCTCTCTCTCTCAAAAGACGTCCACTGCTAGACTCAACCCTAACTATAATATTATAAATGCCAAAGTGAGTTTGTTTGTTACCTCTTCACACTTTATCTATTAAACTAATCTTCCTGAAATTTCGCGTACACATAGCTGGAAGTACGGAGGACATAAGGTACCTTTCATCTCGGGAAAATGCACAGTTCCCGTGGGAAATTTACGCGGGCGAAGCCGCGGGCGAAAGCTAGATCTTACTATATTTTGCCATGGTGGGTCAAATTTTGCAAGCTAAGTTAGAACCTAGGCTCTTGTGCAAAATGTCTCTTTCGTAATGTCGTTTTCGCAGAATACCTCTTTTATACAATGTCTCTTTCGCACAATGTCTATTTCTCAAAATCATATCATCAAGAAATATGTCCAGGTGGGAATATAGCTCGGAAACCGCCTGTCTGTGTGGTGTCTATCCCCAAACTATGGCACACTTAATGTCTTGCCCGGCGTGCCTTACTACCTGTACGCTAAAAGACCTGTATGACGCAACATATAATGCTGTATCTGTGGCGTAATATTGGTCATCACAAATTTGACCCAACGAGTCGACACGCTAAGAAGAATCATCATTTATAACTACCTATAATAAATGATTTTGCTATGAAAATCGACATTTTATTAAAGTCCCTATCGCGACATTTTGCGAAAGAGACATTTTGCGCCATATAAGCCATTAGAACTTCCGCTTGTCTAACGTGTAACAAAATCGAAAATCTTCACGTGGCTTCATTTCTGATGACAATGAATTATTATGATAAGCTAAATTGATAGTGCACAAGGAGTATTTAGAATGGTGAGCGCGTAGGCATATTGTCCATATAATCACAGTTCACCGTTTTTGGCGGGACGAAACATACGGCAGTCGCTGTGATTGGCTCAAATAATCGCGAATTTTAAAAATCGTAAACTATAACGACTTCACGCCAGAATGCCGGCCACGTATTGAACGCCGAAAACATGTGATCAGATTGCTTTGTCATATCGTTGGCGCGCGACTTCACCCCCGCATGCGTCCTCCATTCTTAATACTCCTTGATGGTGCACCTAGAGCTGGCACTCAACGAGAGAAATTCTCAAAGGTATTCACAGTAGACTTTTTCGCACATTTCATACACCGATATCTCTCTCCAAAAATTTTTTTTGTAAAGAAATGATGAATGATGCAATACATAATGCACATAATATCACAAAATACCTTAGAACCAAACTGAACTTGTTACATTTTTTAATAAAGTTGGTGATTCAAGTTAAGTAGAGTAAAAATTTTATAAAACACGTTACTGTCCATCCTCTTTGTTTTCTCCTTATGCAAGTCACGCAAGAAAACAAATTTAGTGTATTCTGAGCCAGACAACACCACTGTCGACCACATAGTCAGCAATTTATGAAAAACAAATATTAATTAACTTTTCGCATTACGTTGCTCTTGTTCAAACTATGAAACGTGGTTTCCAAATTTTATGACTAGAATACCTTAAAAATACTCGTACTTGTGGCCAAATATAAATACTCCATCTTGGAACATTATATTTGGAATAAGAAACTTATCAGGTCTTCTTCTTAAATTCTTTAATTAACGAATTATTCGTAAGCCATCAAACCCAATAATTCTAAAGACTTAAGAGGCGCGTTTTTCCCACCATAATTACACATTAGACTTTCGAAAAGGTTCTAAAATGTAATATTTAATTGATAATAAATAAATATGATACATTAATTATTTCAATTAATAAAATGTATAGAACTTATAATATTTATAAATTTATGAATGGAGAAAAAAGGCGTGATAATATGTATGTATGGAGAAAAATTTTGTTTATCTATAGAATTTAAACCTACTTGATCCTAAGTTATTTAATTTTTTGTTCTGGCTGCCCGAATATTGTCAAGGTTCGTGTTTATGAATTTATTCCACCCTAACTCGTATCATCCGATTTAGAGGTTGGCAGTGTACAAGTATTATCCCATTTAGAAGCAATGGCATCGTAGATTTCAAAGGATGGCAGTCGTGTCTTTATTTTCCCTTTTTTTAAAGAAAAAAAAATAGAAAATCATAACCTTTTACTTATAAGTAGGCGTATTTTACTTATGAGTAGGATAGGACCCCCTAGTGGGTCCTACTATCTACTTCTACTAGGGGGTCCTACGGTGGATGAGTAGTAACTGGTCTTTTTTAATTTTTCTGAAGTACCAACCTGATTTTATTTACTTAATTCTTATATTTTATGTCATTTTTCGGTCGTATAATGCTCTATAGCGAAATGACAAGCGGAAGATTAAACAAATTTATATGTATCAAAAATATCAGACTAACAGAATATTCAAACTAGGTAACTTATAAATAAATAAAATATTCTCCCAGGTTGTTTAGACCAGAAACTTTTTCTGGATTGATTCAACCTATGTTATTGAGAAGTTCATCTTACAGAATAACCTTTAGAAGATAGCTCCGTCAATTTCTCCATGAAAAAATCTAAATATTCTTCGCAGTCCAAAAGAGAAAATGCCAAATATAAATTTATATGAAAAAAAAATTTAGGATGCAGCTAGATTTAGTTAAGGTACAGCGATACGTTTTGAAATAAAGTACTTAAGATTCTTGTTATCTTGAGTTCAATTTGTATAAATGTACATAAGTACTTAAAGACTGTAATGTTTGTCATGCTCTATAAATATTTTGTAATTTTGAAATCAGTGTAAATACTGCCGCGGGCGAAGGCGATGACGCTCAAAACTAATAATTACGCCGCAATTGTAGAATAATGATGATGATTTTAGTTTTAAAATATTATATGACATGTAATTATATATTATTCTTATTATTCAAAAATGTATTACGTTATTCATTCCAAATAATTGATTCACTATAATTGATACCAGTATTAGATACACACAAAAAAATGACAGCCGAAAGTAATGTCGGTTTGAGTTAATACTATAATGTTATTCCGGCCTTTAAATTAATTACTGAAAGTATATAGTACTCTGTGACTGAACATTTTTATTAGGGTAAAAATTGGCGTCAGTATTAGGTAAATATATCAGTAATTACATAGATTAATTAGGCATAGGAAAATGTTTTAAGGCGACTATAGTGCCGGGCACATGGCGCGTCCGTATAAATTTTTACATATTTTTTGCGAAGATATTGAAGCTTGAGTAAACTCAAAAAATCATAAATGAATTACTTATCGGTCTCTTTGAGTGTACTGTTGAATCTAACAGAATTCTAACCTCGGAATACTCGAAATATTATGATTTTCTATGTTTAGTGTTTTACTTTTAAATGTATCTTCGTTCCCTCCTCGTAAGGGGCGTCATTCCTGCGGCTATAATCGCCTTATTACAAAACTGTACAATTTATCGAAAATTTTTGGTAAGCATTCGGATTGTATCATATTAATATATTACTTTTATTTTGTTATTCAAATTAAGATATCCAAAATAATCAAATGAAGGAATGTGAGACCGTTTTTTCTTCAGTTAAAGTCATGGATGTCTTATGAGCACGACATTTTATTTGAGACTGTATAAATATGATTTATTTGTTCAATAAATATTTAAATACGACTCTATTTCGTTTTTATTTATATTTATTCTCTCGTTCTCATATTATTATTAACGTAACGGTTATCACGCCAGACTGCCACACCGGAGGTCCCGGGTTCGATCCCCGGTTAGGTCAAGATGGAAAATGATCTTTTTCAGATTGGCCTGGGTCTTGGATGTTTATCTATGTATGTATTTGTCATAAAATATAGTATCGTTGAGTTAGTATCCCATAACCACAACACAAGTCCCAAACTTACTTTGGGGCTAACTCAATCTGTGTGATTTGTCCGTATATATATTTATATTTATTTATTTTATTAACCATATTCTATTTGGGATCATCATCATCAAATTTAAGAGCTAGGCTCTTGTCGGTGAGTTCCTTCCATTCTACTCTTTTCATTGGCAACTGTTTTATTTCCTGATACGACCCGACTGTATGTGTTTCCCATGGGAGCGGTTCATGGGAGCTAAAAGGAGTACAAAATTATCTGAGGATCCCATGGGAGCCAACAGGCGAAAAAATTGTATCTGGATCCAATGGGAGCGGCGACATGGGAGCATAGTGTATGGAGGGACGCTTTTTCCATTTGCGATATGCAAAATAATCTTAGCAAAGTAACAGACATAAGAGGGAAACAATCAAGTATATTAGCAGAGATCAGTAGGACACGTGTGACATTTTCTCGCCGCATCCGTGTCGGTGTCGGCTTATTAACCTCTTGAGTAATATAAGTCTATGCCTCTTGGCCTTCGTGGCCACAATCTGCTCCTTTACTATTTGATGGCCCATATCCTTTACCTTGGCTCCAATCGTCCCCGCTAGCCGTGCCATTGTTCTATAAATAGGCCTCTTCGCCGTGGAAGTGTGTGGATAACAAGCCACGGATTTTAGAAGGCTAGATACCACATGTTCACGGAATAGGTAATGTAGGATTGAGCGTGTCACTCAATTTTTGTATACCTTCAATGAATGAAATATTCAATTTTTATACGTCAGCAGAAAATGCTCATTAGATTGAACGACTTTTACTAAGGCGCCATTTCCATATAATGATATAGTTTAGCTGGTCTCTTGCAGTTCTTCATCAGATGTTCCAGATCTTCAATTTTCAGCACTTCAGCAGAAAATCCTCATCAGGTTGAACGACTTTTATTAAGGCACCATTTCCATATTTCTTATAGTTTAGCTGTTCTGTTATGGTTCTTCATCAGGTGTTTCAGTTTTCAAAATCAATTATAGCCTATATGTTGCCCAGACTTAATAGCTATACAACAAAAAAAGTTTCATTCAAATCCGTCCAGTAGTTTTTGCGTGAAACGCGTACATACATACAGACAGACAGACAAGAAATCCAAAAAAAATGTTTTGGTTTCTATTGTTTTTTATAAGTGTCCCTCTATCCATTTTAGTCAAAAATACTAAATGTACAGACAAAATATTTTTACTGTTTTATTATATGTATAGATAAATAGTGTAAGTGAATTCTTAAGAAAAGAAATTAGGCATTTCCACTTCTTAGGGGGTGTAAAACGTTCCTAGTTTTTTCAAATCGTATACACTTTCGGGATTTGAAATTCTTCGCATAGTATTGTTATAATGTAAACTCCTTTTTTTCTTACTTGGCCTATTATGTAAACAATCTTCATAGTACTTTTTGTTGAATTTTGTTAAAAATAAATCAAATATTTGTTCAAACCTAAGTATTCTGAAGTACCTAAAACATTTATTAACCACGAAAGTAATTTACTAAAAAGTCTATTTTTATTTATATTGTTGTAAATCATAAATAGACATGGTAAGATTGTTTACATGATAGGACAAGTAGGAATAAACGGACTTTACGAACAATCATATAATTAAATGGGCGCATACCAGCCAAGGTACTCGTAATATACTGCCAATAAATCGCGCAGTTTCATCACTAAGTGGTTACAGCGGAACCTATACGCATTTATTGAGAAGACCCCGACTGATATTCGCTGTCCTATTGTCAGCGGATATCATTGAGTACCTATTATTTTAAAGATTGTCACTAAATATAAATTATTTGAGTTTTTTGTTTTTGAACCAGCAATCTGACAGCAAAAATTCTCTTTGTATATGACTTAAAATATGAGTAACTAACTGCTCCCCGGGGCTTCGCTCCCGTGGGAATTTCGGGTTAAAATGTGTGTGTCTATCCGTGTACCAAATTTCATCAAAATCTGTCCAGTGGATTTTGCGTGATTGATCCTCACGAATTCACATCCAAACTTTCGCATTTTTAGGATTAGTCAGCATTCATTAGATAATTGAATAATTATAAGATTAGTAGTTAATTACCACATAGGTAACTACTTATTCATAATAAAACAAGATTTAACTTCCCGCTACTCACCACTAGATGGAGTTAAAAAGTCAATTGTTTTTATTAAAAACTAGCTTTTGCCCGCGGCTTCGCCCGCGTGAATTTCCCACGGGAACACTGCTTTTTCCCGGGATAAAAAGTAGCCTATGTGCTATTCCAGGTCATTATCTACCTCTGTACCAAATTTCATCGAAATCCGTCCAGTAGATTTTGCGTGATTGAGTAACAAACATCCTCACAAACTCACAAACTCACAAATTCACAAACTCACATCCAAACTTTCGCATTTATAATATTAGTATGGATAACACTTTTAAATCGTCATATTCTTGTTTATTATTTAGTTGACGTCATAAAATTACGTTACCACCACCGCCTCCAAAAGTTGTACTATAATCTGTGTAATATATGTATTAATTTAAAAATGTTTTATTTAATTTTTTTATTTTTTTAGTTTTAATATTAAGGAATAAACAGAAAGTAAAATTAATTTCAATACATGTTGTCACATTATTATAAAACTTATCTTAATGTAATGCTTAGGTATGTAAATGGCGGTGGAATATTTAGTTTATTATTATATTTTTATATTATTTTTAAAGCATCTAGATAGGTAGTAAGTAAGTATACAATTGAACAGATTTCAATTGAATTTGACCTAAGTAGTTGGTGGTTGTCCTAGTATGCGCTTATCGGTACGTAGCCGCCACTCTAGAACCTTAAGTAAGTATATGGTTATCTATTTTTATTTTATTTATTAGAGACAGCAAACAGCAACATTACAAATACACAACAGAATAAGTTTACATAAAAATCCTTAATAGTAATGCCGCCCACAGCTCTAACCACACAATGTATTTTAAAAGGTAACAGTATGTAGCAACCAACTTCCACTAAAACTAAACAAATAAAAATCTAAATAAAATAAATAATAATAATTAACAATCTAAATAAATCTAGTTTTGTTAGTTGCCCCGCTGGCAGTGGGCCGCACATTTCCCACTTGGCCCGGGTGCCCCCCGCCATCTCAATCCGCCCGTGACCGGTTAGATCAGGATCTTTCTATTCTCGGTCACATTAACTGTAGCAGGTGTTGCTATCAATAGTTTTAAGTACTGAAAATGAACTCTGACTCTAGAGATGAGAGTAACAGGTCAATGATCGCATGGATAATGCCTATTATACATTTGCAGCTTTGGCGAACTTCTCCAGGTCGTTACGCCAGCGCATCCGAGGTTACCCAGCCGCCTTTTCCTATTCGCAGAAATTCACTTCGTAATTTACTTGACCCATTGGTCTTGAGACGTTTTAATTAATAGGATTCAATTAAATTAAGTACATCTATTATTTTATTAATTATTATTATTTAATAGCCATTATTAATGTCCCAGTACTGGGCAAAGGCCTCTCTCTCCCTCTTCCAAGACTCGGGAGTTTCGGGATCGGGGGAAGGCTATATCGCGCCACCCTTTATTCAACCTGTTCAATTCGTCGCACCAGCGCATCCGTGGTCGACCCGGCCGCCTTCTGCCATGAGGAGGAATCCAGTCTGTCACTCGTTGGGCCCATTGGTCTGGAGACATTCTGATAACGTGCCCCGCCCAGTCCCATTTTAACTTTTTAAGTACATCTGGATACATAAAACTAAAACCTGTTGGCAGGAACCGACAAAGTAACACAGAACCATATCCTAGAACCTACAGTCAACATTTCAACAAATTCGCTATTCCCCCTTCTCCACGGGTCCCTAATCTAACCTGACAAGAATTTAACTGTACATCGCTGAGAAAATGCAAGCAATGAATGTATAAGAGCTTTCCTTTCAGCTATTTACAAAACTTAAAAGCGCCTGGTCACAAGGACTCTGCAAAATGGAAGTATGCCTTACTTGCAGAAACAAATCCTACCTGGCCTAATTAATTATCTCAAATTTTCGCAAATTTTGCGATTTTAGAGAATCAAACCCTATGGGGTATCTACTACCCGTTGACCCATAGTCATGAAATTTGGCACCGTGGCACGTACGATAGGTATAGCGCAGCGCACACCAAGCTGCAAAAATGTTATAAATGAGAAAGTGAGTTTGTTACCTCTTCACGCTTTATCTACTGAACTAAACTCTTTGAAATTTCGCATACAAATGGTAAGAAGAGGTACTGAGAAGGACATAGGGTACTTTTCGTTCTAAAACTCCCAAGGGAGCGGAGCCCCGAGGTGCAGCTAGTGAACCATATTAAGAAGTTATTTAAAGTTTACAGTAGGGTGCAAACTTACATGACGAGAGCTACCAATCTTCCTGAAAATTTCCATACACCTAGTTAGAAGTACTGAGAAGGACATAGGGTACCTTTCATCCCGGAAAAAAGCAAAAATTCTTTGGGAAATCCACGCGGGCGAAGCCGCAGACAAAAGCTAGTTTTGAAACAATTCTATTTATTTTTTAATTTTACGTATTGCTAATACGTTCATTTGTTTGGCAAATTCCCAGTGGTCCAAAATTTCGGTACCAGCGGGTCCACGCCAATTATTTAAATTCCATATAAGTGATTTCAGTGGGTCCACGAAATTGTGATTAGTACAGTGGTCAGCAGATTACACAGAAACGCCATTTCTTATTTTTATGGCAAACTTCCAGCAGTCCAAAAATCCTTTGATCTCAAAATAATGCCGCCCATACAACTACTCCCAGGCGGGTCCACGGCAATAAAAAAATAGTTTCAACGGGTCCACGAGTTTTTAAAGTACAGTCGCCTACAGTTATTGTTTGTATTTTTATTAATTCTAAAAGATTATCTGTATATATAAAATTGCTTGCTGACTGATTGGTATATCAATGCAGAGACGGAACGCTGAACGTAGAAACTTGATATTTCGCACAAAGATTCGTTATACTTATAGTCTAAGTGAGCACTAAGAAAGGAATTTTGGAATTTAGGGTGGAAATTACAAAAATTCCTTTCTGTAAGGGGGTGAAATTCACGCGGGCGAAATTGAGGAAAAAAGCTAGTAATAAATAAAGTATCTTAACTAAATAAAATACAATAAATCGATTTCAAATTATACTTTTTATTAAAATGAAGTTGAGAAGTTTTTTGAATCTAAGTAACAGCCTCATAACTTACAAAACAATATCATGTTACTAATATAAATAAAAGAAATGATGTTTCTGTGTAATCTGCTGACCGCTGTACTAATCATAATTTTGTGAACTGAAATCACTTACATGGAATTTAAATAATTGGCGTGGACCCACTGGTACTGAAGTTTTGGACCGCTGGGAGTTTGCCAATTTTATTAACTTAGATAAAGTATACCTAACATTAACCTGTACTTAAGTAGGTACCTTAACATAGTTACCTAACAGTTTTTAAAAATCCTTTGATCTGAAACTTATGGTAATATTTTCTTATAACCCAGTAATTTTAAAATTAGCACTGCAATTATCTATTTACAGTATATAAAATTAACTGTCATATTAAATTGTCCAATAACATTTAACATTCATATCTCAGTATCACTAAACTATAATATAAGGAAAAAGACGTACAAACTGTAATATAGCATTTTGGACCGTCGTCGCGTCGTCTATGGCTTAGCATTTTAATCAAAGTAGGTAGGTACATTATGGACGCACTATTTTAAGGAAAATCTAGTTTAGTAGATAATTGTAAATAAGAACAAATACATATATCATACACCTTCACAACTATATGCATACCTTAACGGGTATAGCCACAATTTCTGAACATTGGGGGATATAGCCAATTTGTGTTCACAATTAACCGCGATTTTTGTCACACGTTACTTAGTAGAAAAAAAAGTTTACAAAAATACGAGATTCGTTTTTTTTTATTTAAACCTATAAATTAATCTCTTGGAAACGTATTCTGTCAGCCCCTTTGATCACAATTATAGGAACTATTTTCTAAATTTATAGTCAGCCCCCATTGAAATGACGGTGATGATATATGTCCGTTAATAGGTTAATACCCAGGTAGTTTGACTTAATGCAAAAATAACCTAACAATCAAATAAATAAAAGAGTTTCAAAAGTTTCCAAGGTAACTAGTACTGTATTCAGAACTTATTGAAATAGAAAAAGTTACCACATATGGCTTGGATTTAGGATACCTATCAAAAAAAAAAAATGTGAAAATGGCAAACCACTTTTCGGCAAGAATTTAAAAATCGTCGTGAAAACTCGCCAAGATAAGAAGAATATCCGTAATAAAGAAAATGATCTTCAACTCGATGTCATTTTCACATTATTTTTCATTTGGTTATCAGTTGACGTGTCTAATAATACGTGTAGTATAATTGCAAAGTTGACTTGGACAGGAGGTTCCAAACGCAAGGTGCAAGCTTAGAGCGATTCCTCATGACGTCACGTCAAAAGTAAAGTTATAACCTGCGCCGGCGGCGGCGCGCGCTCATTCAGTAGACAGCGCGCCCGACGCGAACCTCGCGTCGCCTGTACCACACGTGCGATCGTGATACCGTGCGGACTGATATCTGATAACAGTGCACCATGCCTAAGAACATCCTTGCGGAGATGGGCTCCCAGGTGGGGCTCACTCCGAAGTCCCAGAACAGAGAAAATGTAAGTCTTTCACCTATTTTATAATTATGTGGGTATAATTTCCGCAAATGCACCTTAGTTCAAAAAGCTCCAACGCTTATATCTCCCTGCGAAATTTATTTACTTACGACATGATTATGAACGTTTCCCTCGTCAAAGCGCAGTATTCCTATAAACGTCGGCATTTCGAGAGATTCATCAAAATAAACTGCTAGCGAACTGAATGACTACCGTCTCATGGCCATATAAAAATAAACCGCCACTCACACGCCATGTGCAATGTCAATATTGAGCCCTTTGGCAATGTTCGATACTGCCATCGGGATGCTTCGGGAAATTGGGAAAGTCTGGATTTTCTTGGTAGCTGGATTGTTTTCTAATTAACGACGTGTTGGTCGCAGCAGCGTCATATCAGAAGCAGTGACGCCGTCGATCATATGGCGGCTTGTTTGGTCTCTGGCCCTGTGCCAACAATGTGTATTTTACTAATTTTTTGTAGGTGTTACTCAATTTATTTAGTGTTGCCGACCCGCGCAAATCTGCGCTGATGATACTTGAATACTCCGATTATCTGTATAGGGTTCTTTCGCTAAGTGCTGTTTAAATACGGTCGTTCCTAGAATTTAAGGATTCAAACGTCATGATTTAAGTTTGTTTTGTTCAGTCAATCACAGCTCTGCGATGTAATTAGCACAATCAAACGGAATATAAATTAATTGTGTGAGTTTCAGCTCCGCCTCAATTAACAAATACGTGGTATGGCGATGGTAGTTTCGTACTTACCTGACAATCCTAGCTTCAAGAACAAAACGATTATGTCAAGTAGGAACTGAATATTACTTTTTTAAATCTGTATTTAATAATAATGAAGGTATTTTTTTATTCAAACCAGTAACATACGCAATAGAATATGATCGAACCTGCAATCATTTATTGAATACTTATAGCTGATTTTTTATCTAATTTTTTTTATTTAAACTTTATTGTACACACATACAAAAGTATAATACAAAAGGTGGACTTAATGCTAAAAGCATTGTCTGACAGTCAAACCTTAGGGTTGAGCAGAGATTCATGTGGGTTGGTTTATATCGAATGCATTTTTCTTTTCTGTTTCTAATAATTTTTCAGTAAATCTAAGATGTATTTCAATCAACAAATCAATTCAACAAAGTTTTCAATCGTCGAAGTTATGGGATAGATAGGAGTAAGATATTTACTTACCTAATACAAAAATCATAATTTGACCTACATTGGTAGGGTAGATAGGACGGCACATAGTGCAAGATTACATACAATACAACATTAGTAAAATTCATAATTTTTTTGATGTGTAACTATAAAAAAATGACTATGATACCTATTCAGATATCTCACTAAAAACAAGTCTATGAAATTTAATTTCAAACAGAAATTAGATTCGATTGAGTGTGTGCTTCAGAGTTCTAAGCGGCTCATTTCAGGTCGGCGTCAAAATAATGTTTCTATGGATATTTTATTTCGATTTCCGTGGATGTGGTGTATCGGTCGGCGCCTCGGGCGCATGCCGCGCTATGTCATGGCCGCCCGGCTAGCCTCTCTCCATTAGCACGAATCAGAATCGCAATTAGTAATGCAGACCTGCCTAGCCAAGGACCAGTGAATTACATTACATTATTCATACAAACTTAGCTAACAAATTATTATGGTCATTGCATTCATAAATGGTTTTTAAAGCAGGTTTCAGTTTTAAATTCTTCCTTTTTCTTAAATCCCAAAAGGATTTATTTACCTACTTATTTTAATTATTCTTATTGTGATGTTTTAGTGAACAAAATCTTTTATTCAGAATACAGACCTTCACATCATTTCGAGTCAAATATTAAATTAATAACAACAATAATAATTTAGAACTTAAAAACAAATACTTTTATGAATAATAAATATCTGTTCAATGTTTATAATAAGTCTCATTTTTTCTTTTAAAGTACCTATAACAAAAAAAATATCCAATAAATATATTTTGTAATTTTATTATACGTACTATGACCAAAAATATTGCACTAACAAGTCTGTAGGTGGAGTGCTTACAATTCAAAAACAAGGCAAAACCATGATACTTACGTTTACGTAGCATACTGAAGAGCTTAGGAAAACCAACAGTTGCGTCTTTTCCTTGTCTCGAGGTTGGGATTTCTGGCCCAAAGCAGAACATACCATAATTAAATCACCTCACTTACGACAACTAGGTAGTCGTAATTTTAGCGAGAGATGAATACAATTTAGAATAGGTACTTAGGTATTGCAAACTATGAGGTCACATGTTGTTAAAAGTTTTGGTTGTTTTTCTTGAACTTGTTTTTTTATCATATAACTAGTTTCTTGGATGGCTAAGGTAAATTAGCGGCCGCTTACAAAAGTATAATGTATGAGCGTGGCTAAAATCTTTAAGGGTAGGTATTTAAAAGTACTATGTAAAAAAGATTTGCCTGTCGACTTTAAACATACCTAAGTACCTAGTACCTACATAGATAATGTCCGTCCATGGGCGCGTTAAAATGAAAAACAAACATACGTAGAGGTGTATATGTTTGTATAAATTGAAACTATTAATTTTATAGACGTTCTGTCTATAAAATGTGTACATTATACCTTTGTATAAATTGAACCTACTGTAAATGATATAAACTAAGTACCAACACGTTTTGTCTATAAAATACCTATGTCATAATTTATTTATCGGTGGCAACTGTGGCAAGTCACACTTTTGTATCTGACATAAAACCACAGCATGAAACAGAACAATACTGCCGCTAATTAGCGGCGTTCGTGTAACATGCTAATGAGACTGTTGCCTCGTGTGATAACGCAGATCCATCGCACCCCGAGTTGAATCACTGAAAAACTTGTTTCGATGCCATATCACCTTTAACAATTCTCAAATTTGGGATTTTTATGTCATCTGTACGTCTTATTTCGTACTAGCGGGCGTCCGCCGCTTCGCTCGCGGATGCTACGTCATAGCATCTACCTGCATGTCAAATTTCAGCCCAACCCGTCCAGTGGTTTGGACTGTGGGTTGATAGATCACTATGTCAGTCAGTCAGACAGTCACCTTTTATCCCTAACAGGGTAGACAGAGCTAAAGGTCGCGTGACTTGGCGGCCACGTTTTGCTGGATAGAAGGCTTATTGGTGGATCTATATCGCCTATAAGCGGATTCCCCAGTTTAAGTAGCTGACACATTCTATTTTTTTTTCTTCGCTCCCAGACCAGCATGGAATCATCGTAGAACACAAATGCTGGACTGGCTCTGCAATAGAATAGATTACCATGTATGTTGCCAGCGCCTTCCTGCGACATTCGTAATATCATCAAACCCCTAATTTCGTCTAATGCTCTCTATTACGTCTCACGATATGAGGAAACCGGATCTGTGAGGATCCTGGCAAGTGGAGAACCATAATAGTCTAGATCATATGTTTGTATGTGCCTTGTCTCTCTTAAATCTCAGTCATGGACTACGACTAAACAATAAAATATATATTTTTTCATTATTTTGAAAACTAGTAAGATTCGCTTCCTGCCCAAGTGAAAGAGTTGGCAATGGAAAGAGAAAGATGGAAGGAACTCCACCTACAAGAGCCTCGCTCTTTAATTCTATGATGATGAAATACATATATCACCAGATATAATAATAGATCGTTAGATTATATTAGATAATAATAGGAATGAATACGTAAAAAAATGTGAGTTGTTCCATTTTCAGTCATCTCTCGATCTCGTGTAGGTACAAATCAATCAAACTGAGAAGCTGGATGATATAATGAACCAAGATCGACACAATGCAGGCCTTGATAGCAAGGTCTCGCATCTCAGTCCGTTTACATTATGATTTTAATTTTCTATATAATACGTGATTAAAATTTTAATTAGGTACTTAATTTTTAGTCATATAAACAATTGGACTGTGTTTCTAGATACATAAATGCATATTAACTTAAGGGCTGAAGAATAGATAAAGGTTAGTATTTTGATATCACTTTTAGTTTTTAAAAAAGGACCCCAAAAAGTTACTCAAAAATTTTAAAAATTATAAAATAAAAAGTTAAAATATCCTACATTTATTTACTATATCATATTAGTTTTATATGGTTTTCATATGTTTATGTTTTACAAATAAAATCTTTTTATATTTATAGGAAATTGTATATTTATGAAGCAGCATTCGGCTCGCTTAACCACTTTTAATTTTTCAATATATGTATCAAACAACTCTTCGAAATTCCACGATTTCGCAAAGGTCTGTAAGGGAAATTGATTTAGAATTAGATGCAGTATGGATGCCCAAGACTGATTGTTCTAGCTCTCTGCAATCTCTGCATAATTTATAACCAACCCTATAATAATATAGTTAACATTTACAATCGTATATCAGTGACGTCCACCTGACCACTGGTATGCGATTGACATGGACAATGGTTGTGATAATGGTGTAAGTTAGCTAAAATAAACTTTTATAAATTATTTTTACTTCCACCTGGCTAAATACGAAGTTATGTTATTACAAACCACATGTTTCTTACAATATTTTTATAACTGCCGCGTGTAAAATCATTCAATTTAGAAAAAACTTGATTTTTTTTGTTGATTTAGTGAGCTATATGCATCTTATTTTAGGACGCAACATAAACTCGTCTATGTTAGGCTTGTATTATTCCAAATTCAATGAATATGAAAATGTTTAATTCAATATTATTTCTGTGTCGAGAAAAGCTGACCAGACGTGCAACGTACATCTTGTGACCACACTGACCACGGTTCCTACTGAATCTGATGATCAGTTTGATTTTTGCTATTTCTGATTTCATTTGCACAGATACATTATTTGCGTAGGTATTTTTATATATCGCTCAAGCCTACAACACAAGCAAAATAAACCATTGATTATAATAAACCATTGTCTATTCTATTCAAATTGCCAGATTACAACCGCAGATTTTTCTTGTAATAGTCTTTTAGTATGTCCTAAATTTGTCTGTTCAGTGGTACCATAATTAGGTACAATCTCAGGGAGCCGAGACCTTGCAACTGGAAGTGAGATCATTAGCACTGTGCCCATTAACAAATGAAATTCTGTTTCCAATGTTACTAGCCATGTTTCGCCATTCCTCGTGAAACTGAAGTCCGCTGTATACATTGGGCCAACGCCAAACGACGTACATTGCTTAGATTTAACGGAAGCCATGTGCAGACACGAGAAAAAACGAGGCAATGTACATCGATTGGTCACAACATTGGCTATGGGTATTGCCGGAGCTTATTACTTGTTGCGCAAGGATCCTCCTGTTTTCTCTCGATGTAGCCAAGGCGAATGTTTGCATTGCGAATGCTTCTGCGATTGCCAAATAAAAGCATGGTTTTGACAGCCTCAGTGCCGCAATGGAAGACGAGGTATCTTCTGTTCTCGCCCGCGTGTATTTCCCACGGGAACAGTGCTTTTTCCCGGGATGAAAGGTACCCTATGTCCTTCTCAGTGCTTCTGACTATGTGCATACGAAATTTCAGGAAGGTTGATTCAGTAGATAGAGCGTGTAGAGGTAACAAACAAACTCTATAATATTAGTTAGGATTATTTTCTACATTTCTTATTTTTGTATAGGACAGTATTTTGATTTTGGGTAGCTGTGCCGCCAGTATGTATTTATTGTTATCGAAATTAAAAATGATGTTCATACATTTAATGTCTATGAGCTGAAATTAATCCATACAGGTATTCATTTCGGAAATAATATCTATAATATCTCTTTTATAAATATACTAGCTTTTGCCCGCGGCTTCGCCCGCGTGAATTTCCCACGGGAACAGTGCTTTTTCCCGGGATAAAAAGTAGCCTATGTGCTATTCCAGTTCATTATCTACCTCTGTACCTGTATAAATTTCATCGAAATCCGTCCAGTAGATTTTGCGTGATTGAGTAACAAACATCCTCACAAACTCACAAATTCACAAATGCACAAACTCACAAACTCACATCCAAACTTTCGCATTTATAATATTAGTATGGATTGTTAAATTTATATTTTTTAATTTAAAATTGCATAATGTTGATTAATTACTTACTCGTTACCAATAGACAAACGATTTATTTTAGATTTTTATTTTAGATTTATTTTATTTTAGATTCGTCCAAATAATCTTCGAAACGGCTCATTCGATTTAGATAGGATTTTTTCTTTAGAGGGTAAAAGAAGTTACAGAGTAACATGTAGGGTAGTTAACGCGGGCGAAGCCGCGGGCAAAAGCTAATATGAATTGGGAGTGGTTGTCTGACAATTTGTTACAATAACCGCTATAACGGTTACATTCCGGTCCTTTGGCACTCGTATGAGCTTTTCTATAGCTTGTAACAATCGACAATAGAACCTACATGTTAATACTATATATACTTATATATGAGGTTTATATTTATGTCAATCATCCACACAACGGAATTTACCTCTAGATTGACTCATTTGGTTTATGAGATAAACACCTAATAAGGAAAAACTTTAATAAATTAAACAATTCACGAGAAAGGTAAGTACTTACTTACCTACTATATGTTTGTCTCATGATCAATTATGTTTTTTTTAAATATAATTATAATTAAGTGGTACCTATTATTTTTTTATTATTTTTTATTATTTATATATAATAAAAAATAATAAAAAATAGAAAACAATATTTACAAAAAATTGTTCAGTAGTTTTATCGTGTAACCTAACCTTACTTACTAAGGTTAAAATTTGTACTTTTTTTCTAAATTGTCAACCCGTGTATTATTGTTTATTATTATTTACTTATTGGGAACGCTAGCGCAAGCACCAGATGGGTGATCAGTCCACTCATGCCGAGACCATTTCACCCAATCCCCCGAGACCCATAAAGGGTTTATGTAATTTTGTGTAGTCATTCAAAACCTCTTTTCTATCAAATAACATAAAAATAGGGTTCTTACTTTAGTTCTTTCGTTCTTCATCTTTATTTCTATTTTAACTGTAAAATCATACTTTATTGTATGTATGAATGTATATGTTGACCTTGTTACTGGTTTTCAGGTTCCACCCCACGAACATGCATACAAATTTCTACATATTTTTGTAGATTAGATATGTTCGGCCATAATCAGTTGAGTCAGTTCAGACTTTATTTACATAATGTTACTAACTACGGCCGCCCGGGGGCTCCGCCCCTGTAGAATTTATGGGATAAAAATACCTCATTTCTTAGGTTGACCAAATTACACACAATATGCAAAATTTCATCAAAATTGGTTGAATCGTTTTGGACTTTATCGACATAGGTATACCTACAGACATCATGACATGACACGTGAATTAGTAATATTGATACTATTGATAGATATAGCTACCTATATCTACGATGTACAATTACCTATTTCTTGACTGCTTTTGTGTATACTTCAAGGCAAATTATTGTACATATATGTTTATTGAACAGTTTATTATTAAGTACCTACCTACTGCATTTACATATAAAAACATTCCGGTTACGCTCGAAAGGCGATGTTGCGTGATATCCATTTATTAAAACCTGGATGCACTACGGGTCCGAATCCTGTTGAATTTCGGGATTCTTGATAGCACATAACGTGAATGTAACTGTCACATACGTAAATCACATTTGAAATCAGACTGGTAGCTCCAAAGATCAACGCGTTAACGCGTTTTAACAACAAAGAAAAAACTGTACAGCTGTATTATATGGCCATGGATTAAGTAGGTTTCGTTAATACAAAAGGATACAGGTTACAAACGTTCATGAGTTTTTATGGTTTATGTATCTAACGGTTTTTTGGCTTAATTAAGTACTTATTTATGTACCTACCTATAATGTGTGAATGGTGTCAACACCATGAAATCTATGGAAAATTTAATTCGCAATCCAAGGCCTGTCCAATGATGAATCAATTATTACGCTTTTTACCCACAGTAAATAAAGAAGTACTTAGGTAAACATAGTAAATAATGAGTACCTACTTAGGTAGATAGCTATTCATTCTGTGTCTTTTCACAAATAAAAAAGAAATTTTATTTCGCTCTTATAATTTGACGTTACAGATAAATGTAATAAAGGTTTGTATGGTTTGTTACCAAATACACTATTGATTGATAGAATGATATTGATAGTGAATGATAAGTCTGTACTGAAGAATATAAATGTTTATTGATAGGAAGATTAACACACTAAAAGTTATTGCTAAAATGATGGAATGATAAACTGATAATTTGACCGGAAACTAATGATATTAAATGACAGGAAAAACTGATAGAAGATGATATTGATAGAGAGAACACGCCACTGTGTGAAATTGCTTATAGTTGAACGTGAACTGACTGATTTTAGTAAAGCGAGCGCCGCGATGTATTTATTTGCTGATGCTCGCGAATTGTACGAGGCATTGACCCGTACATGCTCCCGGGCAGAAAGATGCGAAAGATGAGGTGAATTAAATCTAAGTACAAGATGATGACAAAATCGACTTAAAATTTATAAAAATATGATACAGTATTAAAAAACATATAAAAAGTTAAAATATAGATTACAGTTAAAGTCTGCTGTTAGTGAACACTGAATCAAGAATAGGCGAAGTGCCCCGATCTTGTTTACGCGCACTATTATTGACTTTAACACGTTCACTATTTTTGCTAGATTCACCCCACTGACACTTCACATCTCTAAGTTCAATTGATTCGGTACATTGCTGCACTTCAGTCTGTTGCTCATGCTCTGTAGCCTCGGCGCAGGGGCCGCTGCGAGCTGGCCTCGCGCGTCTCCCCGGCGCCAAGCGAGCGCAGCGCCGACCACCAGCGCAACGCCCACTATCACGTAGATAGCGACGTAATGATGAACGTCGTGATAGGATACTTTTTCTATGAGTGGTTCATTCTGTTTCATGATATTTATTCTGTCTCTTATATCGTTCAGTTGCTTGTCATTGCTTTCATCCAGGTCTGTGATATGAGGATGCGATATTGTTAAATTGATGATATGATTGATAGGAGCCATCTCAGGAATATCGAGATGGGATTTAATATTAGCAGTACTCTCTATTTTGCGATGAGAGTAAAAAGAGAAGTCAGCTGATCTGATAAGACAACCTTGACCGAGTGTCATTAGCCCGGCATGAGTCAATTGAATAGCGGTAATGTGATCCGCACATATCAACTTTATGTTGCATGTATTGCAGCAGAAATAAAAATAAATGTTAGGTTTATTTGTAGCTTTAAAATTATCTTCGCAATGTTTTGAAGTAGATAAGCATGAGGAACTGTTGTCCTTGAGACAGAGATCGTGATCGTCCTTCACTCGATAAATAGGTTTTTGTAGATAGCATAAAATAGTTTCAGAAGATTGTTGTAAACAAAGACTCAGTTCTTGATCTGTTAATGATATAAATGCCTCTTTATGTATGTTGATTGCTATATACTCGCTGATAGGTAAAATGCTGAGCATGCTGTCGCTCGATTGAATAGGAATAGGAATTATGTGAAAGATCTCATATAAATCTCTTGATATTAAAGGAATGGATATTTCAAAAATGAGGTATGATTCTGATATTCTTGCTTTAACTGATAATAGTTTGTATATGTTTGATAGATTAGCGCTGTCTGCCGGTAATGATAAGTCCTTTGCTAATTGAGAGGAAATGATATTAAGTTCTTGTTGTAACTGAGTGGGGGTCAATAAATGTAAGTTGAGTCTACCGTGATAAACGTCAGTTATAGTATCTAAGATGTCATCTTGTATATTTCTCAAAGTGTTCAATAAATTGTTTGCTACGATGCTTGATAAAGTGAAGTCTATGAGATATGAAGAATTTTGTGTCGCTGATTTTAGGGTGTCTAAAGATGATTCTAAATCAGATAATTGCTTATGTATTACTTTATGTTGCTTGTTCATGATAGTTTCTGTTCTCTTGATAAGGTTTAGCTCTGCTTCAACGATTGAGGTCTGATTTTTCCATAATAAGCCCAAATGATTTTGATTCTCTCTGATAAGTTCAATGTCTTTTTCGTATTTTTCAGCAAAGTTACTGTCAAGTACTCCAAATAATGTGTTTGCCAAATTTCCCACGAAGTTGATAAGTCCTCGTCGTTGTCGCGTGCCAGAGTAAAAGTGCTGTTCTCGCAACATGTCGTTATGATGCATGAGCTCCGAGTAGCTGTGATTTAATTGTAACATGATATTGCTGCACTGCGATTGTATTATCAATTTCGAACAGGTGTTTTCTAAATAATCAAGATATTTTGTAGATGCTTCTGTGCCTTGCCAGTATGGAGAGAGATCGTAGTATACTACTAGCTTCCAGTGATCCCTCACAAGTTCCATATTTGATAATTTATCGAAGAATAAACTTTGATTGTTTTGAAATGGTACGGCGTTGTATGAACAAGTCGAACTAGAAATCAAAGTCATGAAAAATAGTAGAATTGCCGTTGCGGTATTAACGAAATTGCATTTCGGTTTTGTAGCTGATTTTGGTTTCGTTTTAGTTTGTTCTTCTACGGATGGAGCTGATGATTTGCTGTCCTCTTCGGGATGAACAGGTAAGATTGATAGTTTGACGATAGGTCGTTTCAGATAGCCATTTTTCGTCTTTAAGGTTACAACTCTGACGTAACCGTCGCTTCCGGGATGCAAGTCGACGACACGCCCGAGTGCCCACTTCCCAGGAGGGAGGTTCGCGTCGTGAATGATAACTATATCGTTTAAGGCAATATTAGGTTGCGGGTTTCTCCATTTGCTGCGTTTTGATAATGTTGTTAAATATTCATTTTGCCATCTTTTCCAAATGTCTCGGAAAATTTTCTGTGTATGATACCATCTCGTTCGCAAATCCTTTTCTGTGTCATATACTGCTAAGACGGGACCGCTAGAGAGAAAGTGAGAAGGTGTTAGATAATTGAGGTCATCTGCATCTTCAGTCATTGGACATAGTGGCCGTGAGTTGAGACAGGCTTCTATTTGTGAACAGAGTGTACTCAATTCTTCAAATGTTAATCGATGTTCGCCGATTACTCTTTTTAAGTGGTATTTGAGACTTTTAACTGCTGCCTCGCATAGTCCATTTGATGATGGCCACGAAGGTGCTGTGAAATGAAATGTAATGCCCATGTTGGCTATTTCAGAGTGAAACTCATCACCAAAAATGCTCATTATCTCCTGATATTCTTGTTGTAGTGCCCTGTCGGCTCCTATGAAGTTTGTGCCGTTGTCACAGTAAATGTGACGTGGTGTTCCCCGGCGTGCTGACATTCTTCGCAATGCGGCTAAGAATGCGGAACTAGTTAGATCTGATACAACTTCTAAATGTACTGCTTTGGTAGCCATGCACGTAAACACGGCAATATACCCCTTGATAGTTTTGATACCTCTTCCTACGTTAGCTTTGATAAATAGATGACCTGTATAATCGACTGCTGTATGATAGAATGGCCTAGAAGGTTTTGTCCTAGCCCCTGGAAGATCCCCCATCAATTGATGATGCTTGCTAGGGTTGTGTCTCCGACATATGACACAACGACGAAGTCTCTTTTTGGTGGCCCTGTTGCCACTAATGATCCAATATTTCTTACGTAAATATGCTGAAGTTAATCGCGCTCCCCCATGATATGTTAATTGGTGTGCTTGATCGATTAAAAGTTCAGAGAGGCGACTGTTATTTGGAATAATGATAGGATGCTGCATGTCGGGGTCAAGGTTTGCATGTCGAAGCCTACCACCGACTCTGATAAGTCCGTCCTCGTCTAGGAACGGTTGTAATTCACATAATTTGCTTTTTGAATGAATGCTTTTCCCGCTACGTAAATCTGATATTTCTTGATAGAATGATAATTGCTGAATGTTTTTGATAATTGCTATTTTTGCTTGCTTTAATTCTGATAGTGATAAGTACTTGTTATGCTTTTTGCTTTTGATATTTTTAAACCTAAGTATCCATGCTACGATACGAACTGCTTTGCTAAATGAACTGCTTTTTGTTAACAGATTAAAAATGATATTATCGTTCGCTTGTTGCGCTACGACATTAGCTTGCTTTATGCTCTTAACCTCCAGATCGGTTGTATATTGCTTGCTTTCTTGCTGATTTTTGTTAAATGATGGAAGCCAGCTTGGTGCCTGCCACCACAGCATATGATTTTTTAACTGTGAGGCGGTTAATCCACGGCTAGCACAGTCAGCTGGATTTTCCTCTGATTTGATATATTGCCAACATTCTGCAGGCATTATTTGAGTAATCTCGCTGACGCGGTTGGCGACAAATGTTTTCCACCTGGTTGGATTGCCTTTCAGCCAGCCCAGTACCACCATGGAGTCGACCCAACCGTATGTTTGAATGTTATGATTGTTAAGGCATTGCGTAACCTTCTTCATAAGTCTTGATAGTAGGAGAGCACCACTTAACTCCAATCTTGGTAATGATACTGATTTGTTTGTTGGCACGAGTCTTGTTTTCCCGACCAACAATGATATATATGATTTCCCGTTTTTCGTAACGCGAGAATAAATTACACATGCGTATGCCTTCTCCGAGGCGTCGCAGAAGCCATGTAATTCCAAATTGTCATTTTCTGCTGTGTTTAACCATCTTGGTAACTGTATTGAATTGATATTGTGAATGTCATCTCTAATTTTCTTCCACTCGTCATAAATAGTGCTTGGTATCTCATCGTCCCATTGTAAATCACATTTCCACACTTGTTGAAAGATAATCTTAAGTTTTGTTGTTAATGGTGACAACCAACCATTTGGATCGTACTGTTTTGAAATTTCTGATAATAATTTCCTTTTAGTGATACTTGATGTGTCGGATGCTGTGTCAAATCTCGATTGAAATGTAAATACGTCTTCTTTAGGGTTCCAAAGTAGACCTAGAGTTTTGCATTGCTGATCATTTTTAAAATTGAATTCTTCCTGATTTTCTAGTGAGTCATCTAACATCACTGGTGTGTTGGCCTTCCACTTTGTAAGATGAAAGCCCCCTGCTTTCAACAAATTGATAAGTTCCTCCTTCAGAGGTCTGCATGACGCTTCTGAATGGGTGCCGTATAGCATATCGTCCATATACATTGATGATTCAAGTGCTTCTATGGCTTGTTTGGAGTAGTAGTCTCTCATCTTGAGCGAGCTGTTTAAGCGTCATCATTGCTAAGAATGGAGCCGCCTTGGTACCATATACCACTGTAGTAAGCTGATATTCTCTGATAGGTTGTGACGTAGAGCTTCGCCATACAATTTTTTGTAGTTTTTGATCGTCGGGGTGCATCCAAATTTGACGAAACATTTTTTGTATGTCACTAGTAAAAGCGAATTTGTAGATACGCCATTTAAGAATTAAAGATTGTAAGTCCTGTTGGAGATTTGGACCGCACTCCATAACGTCATTTAAACTATTTCCTGATGAAGTTTTACCTGATGTATTGAAAACGACTCTAAACTTAGGATTTAAAGTCTGATATCGAATGGCATGATGTGCGCTAAAATACTCGGGATTTGAATTACTTGTTGATGGTATCATATGACCGAGTGACTGATATTCATTCATAAATGCTTTGTATTGTTTTTCTAAAATTTCGTTTTTGATAAATTTATTCTCTAATGATAGTAATTGGGCTACTGCTTTTGATTTAGACTTCCCTAATTTTTCGGCAAAATCTGATTTCATTGGAAGGCGAACTTGATAATGACCATCTTCACATCTTGTTGTTGTTGATTTATAATATTCTATACACTGTTGATTTTCTAATGATTCTGTTGAGTTGTCACTGATATCCTCTATCTCCCAAAACCTTTGAATGTCCTCTAAATTATTCAGTATGACGTTGCATTGAAAAGTTTTTGCGTTGCCAGTCAATATCCACCCTAAGCGCGTGTTTTGAGCTATCGGCGTATTAAGGCTCTCCCTACATATGCCTTCCAGCAATATTAAGGCGTAGACATCGGCACCTAGAAGTAAATCAACTGGTTTGCTAATGTGAAATTCGGGATCTGCTAAAGCGATATAATTTAGATAAGTCCATGTTGGTTTTTGGAAGGTATTGTTTGGTAATTGATTAATCAAATTCTTCATGATAACTACATCTGTTACAAATTCAAAATCGCTATGTATAGACTTGCAGTTGATAGTAGTGATTCCCTTACAGTTGCTGTTTTTCGCCCCTACCCCTGATATGACCCCGCTGCATTTTCGTAACGGAAGGTCTAAAAGTTGCGCCGCGTGAGATGTTATAATCGACGCCTGTGACCCCTGATCAATAAGGGCCCGTAGGTGAATACGGGTTCCATCCCTTTTTTGAACTTGTAAAATTGCTGTTGCTAGAAGTACTTGAATTTCGGGTTCATCACATTGCAATGACACGTGAGAATTAGTGTTTGTTCGTAATTGTTGCGAAATCTCAGATTTTTGTGAAGTTCCATTGTTGGAATTTTTTGACGATGCAGAATTATTAGGTTGACGATGTTGCGTAAATGCTTCATGCAAAATGGTATTATGCTTGCCATTACATTCGCGACAACGTTTTTCTGAAAAACATGCTTTATTGTTATGAGAATAGAGACAATTTTCGCAAATGTTTTGTTTCGTTAGAAAATTTCTTTTTTGGTATGGAGACATATTTAAAAATATTTGGCAATAAAATATTCCATGATCATTGGATTTACATACTGCGCATTTGTAATACTTCGAGGAATTGCTGACTTTGCTTGTTGATTGTTGCGACATTTCCCGGCTATTTGTTGGAAATGACGACTTATTTATGAAATTATGATTTTGATATTTTCGTGATTGAAAACTATTGTTATTTGTAAAGGATTTATTTGGCATATCTGCTTTCTTTCTAGAAGATTCTAGCGTGGTAAACTTGTTTTCAAGGAATGATAGAAATTCTTGTAGATTGGGCAATTCTCGAGGTTTTTTCACGGAACTTAAGTAGTCGGCATGGGTTTCTGTATCAAGTTTTTGAGAAAGTAGGTAAACGAGTAATGGATCCCAGGAACGTACATCGACCCCTAGGTTTTTGATAGCATTGAGCGTTTCCAAAGTTGTGTCATGGATGCGCTTGATATGTTGATATGTGGGCTGATTAGAAGTTGGGATGTTGAGTAAAATTTCTATATGTGAGTTAAGAATTAATCGCTTGTTATTATATCTATGATTGAGTATATCCCAGCTGATAGAATAATTATCTGATGTGATAGGAAGATGCTGTATAAGCCTTTCGGCCTCTCCTTTAACCTTGGTTTTGAGGAATTGCATTTTTTGTGCACTTGATATGGAAGGATTGGAATGAATTGTTTCAGTGAATAGGTCTTTGAAAGAAGACCACTGATGATAACTACCACTGAATGTAGGAATTTCAATGTTAGGTGTAGACTTCTCCCTATGCGACACTGACCATAATTTACGATTAACTGACTTGATGACTTCGTTATATTTTGACTCATAATTAAAGAAAGCTGTTTCATATTCCTGATTCCTTCCCCTAACTCACTGTCTAACTCCCAATGCAAAGTATCAATTACCGACCAACGCGTTTGTATAGTACGAAGTAAATGATCAAATTCCCATTTTTCTGTTGTGAGATCTAAATTGATAGTAGAGAAAGTATGCTCTAATGCTTTGAAGTTGCTGCTTTGCTTACGCAACATTTCATCTGTTTTGCTACTGATACCCTGAGACTGAGTTGATAGAGCCTGCTGTCTAGGCTGTTGAGAAAAACTTGGTGCTGCTAATGTTGCTGGTTTCAGTACAGGTGTCGAAGGCCGGTCGTCCTTCGACAGAAAGTTAGAAATTGACGCACGAATGCTTTCGTACCGCCCTTTAAAATGCTCAAATTGATTTGTTGTAAAATAAGAATGAGACCTCGCATGCTCAAGGTCCTGTAAACTTGAATGATTCGTTTGATATTCCTGCCAATACGTGTCAAGGGTGTCCAACCTCCGTCTGATGTAGTCAGGCGTCTTCCGGTCAGACCCATCTTTCTTGAAGTTGGTATAAAGTTGATCAATAGCATTAAGAAGTTGCTGTTGAGTGGCCAGTAAGTCATCTAATGTAGCCATGATAGAATGATATAATTGGACAGATCTTACTTGATTTGCTGCTTTGACTTACTGCCCTGCTGCTGCTTTGATACTGATATTGCTCTTGATAAAGTTCTTTGATAGCTCAGTCCTCACTTGCAAAACACAGTCACTGTTTAGTCCCAATGTTCCAGGATAACACTATGTTCACTCGCGAGGTAAATGAATGATACTCGAAGGACCACAAATAATGTATGGTTTGTTACCAAATACACTATTGATTGATAGAATGATATTGATAGTGAATGATAAGTCTGTACTGAAGAATTTAAATGTTTATTGATAGGAAGATTAACACACTAAAAGTTATTGCTAAAAATGATGGAATGATAAACTGATAATTTGACCGGAAACTAATGATATTAAATGACAGGAAAAACTGATAGAAGATGATATTGATAGAGAGAACACGCCACTGTGTGAAATTGCTTATAGTTGAACGTGAACTGACTGATTTTAGTAAAGCGAGCGCCGCGATGTATTTATTTGCTGATGCTCGCGAATTGTACGAGGCATTGACCCGTACAAGGTTGGTAAATTAGTAGTAGACAAAGTGTGAAGAGGTAACAAACAAATAAACGAACTCACTTTCACTTTTATAATATTAGTTTGGATTAGTTATTATAACACTAATAATTATAAAGACGAAGTATTTGTTAATTTCTTTGTTTGTATCTTCGGAACTATTGAACCGATTTCAAAAATTCTTTCACCAATAGAGAGCTACATTATACCTGAGTGACAATTTATGTATGTACCTCCTGAGCGAAGCCGGGTTGGGGCGCTAGTAGTAAATAGGAAGATTAGGTGTAGACTAAAGAGTGCAAGACGAGCGCACGTGCGCGCGCACCACGTGCCGCGGAAGTTACAACTTTATGGAGGAAATATTTTTATTATCGAAATTAGGCAATCGCAAATATTTTACAGCGAGAAATTCTTTCTACTGCAAAATCATAAAAATAAACAGCTGTTTCAACTACACAAATATTTAACCTTGTTGTTTTGACATACCCTGAAAAGCCTAGAAACTTAAAATAATATTTTAAATTGCTTTCATCTTTACCTTTTCACCTTTCGTATTTTTCGGTAAAATTGAAGAAAATAATTTAATCCTAATATCCTAATAATATTATAAATGCGAAAGTTTGGATGTGAGTTTGTGACTTTGTGAGTTTGTGAGGATGTTTGTTATCAGTCACGCAAAATCTACTGGACGGATTTCGATGACTAAATATCAATTTAGTATCTTCTCTCAGCCGAAAGACGTCCACTGCTGGACAAAGGCCTCCCCCAAGGATTTCCACAACGACCGGTCCTGCGCTGCCCGCATCCATGCGCAACCCGCGACCTTCACCAGGTCGTCGGTCCACCGAGTGGGAGGCCTGCCAACACTACGTTTTCCGGTTCGTGGTCGCCACTCGAGAACTTTTCTGCCCCAACGGCTATCTGTTCTGCGAGCTATGTGCCCCGCCCACTGCCACTTAAGTTTGGCGATTCTGCGGGCTATATCGGTTACTTTAGTTCTCCTACGGATCTCCTCATTTCTGATTCGATCACGCAGGGAAACTCCGAGCATAGCGCGCTCCATCGCCCTTTGGGTGACCTTGAGCCTTCTTATGAGGCCCATAGTAAGCGACCACGTCTCTGTTCCGTATGTCATTACTGGCAACACACACTGGTCAAAGACCTTAGTCTTGAGACACTGCGGTATTTTGGACGAGAAGATATCGCGAAGCTTCCCGAACGCTGCCCAGCCGAGTTGGATTCGACGGTTGACCTCTTTCTCGAAGTTGGACTTACCTAACTGAACTGTTTGTCCCAGGTATACGTAATTGTCAACAACTTCGAGTGTAGAGTCTCCAACCTTTAGAGGAGTGGGTGCGACACGGATATTAGACATGATTTTCGTCTTATCCATGTTCATTTTTAGACCCACTTGTTGAGAGGCTCTACAGAGGCCATCGAGCATTGTGCCTAGGTCTTCCAAGGTCTCAGCCATGACTACGATATCGTCAGCGAATCGAAGGTGAGTGAGGTACTCGCCGTTGATATTGATACCGAGTCCGCTCCAGTCCAGAAGCTTGAAGACATCTTCCAGGGCGGCGGTGAACAGTTTCGGAGATATAACGTCTCCCTGTCTCACTCCTCGCTTCAACTGGATAGGTTTCGAGCCTTGATCCTGGAGACGGACCGACATGGTGGCGTTTTCGTACAAACACTTCAGCGCTTCGATATATCGATAGTCAATTTGGCACCGTTGGAGAGACTGTAGCACAGCCCAGGTCTCGATCGAATCGAAGGCTTTCTCGTAGTCCACAAACGCCAAGCATAAGGGCTGATTATACTCCTCAGTCTTCTGTATAATCTGCCGCAGCGTATGTAAGTGGTCTACGGTACTAAAGCCTTTTCGGAAACCGGCTTGTTCGGGAGGCTGGAAGTCGTCGAACCTGCGAGCGAGACGATTCGTAATGACTCTCGAAAACAGTTTGTAGACATGGCTCAGAAGTGAGATAGGCCTATAATTCTTCAATAAGGTTTTGTCGCCTTTTTTGAAGAAAAGTACCACCACACTTCTGTGCCATGCCGTAGGCGTTTGTCCCTCGAGTATGACGGAATCGAATAGCTTCTGAAGAGCTTTTAATACCGGTGTTCCACCTGCTTTCAGAAGCTCAGCCGTGATTCCATCATCACCCGGTGCCTTATTGTTTTTTAACTGTTTGAGAGCCATTCTAATCTCGTATAGGCTGACGTCCGGGATATCTTCGGTGTAGTGTCGGGTCAATCTGGCTCTTGGATCTTTGGCCAGATTACTGACAGGTGCACGTACGCTGGTGTATAATTGTCCGTAGAACTTCTCAACCTCTTCCAACAGCTCTGGCTTCGACGAAATGATTCTGCCATCCTCAGTCTTCAGCTTGGTCAGTTGGCTTTGACCAACAGACAGATCCCTTGCAAACACTTTTGAGCCCTTATTTCGCTTAATCGCCTCTTCAAAACGCTCAGTATTGAATTGGCGTAAATCGCGCGTTAGGGACTTGGAGATCTGTCTGTTTAGACGTCGATACTGAGCAGCATCGTCAGAGGACTGCAAAACCAAGTTTCGTCTTTCTTCCATGAGTTTGTTGGTGAGGTCCGAGATCTTTTTGGTTCCATTTAGTATACGGGTAGAAAAATGCCGGGAATAGCACAAAGGGTACTTTTTATACTGAAATTCCCACGGGAGCGAAGCCCTGGGGTGCAGCTAGTATTCCATTAATTTATTTAATAAAATATCACAATAGAAAGAAATAAAAACTCTTTATAATAACAAATTGTGTATGCACGACATTATCGTAGACACTTTATGAACATGAACAACAATCAAAGTATTTTAGTTATTGTATTATTGTTTTAGTACTAAACTAGTTCTCATTGTGTATATAATTATGTAAGTATATATTGCATTTTCCGTGTTGCTAGCTGTCATTATATCCAAATACAAGTAGGTGCAGCGGTCACTGCGCAAGCCCGCGAAGGATAACCACTTCAGATCCGCGTACGACGAGTATTGTAAAAAATAAATATTTAAGAATTATAAATCAATCAAGTAATTTAAGCAATCTGACAATATTTTTCATTTAATATTAAAAAATAAGTATCATGAAGCTTGGATACATTGTGCTCTTAGAAGATGATTCGGTTTGGAAATAACATTGACCATCATACATCAATCATCATACAATTAATCATTTTTCATCCATCATCATCATCACTGCAATACAAATTTAGATTAAACACAAAATGGTGTAGCAATTTGCTCTTTAAAAGCTAGTACTTTAACTACAGGATGTTGTTTATTTAAATACTTAATAGCTATTTGTATGTGTTGTAAGTAAAAAATTGTTTGTTTGGAAAAACTGTTCAGGGATCGTACTTCTTTTGCGTAGGTAGTCGTGGAACTGGGTTTGCACATATTTTTACAGTTACTAGGCAAACCTAGACTAATTAGAAAAGGGAACCCTAGAATTCACATTTTATTTCCTACCTAAATCGAATATAAAATTACTACTGAACTTAGGCCTCTTCCATAGGGTTATTGTAAATTCGTCCCTAGAGTTAATTCGGTACTTAAAAGCTTTCTGTAATCCCTCGTTGTTGTTGTTATAGTAAATTCGGTACGTAAGGTTTTTCGTATAGACAGCAACAAAAATTAAGCACTCAATATGATAAAATTAATGTACTTAGGTATACCATTAAATAGTAATTTACAACAATAGCTTCATAATTTCTCTTACCTCTAGTTATAAATATAAAAACAGTCGGGTTAATTTTAATGCATATGTATCAAAGTTTGACAATTATTTTGTAAATCCAACGAAATTTGATATAATCACAGCCAACCAATTTGCTTGCACAGTCAATCAATCAGGATAATAATCATCGTAAGTTTTCAATGATCACGGTATAAAATTGTTATTATTTTACAATTATGATTTCACTGCCAACTGTACATTTTACAAAAAAAAAACTTGAGTAAATTTACCACAAAATTTTTATAATTTTTACATAAAAATTATAAAACAAATTTACCACAAAATTTTTATAATTTTTACATAAAAATTATATTTTTATAATTTTTACATAAAAATTATAAAATTTTTGTGGTAAATTTGCCACTTACCGAATTTACTTTGAATGTATGGAAAATTAATTAGTTACCGAATTAACTCCAGGTATGAATTTCCAATAACCCCTTCCATAGACCGGTTGAATAATAAACTTATTCAGGAAAAAGTTAATACATTTTTTTCAGTTTTCAAATAGTATACAAAAATCCACATAGCTAGCTGATGCTTAGAATTTCTTCTTCAGCCATAACCCTTAAATTCCACATGTTGCAAATGATAACAGCCCTAGATTTGATAACAAAATTACTCGTCTGGAGAATACAACGTGACTCGAGGCGAAGTCCTACGGGAAACGGCTTAATCTCCTGACCTGAGTGTTTCCTTACGGATGACCGAGACAAACTGTTATATTAATAGACTCTAAGTACAGTCTACCTACACCAGATTGTATATAACTCAACTAGCAACTAGCCCGGGTCTTTGTTCCTATGGGAATTTTGGGAAATCCTCTCTTAGTGCTCCCCTATTATCCCTAACTAACCTACATGCCAAATTTCAGTTTCCTTCGACCAGAAAATTCGGGATAAAATAAAAAGTACCTATCCCAAATTTCTTCAGAATCCGTCCAGTAGATTTTACATGATTGTGCATCAAATATGCATTCTATACGTACAAACAAACTTGCATAAATAAATTTTAGAAGATATTGCAAGATCATGTTTATACCGATATAATACTTCTTTATTAATATTTTAGAAGGAAAATTTAACATTAATTTAATTAGATTTTTGTTATTGTACACTGTTATTTATTTGGCGTTTATTCAATACAAAAAATGTTTCGTCAGTTTTCGAAAATTGATTCATATTCAGTCATTAAAATTGACATTAAAATTTTTGTGAATTTATATATACAATTAAATCATATAATATCTCAATGACTTAATGGCATGTATTATCCTGAATTAATAAATCTACCTACTTTGTAAATCGATCCAATGTGCGACAGAGTAGATTGGTGAACTGCGTCGTAAGTGCATTCGATGTATTTATGATATGCGATTAATTGCATCTTATTGAGCGGATGAAGTTTTTCCTGTACTTGTGGCGCGGCGACCTAAAACCAGAAATTACTGACTATATGCCTGTATACTTGTATCTTAACTAATATTATAAAGGTGATAGTGAGTTTGTTTGTTACCTCTTCATCTACTGAATCAATCTTCCTGAAATATCGCATACACATAGAAGTACTGAGAAAGGATATAGGGTACCATTTTCTTGGGAGAAGGCACTGTTCCACTCGAAAGCAAAAGAAAATCTTTCGCCTTTTTTATTTAAAATTAGCTGGAAGATGTAATTTAATGACTTTTTTTTTCTAATTTTATTAGAATTTTGCTAATAAATAGTAAATACAATAAGAAATATGTAAAATGTTGTAAGACGGGCTAAATGAGTAATTATTTTAGCATACGAAAAAAAATCATATTACCTACATTTTTAAACGCGTTGCACTTAATTTTGGCCCAAAGTCATAATAACATTATTAAAAAAAATTGATTTGCATTGTCATTAAGAAATAGTAAAGGTCAGAATAAATAAAAATAAGACTACTAAAAGTTGATATTCACAAATAAATACAAACCTGGCAAGTTTTCTGTGCATTTTGCCCAGAAGGCTGGCGACGTTGAACGGCAATGCAATTTGTTTTTAATCAATATCTAGTCTCTTTATGTATTCATTTGAAAAAAAAGAGTATATACTTAGTCATTGTAATTAATAAAATGTGTATTTTTATACGGCTTTCATTTGGCCGTATTTAGAATAGTTTTTAAAAAAGTTAGTAGGTCAGTGTAAAGGCATATCAGTTATTCCAATTTATTCATTTATTCAATACTAATCATCATATTATTCAACCTATACAAGTCGTATCACAATATATTTTGTACAATTACCATTTACAGCTTGACAGTATAATCATTTTGTGTCATTTTGACACCAATTTAATACATACACAGGCAAAATTCTAATGTTGAAAGTGCGAATGAGAGAATATGAAACTTTTTGTATGGGGCCGACTCTATTAACTTAAAAAAAAAAAAAAACAGTTGATCCATATTTGTTTACAATACCTACTCGCCCAAAATAAATATCCTTATTGAGTATCCGTTGTGAAGGCTGTTGAAGGCCTAGATACAAATCTGGCGCTTAACTTGAAAGGATTCATCTTGACTTTCTGGTCTGTTTGGACCGATTCATATCTTGTTACGATATCGTCCTGAACAAATATCAAAATCACCTTTTCCCAAATACGCCTTAGCTTAGAACCTGAGATGAATTCCGCGCAGATAAAGTCGCGGTCAAAAGCTAATATAAATAAATAAATGAAACCTGACTGAAATTCTAAATGAATAATGACGAAAATAAATCGGGTAAATACTAACGTAAATGTCGTGATAGTGAAAGGAAAGTATTCATGCATCATCACCTAGATCAAATAAATATTTAGAAGAATGTAAACAATCATGAGTGCGGGCAGCTGCAGTGCGCGGTCGTGGTGACGTCGACCATCCTCTCCGCGGGCGCTGGCATGACGCCCTTGGGAGCGATTTGGACGCCGCCACGGCTAAATCCGGCATTCTAAGCTTGCCAGTTATTCACACGCTTTCTATCATTACCGACATATTTTTGTATCGGTTCCAGAACATCTTCTATATATGTACCGTGATTCCCCCTCCGTAGCAAGTGGACAGATGCGCAACTGAATTTCTCAGGTAGACGGATTAGCAACTGGACAGGACCCCCTATTCCCCTTGACCACGGGCACTTTTTCTTTTCTGTGTTCCCTTTTACCCGGTTAATAAGGGGAAGCTGGGGAAGCTAATTAATGATGTTTATTTACTCAAATACCTAATTATCCAAATGAGAAAATTATGATGCATCAACTAACTTCTTGTTTATATATTGGCTCAAGCGAATTTTTCCATTTGTTTGTAATAAAATTATAGACGTGTGCTGTTTGTCTTGTATTTAAATTACCTACTCACAAAGTGGTATCAAGGAGAAGGCACAATTTTTTATTGTCATCATCTAAGCCTCAAGAAGTCCACCTTGACTGGATAGAAGCAACGAAGCAACTTTATATTTATATTCTTACTTTAACCTACATAAGTGAATTTAATTTTTATGTAAGTACAGTACTGCACTGTTAAGTTATCATGCATGGACGCATGGACTATGCTGTGGTAACACTGGCGAATTTGCCGTAAACTTGGTTAGGTCGATAAACGATTTGATGTGTTGTTGGCCATTAACACTTTTACACTTCACACACCCTTTAACACTTGTCTTGTAACTTAAATGAACATATTCAAAATAGTGAAAATATAATATTATCCATATAGACACGTGTCATCATTATAAGAGAGGTTGCCTGAAAAAGATTGCAATTTCGATAGGCCGCGCATTACCTATATATAGTCACAATGTTTCAATACTTGTTTGGTGCAATAAAGTATTTCTCTAACTTACTTTATAAGTAAGATATGAATTTACATAGTGCGCATAAAAACGGTCGGCATGTTGACGAAGCCTCAACCTAAGTCCGTCCCTGAGGTCCACCAGTATATTATAAGTCTACGGTTCCACCGCCTTGCGAGCTGGGGAGGAAAGCGTGGAAATTTTCCATCATTTGCAACCGGTCCAATGCGTCTGCGCCGACCGGTCTGTATCGCTCGTATTTGCCATATTCACTTTAATTTTGTTTTATTTATTATTTCTCAAGGCCTCCCCTTATATTTCAGTTATTCTTATTTTTTTATGTTAATCGTCTCTTTTCCTGCCTTTTTATTATGTCTTCAACCCATAGAGCAACACGGACTCCTTCCGGGCCGCGCGCGGAAGTCCTTGTTGCTCGAAGCTTCAACCCAACGTTTTCTTTACACTACTTTCTCCATGTTCACAACGTGTTCTCGTGTAACGACGACGTCACAAGAATTGAATTTGATTTTTTTGCTTGCCTCGCCTCGATCGAAAAGCCTCAATGCAAAATAACTTTTTATTTATTTATTTTCTCAAAAAACATAATACATACAGTTATGACAGATTATAATTTTGCCAAACTGCTAAGAAGTTTAACGGCTAGTGTATTTAAGTTTTATCATGTTCTTTAGCCAAACATCAACACAAAAAAAAATTGCTAAATACATACATTACATTTTAGTAAAATAATTAAACCTCTTAGATCTTAAGTCTATGTTCCTAATCACAACATCGTGAGACTGTATTTTATTTGTTGCAAAAAATGTGTCATACTCAGAAACACGACTGTTTTCCGACGCAGCAAACTGCGAGATAATAGATACCTATTTCATTAACACTTTTTGTCGAAGCAAATTGCGTAACCAAAGCCACCGTCGTTACTGTTGTAAGGTCGTTCGAGAAGTTTTTGTTAGATTGGAGAGTACAGTCGGCTGCGTGTCCACTGTCCAGTTAGCACGTAGGATATACATCTACGCGGAAGTAACTTTGTGGGGGCCTTTTAGCTTCTAGGGTATTTCTTGTATTACTATTTAATAAAACCCCAATAAAGAAACATATCTTAGTAGCAAACATTGTACAGGCTGATAGGACTCCGCTACGTAATGACTAAGTACGAAATGGACATACATACCTATGATTTTTTGGCCTTAGGTTCACAAAAATAAAATGCCTAATATGTGGGTTGCTCCATAAAATTTGTTCCCCCTGATATGATTTTTCTAATAATATTGGTTGGAGAGTGGCGGCGAAATTAAAAAAAATAACGCCAACCTTACGGTTCAATTTTGGTAGGTCGACTGTACATGTACAACTGCCCGCATATTAACTTACTTACCAAAGAAGTTTATGGTTAAGATATTGTGGTTCAGTGGTTAGGTACTGACCATTCTAATTTTAGGGCGACAGTTTGAATGGAACGTAGAAATCCTAAGAGAGGAATCCATTAACATTGTCACGAAAGTTATTTCTCGGTAACTTCCTATCGATTTTGCATAAAGATGGAACAAACAGTCAATCTACCTCACAATCTTTCAAAACTAATTCAATACAACTTGACATAATTTCAATATTTTCTTAAAAGTTCCAAATCAGTTCGCGCGCGGGGTAGACAAAGCAAATGGCCGCGAGACTCAAAAGCCACGTTTAGTTCGTTCAGGTCCATAATGTCCCTTTCTCAAAATGTCCCCTGGTTTCAAAATGTCCCTTCCACAAAATGTCCCTTTCCCAAAATGCCCCCTTCCCAAAATGTCCCTTCCCCAAAATGTTCCTTTCCCAAAATGTCCCTTCCTTAAAATGTCCCATTCCCAAAATGTCCCCTCCCCAAATATCTCTACCTAACAATATTATTAATGAACTAATGACCCTCTCAGACTTCGCACGGGTACCTAAACCAGCTACTAGATGGAGTACTATAATTTTTAAAACTAGCTTTCTGATAGGGGATGGATTTTAGAAAACCGGAATATATATGTGTCAGATTATTTGTATTTAGTAACATTCATGGAAATTAAAGCAGATTTTAAATATTTCCATACAAACTTAAACCCCTATTTGGCCCCCTTGGGGGGTGAATTCTAATCTACCATGAAACAGTTTTTCAATTAAATGTTTTTAAGAGCATGAATCTCAACATTTATCAAAGCAAGCAGATTTAAAGATTTTCCATACAAACTTTATTAGGGCTGTGTTTTATAAAGTATGATTTTAAACAGTAGGGCGCTTATTTACCACTTTACTTCTCAGTTTATTAATTTACTTTTTAATCAGGTACATGAAGTTTATTGACACATCACCTGGAAGCCGATTTAGCTACCGCTATCCTCGTCTTATGAAGACGGAGCAGGGTAGTCATTTTGGAAAAGGGACATTATGGAGAAGGGACACTTTGGGGAAGGGACATTTTAGGGAAGGGACATTTTGGGAAAGAGACATTTTGGGGAAGGGACATTTCGGGGAAGGGACATTTAGGGAAAGGAACATTTTGAAACCAGGGGACATTTTGAGAAAGGGGCATTATGGACCTGAATGGTTTAGTTGGATAGTGGACTTATTGGTGGAATTAAGATTTAGATTGATAGTCCATCGTCTATAAGAAGAAAGCCGCGAAAAAAAATCGTAGTACGTGTTAAAGTATTGTTCAGTAGAGTAGGTGAGTTAGTCTCAAACGGAATGTGGTTCCCATCGTCCGCAGTGCGCAGGCGCATCGGGCGGCAGCGGCTCCTGGAGTAATTGCAATATTCCTGGATTTCCAATTACCTGACTTGTACGGGCACTTGCCACTCTTAATTGCGCTGTGTACCGCCGGATTATAAATGTATACTTATTCAGATTTGGTTTGATTTTAAATATCAGTATAACTTTTGTAGTTTTATTTTATTTACCAAATAGGTTATTTAATTGTATTTCTAATAAGGATGTGCCTTTATTTTGATTGTTGTAAATCTGGGAAAATCTTTCCAAAGATCACCTTTATATAATTATATGGAATTTAATAGATATACCTATCAGTCAACGAGCGCAACTGTCTCACGGTAGTATAAATGTTTACATACAAAATAATCTATTTTCTGAATAATGTATAAATTATATACATGTCTGTACCTAGAATAAATTAATATATTAGCGAAATACTTGAACAAATTCCATTAAAATTTATTCACGTGTTGTATTCTCATGCAATACGCTGTAGTCACAATTCACAATACTTATTTTGCGAGGACCTCACTTATCTCGAGTGCTCAATAAAAGGTAGTAGAACAAAAATGAAACTAGTTAAAAAGGTTTTCAAACCAAGGGACAAAATACAATCCTAACATTATAAATGCGAAATTGTTTGTTACCTCTTCACGCTTTATCTCATGAACCAATGGTCCTGAAATATCGCATACAGTAACCGGGATAAAGCATTGTTCCCGTGGGAAATTCACGCGGGCGAAGCCGGGGGCAAAAACTAGTTGTTGATACAAAACAATGACTGATTAAGTATCAGAATAGAGTCGTAAATATAGCTTACTCTGAGAGTTCTATTTTGCAAAGCTTGGTAAGCTCGCACGTGAAGCACGTGTTGTACGGGGAAGCGCTCGGTCGGCAACAATCCAAGTCCGCATATAGTGCGATGCGATCGCTCAGTAGCGAAATTAGGGGGCACTTGCCCCCCCCAGACTGCATTTTTGTGTACTTACTGTGGAGGGAGATTCCATGACATTGCATATCAAATTAAGAAATAACAGAAACGTGCCCCCCCCAGACTGTTGTTTGTGTACTTTAGAGAGAAAATTCCATGACAGTGCATATCAAATTAAGAAATAACAAAGTGTTTTCTGTCCATCTGGTTTATTTCTTCTTGAGCGATTTGTTGCATCCGCCCTCCCCCGCAACATGCATAGTCCGCATGGTCCTTGTGCTCCGCCCCCAGAAAAAAGGCTGGATCCGCCGTTGCCTCGGCTAATAAAATAGTTCAATCGACACGTAAGGACAAGTGACCACGAACTATTGTTAACAATATTAGAAATTTTGAACAGATTTAGTAGGTAGCAAACAGCTAGATTGTTAAATGATTAGTTACTTATCGAAGGTTGTGTAATAAATGACTCCAGTCATGAAAAGTCCTTATCATTCGTTCGTGCCCAAATGTCGGTACTCTAGCGTCACGACATTCGTCATATCGTACTGTAAGTGACGCATTGACTAAATGTATTTGTTTTTGTTTACAAACTGCGTTGCACATTGAGGATTTTGCGTGAATGAGAGACAGGGTTGTAATTGTTGTAAACAATCCAATCAGGCACGAGACGCAGACGCAGGTCGCCGGTCTTCGGTTACGTAAACCGCTTGTGGCCTTATGATAATGTTCACATTGGGCGAGCGATCTATTCTTCTTTGCTGGGACTGAAGAGGTAAACAGGCCTAGAGTGCACTCCCAATTACCGACGTAAAAAATTAACGAAGTTCGTGAGATTTTGTCAAAGGCAATGAATTTATCTGACGTGATCATTAAATTTTTGCTTACTTGATAGGACACGTTCAGACAGATTTCGCTTGTAAGCTGAAAAAATGACAAAATGACTTTCAAATTGTCAATTGATTCAAAGAATGAAATTAGGAAGACTATTCCCCTCCATCAAAGAACGTCAATCGATATTTCCAAGAAACTCCTTGAGTGATTCGCTCTATAACAACAACGACTGTCTGTTAACTGCACAAGTACTGACATTGTCACAGCGACCACTTGCCTACTTTACTCGACCAAAGTGAACGTAGGCATACCCCAGTGCATCAAAGGTCACGCGAGCCGCTGCCCACATAACTCACGTCGATTTTAAGACACATCATTAACAAATTGAGCAATAAGACATAACTAACTGGTTACCTAGATAAGCATAAAAAACACGACTATAAACACTCATCTAATGTTTAAAACAATCGCTATTAAATCGCAAACTGTATCTAAATCAATCAAATCGTTTCGAGGATTCGTTTTTTGGACACACAAATAAACCAACTCTGTTCTGTCTTCGGAAAGCAATTATTTGTTCTAATTAATAATGAAATACTCTATATCTACCATAAGAGTAAATTACGCGATACCCTGTACCATGTACGTAAAGAAAAATAGCCTGTGGTATCGCCGCCGGTACCCACGGGCAATTTTTATTTCCCATGGTACCACTATTAGGTGGTACCACCCTAAAATGTTTAGTTTAATACTTACTCTCGGTGCAGTAATATCAAAAAACCAGTGTAAAACGGGTTTGCAATCAATTAGACGTCTGGCCTGGCCATAGAATTAACAATAAATTCATAGAAGTGACAATGACGCCGATATTCAAACAAATCCGAATCGTATTTCGATTCCAAGTTAAATTAAGTATATTTTATCATTTTATTATGTAGGCAGCCTTTTGCTTTTGCCCAACGTTGCCGGCTACGCTCAATACTCAATATTTCAATATTTGCTCTTGAGGGTCTTCTTTACAACTTGTAATTTTTCTGTGTTTAATAGTTATTAATTTTAGTTCTAGAGTATATAATGATTAAGTTATTTATACTGGACACAGCTTTAAATGCCATCTGCTGTACTTTATACGGCTAAGTATAGCAGATGGTATTTCTAGGTGTGTTATTATTCCGATTTCTATGTGTCAAGCAGTTACCGGCGACTCGCCGACTGCCGTTCCCCTGTGAACCGCTGCAGCCTCTGGCGAGCTGTTTTTTCTCGTCAAATTGCCTATTGCCAGGTCTATTCTGTTACCTATTGATAAAATCTACATACATACCTAACAACCAAAAAAAGTCTTAACTATCATTTCGTGTCAAAACAACTTTATATGCCCGAGTCATATGTCACTCCGTTCGGACTAGATAAATAACATTTTCCCATTCAGTTGATTAAACATAATTTCAACTAATGCGTTTCTGATTAAAAGTAAAACATTTTACGATATCGCTCATAATTATAAAAAAGGAAAGTAAAAAAAATAGCTTTTTATCACGAAACCACTGCATTACAGGTCTTACATGATAACATGGCATGATTCGCACTGTACCTACTTAAGATAGATTGTTCAATTTCACGGACTGAACTTGTACAGATTATATCATTTGTCTGAAAAAGTTAATAATTAAACTACATACTTATTTGTTCTCTTATCGCAAATAACCTCTCATGGCTTGCACATCTTCAATTTAAAGCAAAGTAAATGCCTATACAACGTCATCCAATCAGATCGTGTATACTTTATGATAACAATGATAACAACTAGGTACTTAAAGTCTCAATCATATGCAGACAGGCAATAAAATGAAACCGAACTTAAATAGGTACTTATTTCTTTTATAATAATTTAGAAAATATTGTTAACAAACCACCCATTGTATTGCAATAGTGTGGCTGCAACATAAACTTATTATGTCAGGTATTAATAAGTCTATTTATTTATTTTATTTTTTTTTGTAATTTGTACTATGCCATCACACTGCGATCGCCAACCCGCCTGCCAAGAGTGGCGATTACGGCAAAACCCCCCACGGATAAAATCCTTGGGGGAGGCCTTTGTCCAGTAGTGGACGTCTTTAGGCTGAGAGAGAGAGAGAAACGTGCCGGGTGAGAGCTTTAATAAGCAACAAGGACTTCCGCGCGCGGTAGGAGTCCGTCCGTGGTTTACTCTCATGGACGTTAGATTTCATTTACCTGATTCGCTACATCTTCTTGACTAATCGATAAATAATTTTTGTCAAGATGCTAGGAAAAAATATTTTCGTGAAATCGTTCATTGTGGCTGATTTTAATTTCCTGGCAATTCTTAAAGTAATGTCATTATAATGTTCCACTGGTGGAAAAAGCCTCCGGCTTTATGTCTGCCGTTTACATGTTTTTATAAAGTTAAAATAATAAAAAAAAATATTTAATACAAAAAGCTAAGTTCAATTAAAAGTTCAATCAAACGCAACGTTATTCTGCTATCAACGTTATTTAATTTATTGCTCTATTACGTTGTCATTCAGAATGACCCTCGTGTAGTCTGGAGCTTGGAGCCTTGTGCGTGGCAACCAGTTCAATCTGGTTTCCTTGTTGTGAGGTGTGTTCACTGACCAATAGCAAATCATTTGCGGAACTGGGAGTCTGGGAGAATGATTGTACAGTGACCCACTTTGGATATAAGCTGGTCAAAACTAATGGCATTTATGACAATTTATTGTCTATCTATACGGCTATAAAAGCGGCGAATTAGTGATGTTCTGTTGGCTGTACAAAGTGTACACCGTCTTTTACCTAGTGATCGTACTAAGGGGGGCTAAGATGAGCCCGGTGGCGTTCTCTTTGGAAATTACTTATTTAATTAATCCTACCAATATTTTAAATGCGAAATTTTGATGTGGATGTGAGTTTGTGACTTTGTGAGTATGTTTGTTACTTAATCACGCAACGTCTATTGGACGGATTTCAATGAATTTTGTTAGGTATACGAGTAGAAAAATACCGGGAATAGCACATAGCGTACTTTTTATCCCGAAATTTCCACTGGAGTGAAGCCCTGGGGCGCGACTAGTATTAAATATTTCAAAAATTTAGAGTCTTTTATTAATTTAAAGAAACATAGATTTAAGGTGTCGGTAAATTCAATAGAAATTTGATAAGTGCCTAGTAGGGCTTCCAATACCGGGATCCCGGTATTGCTCAATACCGGTATTAGGCGATTTTTTGACCTGTTTGCAATACCGGTATTGAAATTCAATACCGGTTTTAATACCGATTTTTTTTAAATTTTTTATTATTATTATTTTTCTCTAAACTTATAAACATGTATACCAATTATTTAAATCATAAATTATTACATAAATAACAACCTTTGTAAATTCACACTGAGTACACTGGAAGATATCTATTCTATCTGCTATCAAATTCAGAGTGCGTCCGCGCGTGCCAGCGGAGATTTGTTCATAAAAAGGCAAGGCTGCCTTCGACGCTCAACGTATCTATTTGGAACGCAGAATTGCACTATTTTAAGCATTTCTATATTGAGTATTACACCGCGAATCAATTTAAATCTTTAAATCGGTGATTTTGGAATTATGTCGCATAAAAATGCATGTGAACAGATAATTAATAGTGACATTGTAATATTTTTGGAATAACCTGCACGTAAACTAAATAGATAAAATAAACATTTGGATTAGATAAAATAAATTTTCGGCAGCAAATGGACATTTGCTGCCGAAAATTTACTCGAGGGAATGACCAGTTACCGAAAAAGTAATTGATCTTGGAAAGGACCAGAAAACGAAGGCAAAACTTAAAATGATCATGGATTCATTGCTGTATGTTCACATCGAGATAATTGAATGATGATGACGTGATTAATTTTTAAAAATCTTAAATATTTAAAGTTGGCAAAGCTGTGATGATTTAGTTTGTTGTATGAATAAAAGTAGATTTTCAATATCCTATGTTTTAATTTTGGCGTAATACTGAAGTATTACGAAGTAGTATTACAAAAAGAAACTTTTTGAAAAATAAATACGAATTTTCACTTCAATACCGGAATTCCGGTATTAATACCGGTTTTGAATATTTTTCCGGTATTAAAACCGGTATTCAAAATATCCGGTATTTGGAAGCCCTAGTGCCTAGGTACATTGATGTAGGTATCTTTGAAAATATTTTGATACGAAAATATATAGCTATGTTAATTTAGCTAACAGTTCTCCGAAATGTGTACAATAATAACTGGACATGCTAATAGCCCAGTCATGAAGCATGAAAAGTGTGTATTTAACTACACAAATAAAAGTTGTTTCACGGTATAAAAATACATTTTCTTTCCATTCCGTATATGATTATTGTGAATTTTATAATAGTGATTAATCCTACTTCTTACTAATATTATAAATGCGAAAGTTTGGAAGTGAGTTTGTGAAATTGTGAGGATGTTTGTTACTCAATCACGCAAAATCTACTGGATGGATTTCGATAAAATTTTATATACGGGTAGAAAAATACCAGGAATAGCACATTACTTTTTATCCCGAAACTTCCACGGGAGCGAAGCCCCGGGACGCGGCTAGTTATATTATATATTTTCCAGCTTCATGGATTAAACTTATATATGTTCTATGATTAGAACCAAAATATGTATAAAGAGTTTGGAAATACATATAAGCAAAGAAAAAATTGAGGTCCGCAGATTGAAGACCTTTAAAAGGAGATATTAGGAGCACCCATAACCGGAAAGCATATATGAAGAGAGTAATGAGTGTAGAGGAAGCAAGAGAGATCTGTAAGGATCGTAGCAAGTGGAAATCGCTAGACTGCTTACCCCCACGGGAAAAAAGCGTAACAATATGTATGTATGTATGTAAAGAAAAAAATAAGTCGGTTAAGATAACCAAGTTTCAAAAAATTATCTACAATGCCATCGCGTTGCAACACAAATGAATAATCGGACATTTATTAGTTTTACTGGAAGTTAAGTACTCTTCACATTATCTGACACGGTTTCCACATGTTTGATGGTCATCGTCAACGTCAATAATACACCTTATGTATTTATTTAGGAAATTTTCCGCGCGTTAACCACAAACGCGTATTTTAAACAAACTTATGCGCTATTTGTATTTCTAACTAGTAAAGATTGTTTGGATTTGGTTGGGTTACCGGATCAATCAATCGGCTAGCCTTTTCGGAATTTGTTTTAATTTCTATTAAACAATTTTTCAAGTTTATAATTGTTATTCGATACGAATATAAATTAAATGTAAAAAAAACTTAAAAATAAATAAAGGTTTAATTTTCATGAAAACAGCATCAAACATGATGTGATGTTTAATACGGAATACGCAAAGCTCAACACATGGCGGCACCAGCACATATAGTAACAAACCACCCATTGTATTGCAATAGTGTGGCTGCAACATAAACTTATTATGTCCAGTATTAATAAGTCTATTTATTTATTTAACCTTTATTGTTAGGAGGGCAATGCCAAAGCATTATCTTTGACATAACCTTTGGGTTATACAGAAAATTTTCTATGTGCTGCAATGGTGCACCAGTCAAAATCAGTTGTCATACCATTTTGAAGACCTATCATTATTAGTGTCAATACCTAGACCTACCTTTATAATACATTGATATACGCTGTTTACCACTTACGCTTGTGCTGCCCACTGGCGACGACCAACCCATGTGTCGGTCAATTTCATAGTACGCTTGAACTTTTGTACGGCACCCTCGGTGTACGAGTCCGATTCGTTCTTTCGGCCGGTTTTATTTAAAAATTTCATGAGATAAATATAGTTAGACACCTCATAATATTGATTTAAGGCATAAAACTGTTTACTTACTTATAAAAGACATGTGTGAACAAATATTGTATCCGTGACGAGCCGATTGTGAAGTATTTTCAATAATAAAATGAATCATCATGTCCTGGAAGATTTTGTTAAATAAATACCTATAACTTTATTAGTAACACATGTGCCTTTGATTTAATTTTCTAAGTACATTAAAAACACAAGCAAATACTCTACTGTCAAATGAACAAACAAACATCAAGTATGTACGTGTACTACTACCACATTTTTTTTATATTACACAACTAATACGAACCTTCTGCAAGATGTTTGAGAATATATCACCATAGAATGTTATACGCGTGGAATTCTTTATTGGCCATTACAATATTACATTGGTAGTTAATCTGTTGGTATTGTACATATGTATTCAAGGAAGTATCCGGAATTGTATTTAATGGATCATAAAACTCCCTGTAATATCTACTAGATAAAGATCTTATTTGCCGCATAACTTTTGCACGCATTGGCATTCATGGAAAATTATTCGACTTACGCAAATTAAGGCCTGATACTTTACGTGATTCTCTATGATATGAATAAATAATTCTTTTGTCTACATTTAGGATGCCGAAATAAAAAGCATGCAATTTATCGTACCATCTGACGCTAGATCGATTTAAGAGACAGGCGGACGAGACACAGAGACAGTACAGAAAGAGGGCGGGTAACATCCACTTAAAATTCAAGTTGATGTTACCCGCCCCTTTCCGCAGTTGAAATTTGTGTCTGCTTGTTTTTCATACAAAATTACTCACCCCATTGTAGCCCACTTATGTGCTGACTTTCGAAAAAAAAAAGTAGATATATCTGGAATTTTTTCACCATATCTAATTTCTATATGAAAGTACTTTATATATCTGACCTGATTTTCACCAAAATTGGTCCAGCGGTTCAGCTGTGAAAACGTTACAGATCTATTGTGTATAACCACTCTTAATCACAAAATCCATTAGCCACGTATCGAGTGACGACTTTACTTAGAATGTTTTGTTGATGATGTAAAAGCTATGAAATATTCCGTTTATGCCTGCTATGCCTGCAGCCTGGCCCGTAACCTACTTTCGGAATGAATACCTACCTAATTGCTTAGGTTTTTTATTGGAAATGTACTACCTACCATCGTAACCCACTCGACTATCGGTAGATATGTCATATGTATAAATAATAGCTACCATTACAAATTTATCATTACAAGACCTACCACGAAACTTATGTCCCAAGAGGTTTGTGGCTGTAGGTCCTGAATTTTTTTTATTTCATTTCCCTCAACGTATTTCACAAACTTAACGATGTCTTTCTCTCTTTCTAACGTAATCTACGTTTAATTTCCGACGAACATGTACAATTCACCTTCATTTGTACAAATAGTCACGGAACAAACGCGATTTGCACAAGCAAACACGGCAAAACGGTATTTCTCCCAAATAGCTATACCAAATTTTCTCAAATTGTTTGCGGACAGGGAGTGTAGTCGAATCTAAAGATTTTTAGTTTTTTTACAAGAATATCATTACATTCATTACCTACTTTTTTCCTTTGTAAACTGTTTCGAATCAATGGATTAAGACAATAAATAAAGCATATCGTTATTTGCAATATTCCTACTTATTTGGCAACGTAAGAAAATATAAAATAAGTAAGCATTATGCAAATATTTGTTTTATTGGTATGAAAATGTATTACAGCGGGCAACTTGCCTACCTATATTATATCTCAATCTTGAGTCAAGAAAGAAGGAATCTTTTATTCGGGGACTTGAATTAACACCATGAATTTACAGTGAAGTGCTTGACCTTAACAAAAGAAACCGGATTTTTTTTACACCTCATTACTCCACGGCATTTTTATTGGCAACGTTTTTATAGCCGAAACCGCGTTACAAACGATTATAAAATGGGATACTTGTTGAATTATTCATTTATAAAGACATAATAAAAAATTGGTTCACCTTTTCTAAGAATTATTTTCGTTGTTAGATATCCGCATATTTGTAAACATTCCGAAATTGCGTTGACCTATCAGCTGTATTTAAAAAACTATTCTTTGATTATAAAAAAAACTCTGCTAGATGTGAGAACTAGGAATGGCATTATAGATTCATTTTTCGAGTAAGGTATCATTGTTTCTGACACATAATAATTTATGAATTTACAACAAGATAGAACCAATATTAGACTCTCTCTGGCTAATACTATCAAAAAATTCCAGTATATCGGCCAAGCACTTGTCTCGCTAGTCCTTCTAAACCGCCTGCCTACCGACTCGGGCGCCTGTATGTCTCCAGTGTCGTCGGTCGCTATCTAACGACCGTCTTCCTGCACAACACGCGACGCCAATTGTTGGCCACCAGCTGGCCGCTTCGATGCCACCGCCCTGATTTCCCACATCCTTCTTAAAGGGTATTATGTTGTGGTTAACCCATTTGCGAATATTTCGCCTGCCCTCATAAGTAACACAAGTTTTTATTTACTTTAGCGTGAGGAATCCAAAATGATGTACCAGTTATAGCTGTATAATTCTATTTTGAAACACCAATTACTTAAACATCATCACCAGAGATGATTGATATTTGGCATCACACATACCATGATCTAATCAGTAGGTGGTGACTGTGGGCACTATAGAAAAGAAGTGACTCATCTTTGATTCATATGAGTGAGAAGTTTAAATTAAAAACAGCTCAATGTGAAATCATGAGCAGTTTTCTAATCGGGCTTGTAGATAGGATTGTTTGAACGCGGTAATCTCTGCTGTACCAAAAATATGCTTGGGGACCGAATACAATATTTAATTATTTATTTATTAAATATTAAATATTGTATTCCGACCGGAATACAATATTTAATTATTTATTCTGATCCCCTAGACGGGTGATCAGAACGGAATAGAAAATATAGAAAATAATTAAAATAAAACGGATCCACAGGTTATTAGATTTTAGGGATCAGACCTTACCAACCAATACCTTATTCTGGTTGTCTGAGATCACAATTAAATGTTATTTTATTCCGTTTTCTAGATGTGAGGACCTGTAAATAACTATATGTTTTTTTTAAGTTGTTATCTAATCAATCTATAATAAAGTTGTTGGTCTTCCATGTAAATAAAAAATAAAATAAAATACCTTGAAACAACCGGGCCGATAAAAAAAAAATGCGTATGATATGAGAAATGAATCATGAGAAACTGAAATTCCTACGGAAGCGAAACCGCGGGACACAGCTATTAAGTAATATATTGGGATGTGTTTTCGGCAAATGTGCGCATCACGCGACTGCCAAACAAAAGCGCCAAAAATCCGACAAACGCGCCGGCGCATGTCTCTCAACACTTGACAAGCCCAGTAGTTACAAAATAACAAAAATAGCATAAATATTGTGTTCTATCCACGTAATGATACAAGAGCAGAACTCTTAGATACTTTTTTTTTTATTTAATGCTGTTACCCGGAGCTCCTCAGAGCCTGTGAAAAATTATGTGCGTTTTTCATACAAACTCTCACCCCCATTGCAGACTAATTGGGGATGGTTTTTGAAAAAAAAATAGCCTATAAACCTCGGTTCATTAACTATACCAAATTTCATCAAAATCGGCCCAGCGGTTTAGCCCTGAAAGCGTAACAGACTGACAGACTTTCGCATTTATAATATTAGTATTGATATTAAAGTATGGATTAAATTGCTAAACTTTAAATAAAGAAAAGCAAAAAAAATGACACACCAGCAGCTGAATTTCCCACGGGAGCAGTGCTTTTTCCCGGGAAGTCATTCTCAGTTTTAATAGATAAAGCGTGAAGAGGTATTAAACAAACTCACTTTCGTATTTATAGATAATATTAGTATTAATATTAAATTATGGATTGAATTGCTAAACTTTAAATAAAGAAAAGCAAAAAAAATTACAAACCAGCAGCTGAATTTCCCACGGGAGCAGTGCTTTTTCCCGGGAAGTCATTCTCAGTTTTAATAGATAAAGCGTGAAGAGGTATTAAACAAACTCACTTTCGTATTTATAGATAATATTAGTATTAATATTAAAGTATGTGTGCAGAGCAACTACGCTCTGCTGCCAGAAAATGTGGCAGCGAGAATCCGGACAAACGAAGCGGCGGGAAGAATTCTGTACCGAAACTTCACCGGGAAAAAACCACCGGTAAAAATAAGTACCGGGAAGAAATCTCCACGCGGCACCACGTTTGCCCGACTAAAACCTAACTAACTTAACGCAGTCTGCTACCACCGTAGCTTATGAAGGGAGCTACAGGGCCCTATATGATAATCTAACCTACAAATTAACTACAATTGAACACTTACCAAATTAAATCTTCTTTCTCTTCGGATCCAAACTTGAGTGTCTTCGGGAAGGGGGAATTCCTAATCACCCTACCTAACCCTTGAGATCTCAATTCCCCAGGACAAATAAATAGATTTCTTCCCGTAGTTTCACTCGGGAACAGCCAGATGTGAACAGCCAGCCACGTTTCACCTCTCACAAGAAAAAGTCACAATAACAGAGTTTTTCACAAACACAAATTCAATAGTTATTTAACAAACAGGAAATTCACAATTATCACTCAAACTAAACAACAAGCAAAAGACGCGAGACCGCTCCGCGTATTAAAATCAAAACCGATATCGCCCGGGACAAAGCAATGGCGGACCACACACGCGACGCCATCCACGCTAGCAGTGTGAGAACCCCGAAACGCCTGGCGGCGATAACAGGAAACGCCTGCGTTTAGTTTTACCCAATATATTACAAACATCCCCCCGTCCCGGTCTGAGAAGCAGACCGCTAGCTTACTCTACGGGAAGGCGGGCGAGAGAGGTCACACCTCTCCTTAAAATCGAACCGTCGACCAACACCTCAGCCACACGCGGAGTGCCATCTCCGCCAAGAATCAAACGTAATATGCGAGCTCGTCGCCAAAGCAATGAGGGCAAATTTGCCTCTTTTAACAATACTAAATCACCCTCCCTGGGAGGCTCAGTCCTGTCTGTCCACTTCACTCTTTGCTGCAGCAAATGCAAATATTCAAGCGACCAGCGACGCCAAAAGTCCTGGCTCATTTGCTGCAACATTTGAAAACGCGACAACCGATATACGCGTTCATCCTTCCACGGGTATTCGGGCAGGGCATTCAACGGCCCTCCCACCAAAAAATGACCAGGGGTGAGAGCTTCCAAGTCATTTGGATCTGGAGATAGCGGACAGAGAGGACGAGAGTTGAGGACCGCCTCAACTTTACAAAACACTGTGGCCAGCTCTTCAAAAGTTAGAGCCGTTTCTCCGATAATGCGGCGGAGGTGGGTCTTTGCGGATTTCACAGCCGCTTCAAAAATCCCTCCCCAATGGGGGCAACTTGGGGGACTAAACTTCCAGGTTATTCCCCTTTGGGCAGCAATTTGACTTAAACTAGTACAATTTTTATCAATAAACACAGAAACATCCTTAAGATAATTTACAGTTCCCTTATAGTTTGTGCCATTATCAGACCTAATAAGGGAAGGTAGACCTCGACGCGAAACAAAGCGATCCAACGCGGCGACGAAGGCCTCCGTAGTCAGAGCCGATACCACCTCCAAATGGACAGCCTTGGTGGCCAAACAAACAAATACACACAAATAGCCCTTCACAATACGGGCATTACGAAAGGGAGAAGCCTTGATCGAAAAGGGACCGGCAAAATCGGTTCCAACGCCGTCAAACGGCCTCGAAGGTCGGATTCGATCAGCGGGCAAATCACCCATCTGTGGTTGCATCGTGGATGCCTTCAACCTATAACATGCAATACATCGAAACAGGACACTACGGATTGCTCTTCGGGCAGACAAAATCCAAAACTCGCGTTGCAAAATAGCCAACAAAGCATTGCACCCAGCATGGGCGTTACGAATGTGTCGATCAGACACCAAAAGCTGCACCAAGGGTCCGCCCTTGGGCAACAACAGAAGGATGGCGAGTCTCATATGGAAGATCCGCCTTCCGGAGCCTGCCTCCAACCCGAAGAAGCCCATCCGAGTCGATGTACGGGTTCAAACGAGCGACCGCGCCCTTCAACTTAGCGCGTGCGTCGCGCAAGATACGAAGCTCTGACTCAAACCGTCCGGTCTGCACGACACGGACCCAATGCAACAATGCGCTCCGGCGCTCTTCTGCACCTGCAATCGGCTCCAACCGCTTTGCCTGTGGGTTTCTACAATTATGTATGAAACGCTTAATCCAACTGGTAACACCCAGAAGCTTATCCAAGCTGCTATACCGAGCAAGTAGCCAATCCGGCTCCGACGTCGTCTCAGCGACTACAGCATGTACACGGAGCCCAGTCAAACTCAAAGAAGTAACGTCTGTCTGACAGACAGGCCAAGAAGTTTCTGATCCCATCAGCCACTCTGGACCCCACCAGAGCGGGTGTGACACCAATTCTGGTGCCGTACAACCTCGGGAGGCACAGTCCGCTGGGTTAAGCTCTCCCGGCACATGTCTCCATGTTATATCAATTCCGATATTCTGGATTTGGGAAACCCGATTTCCCACAAAAACCTCCAAGGTATGTGGGGCCGCGCGCAACCATGCAAGCGCGACCTGGCTATCCGACCAGGCGAAGATGTCCCGTATCTCGACCGTGGCCGCCAGCTCACATGCAACGTGATGCAACAATTTAGAGAGAAGGTGAGCTCCACTCAACTCAAGCTTGGGAATAGTCAGCCTAGTCCTGATGGGGGCGACCTTGCTCTTCCCTAACAAAAGCGAGACATTGACCCGGCCATCGGCGTCAACTGTCCGCATATAGACTGACGCGGCGTAGCCTCGCTCCGACGCGTCACAAAAGCCATGCAGGCTGGCTCGATATTTCCCGGGGGCAATATTCGACGAAGGCAAGGCAATCCGATTGACTTCCTTAATCGATGAAAACAACTCGAGCCAATCATCCAATGGAGAGCCAAACAGCGGCTCGTCCCACGAGAACGCCCAAAGTCCAAAGTCTCTGAAGAAGACACTTTGCAGAGAATATCACTGGACTGATCCAACCGCTTGGATCAAACATACGGGCTATTACGGACAACACCGTTCTCTTGAGTCCAGACTTTTGGTATTTCCAAGTCCACTTGGAATGTAAAAATATCGGTTAGCGGCTGGTACTGCATGCCCAGCACCGCTATCCTGTTGGGATCATCCACATCCTCAAACAGGTGAGGGTTCTGTTGGTGATCCTCCGGGATCCCTTCTAGAACTCTAGGCTCATTGGACAACCACTTACGTAGCTCGTAGCCACCTGTCTTCAATATTTCGATCAATTCATCCCGCAGTAGGAGGGCCTCCTCAATACTTTGGGCTCCGGTGCACACGTCATCAACATACAAGTCACGTGACAGCACGGAAGCCCCACGGGGAAAGCGGATCCGTTCCCGCTCTGCCAATTCAAGCAATGATCTGATGGCGATATAGGGACTAGATTTCAAACCATACGTGTTTGTGTTGAGTTCATACACCGTCACAGGATCCTCAGGGCGCTCACGCCAGAGTATCAACGGGAATCGCCTGTCCTCAGGATGTATGACTGTCTGGCGGAACATCATCCGGATGTCCGCGCCAAAAACCACTTGATGTCTTCTAAAGTTCAAGATGATGTCAATTATGTCCCTATGCAATTTGGGACCTGAATGCAAACATAGATTCAACGAAACTCCGTTCGAAGTGGGTGCGGACCCATCAAAGACAGTCCTCAATTTGCCCGTTGAGGCCTTCACCACCGCGTGGTGGGGCAAGAAATAATGCTCAGTTGAGCTCCAATCAACTCGAGCCGGAGACATGTGACCCAAATCCTCGTACTCGCGCATAAATTCAATATATTTATCGCGAAGTACGTGGTCACGCTGCATACGTCGCTCCATGGACAGCAGTCGTTTCTCCGCAAGCGCCTTACTTTGCCCTAGGCTAGGACGAGAGGCAACAAAGGGTAACCTAGTTACAAACCGACCGGAGGGCAACCTCTCCGTGGTCGATCGAAAAAGGGCTTCGCACTCAGCGTGTTCCGGATCCATCCTGGAACTCATAGGTGGCTCCTCCACCTCCCAAAACCTTTGCATGGTCTTGGCCAAGGACGCAGATGCGACAACCGGTGGCTCCTCCGCGGTGCCATTATCAAACACAGGGCCCATCAGGGCAAAACCAAAAATCGTAGACACTGCCATCAGTGAAGACGAACCCAGAGCCTTCTGTGTACCCAACAAAATCCAACCCAATACGTCCGAGCCCAGGAGCAAGTCCACTGGGCCGGGATGAAAGACAAAGGGGTCGGCCAAATCCAGACCCGAAACCAAAGACAACACACCCGGCGGTATGTCTGTCGAGGGTGCCAACCCGCAATGGTATCCATTACCATAGCCGAAGTCGTGATCCTCATTGTGGAGGACTTCAGCGAAGAAAAAGGTGACAAGTGTCTGGCCCGTCAGACACTTCACTTGTATGCCACCAACTCCAAGAAGTGGCACAGGCGAGTCTTCCACGACTAAACCTAACTGGCGTGCCACTCGAGTGGTAACCAAACTGCTTTGAGCCCCTGAGTCCAACAGAGCTCTCAAATTAATGGCTTCCCCCCTACGACCCCATACGCGGACCACCGCGGTAGGGAGCAGAACCGTCCGCGGCTCTGTCCCAGCAAGGGAGCAAGCTAGTTACGGGCTCCCCACTCTCTCCAAACCAGGGGCGCGCCACTGACCCGGATAATATGGCGGGCGAGTGCACATCCCCATCTGAGGGGGCATAACCCGCGGCCCGGCCATACATATGGTACGGCGGGTGGTACTCCAGCCGTGGGTACTCGTGCAGCGGCGGAGAAAACCGCTGCGGCTGCATGTGTTGGGTATTGGTAACCCGCGTGGAGGGGGTGTCCCCACTCTCACGTCCGATCTAGGGCCCCCGCCCATGGGGGCCCTATCCGGGGCCTGGCCAGCTACATACTGGCCATGACCTTGGGGCGCGTGGTCCCGGTCCGCCAAGACCCGCGCAGGTACGCGACCCCCCTCCCGAGGGGGTGCGACGAGCGAAAGCCGCGTCCTCCGTCCGGTGGTGGAGGGCTTCGCGCAGGAGCGCCCCCGCCCATTGGGGACCCCTGCCTCAACATCCGGGTGCCATCCCCGTTGCGGTTCATGCAAAGCATCGCGTGGTGCCGCCCACGGCATGCACTGCATGGTATGGCACTGGGACAGTCACGTGCATAGTGACCGCCCAAACAATAAAAGCAAAGTTCATGCCGCTTTGCCATGCGGCGCCGATCTTGTACTGGCAGTCCCTGCCAGTCCCTGCATTGCAGCAGGCTGTGGCCCATCCGACCACATTGCAGGCAGTCCGCGTCCCTCGCGACTGCTGCCGTGTGTGCAACCCGCGCACCAGCTCCACGCGGTGGCGGTTGCCGTCCCTGTTGGGGCCTCCCTCGCCATGAGGGTTCCAAGGGCCTACGTTCAGGCGCTCTGGATGGCGCTGAGTCCGTCATGGTATTCTCAGCAGCCCGTGCCTCAAACTCCAAAAACTTCACCAAGTCAGTGAATGTTGGTAGGGTGGTGCTGTCCCGCTCCGCATTCTCGCGCTCAAATCGCGAGCGGATGTCATTGGGTAATTTGCCCAATACAATGTGCACCAGCAAAAAGGACCATTGGTCCCCCGGCCGCCCCAGTGTGCGGAGCGCGTTACAGGCCACTGTAACGGGCGTGAGCAACTGCAGGCGCAACTGTGCCCTGTTGGCCACCTTGGGCAGGGCCATCAACTGTGCGGCGTGCGCATCCGCTAACAAACGTAAGTTTTGATAGCGGGAGTTCAATAACTCCCAAGCCGTGTCGTACTGGTCGTCCTCCCCCCGGAGGTGCTGGATGAGCGACCGCGCTTCATCCTCAAGAGTGGAGAGGAGGTAGGCCATCTTCTGGGCCTTCGACAAATCCTGTCGTGCTACGACCAGGGACTCAAACATATTTTTATATGCTACCACTCCTCCATCCTACCCCCAAAGTGGGACAGCTGAAGGGTGGGGAGCCGACCAGTAACCGCTGGTCCTTCCTGTCTAACAGGTGTGCGAGGGGCTGGTCCGCCAGCCTGTCTCGCCCTTATTGCGGTCACCGCCTCCGCGATATCATCGTGCAGACTCAGGATCTGGTCCATGTCCGCCATGTGACCTGCGTAGGCCTCCAGGGGTAAGATCGGCTTCGGTAAGCGCCGCCATGGCCGCTTCCGCGCTAATCAATCGTGAGTGGAGGTGATCCGCTCTTAGCAGTATGGCGCCCTCCCTGTCCTTCCGGGACAGGAGTCCTCCGGCCGTCACAAACCATCTCAATTCGTTGGCGAGTGTCGCCCTAGCATTGGAGGCCTTCGCCATCGCGTCAAGTCACAAACAAAAAATAACAAAAGGTAAATAAAAAACAACAAAATCAAGCAACTACACGAAGAACCGCGGTAGGTATGAGAATGGCACAAACCCGGAACGCACGGTACAAACCGCAAACAAATACAAAAAAGGTTACAAATATTCTTATACAAACAAACTAAGAAAAATCTAATAATTTTTACAAACAATTAATTATTTTTTACAAACGAACAAATAGAGGGTAGATAAACTACGCTCTGCTACCAGAAAATGTGCAGAGCAACTACGCTCTGCTGCCAGAAAATGTGGCAGCGAGAATCCGGACAAACGAAGCGGCGGGAAGAATTCTGTACCGAAACTTCACCGGGAAAAAACCACCGGTAAAAATAAGTACCGGGAAGAAATCTCCACGCGGCACCACGTTTGCCCGACTAAAACCTAACTAACTTAACGCAGTCTGCTACCACCGTAGCTTATGAAGGGAGCTACTGGGCCCTATATGATAATCTAACCTACAAATTAACTACAATTGAACACTTACCAAATTAAATCTTCTTTCTCTTCGGATCCAAACTTGAGTGTCTTCGGGAAGGGGGAATTCCTAATCACCCTACCTAACCCTTGAGATCTCAATTCCCCAGGACAAATAAATAGATTTCTTCCCGTAGTTTCACTCGGGAACAGCCAGATGTGAACAGCCAGCCACGTTTCACCTCTCACAAGAAAAAGTCACAATAACAGAGTTTTTCACAAACACAAATTCAATAGTTATTTAACAAACAGGAAATTCACAATTATCACTCAAACTAAACAACAAGCAAAAGACGCGAGACCGCTCCGCGTATTAAAATCAAAACCGATATCGCCCGGGACAAAGCAATGGCGGACCACACACGCGACGCCATCCACGCTAGCAGTGTGAGAACCCCGAAACGCCTGGCGGCGATAACAGGAAACGCCTGCGTTTAGTTTTACCCAATATATTACAAACAGTATGGATTGAATTGCTAAACTTTAAATAAAGAAAAGCAAAAAAAATGACACACCAGCAGCTGAATTTCCCACGGGAGCAGTGCTTTTTCCCGGGAAGTCATTCTCAGTTTTAATAGATAAAGCGTGAAGAGGTATTAAACAAACTCACTTTCGTATTTATAGATAATATTAGTATTAATATTAAAGTATGGATTGAATTGCTAAACTTTAAATAAAGAAAAGCAAAAAAAATTACAAACCAGCAGCTGAATTTCCCACGGGAGCAGTGCTTTTTCCCGGGAAGTCATTCTCAGTTTTAGCAGATAAAGCGTGAAGAGGTAACAAACAAACTCACTTTCGCATTTATAATATCAGTTGGGATATTTGGGATTATTACGTTATATAGATATCTGAACATGAAAAACGTAAGTTTATATGTAACCTATTTGTATTGGTGTAATACCACATGATATGACTATTTTTCATCATCAATTAGTCTTCTCTTCTAATCCTCAAAAGACACTACTTGGCATGAGCTCGGCGGTAGTTTGTGACATTAGTGTTTTTCCATAAATATTTGTGTTGGCAACACTAGGGCGCTTATGCTCATTAGTACGTAATAAAACTGTAACTACAACTACCTATATCTACCTAGGTATCTATAATAGTAATATTATCTTCTCGTGTCCAAACCAGATGACAGATTTTCTTAGCCGTCTCAAATCTAAACGAATAATAAAACTAAACGATTTTAAAAATTCTTTGTGAAGGTAATCCTAAATCCCAAAATTGCCATGAGATTGAAGCCCCGTGGCTCGTGGCGTATGACCATACATAAAGCATAGAACTCTAAAGCTAAAGCTTGATCCGCAAATATAGGTAAAGACAGGCCATTCTGTGGGGAAAGTATATAAATATATGTATATACTAGCTGTTGCCCGCGGCATCGCCCGCGTGAGTTTCGCTTAGATGAAAAATCTTTTTTTGTTCTATACTGTAGAAACCTAAAATCCAGTACTCAAATTTCAGCCATTTGGTTATCTCGTGTCCCGCGGGAATATATTAGGTAATCGTAGTATAGTCGCGGGGTTAAAATGAATCAAATGTGATATTTCATTCAATAAACGATCTTCATCTGCTCTTATCTACAATTTCCCGTGTACCACCACTCCCACCCCGAGTCCCTATTCGTCCTACCCCGTGTCCTGTCTATTAATACTTACTTACGTCAGTAGAAAATGCTCATCAGGTTGAACAACTTTTGCTAAGGCCCCATTTCAATTTATGTTATAGAGTAGCTGGTCTCTTGGAGTTCTTCATCAGATTTTCCATGATCTTCAATTTTATACGTCAACAGAAAATGCTCATCAGGTTGAACGACTTTTGCTTAGGCGCCATTTCCATATATATAATAGTGTAGCTGGTCTCTTGGAATTCTTCATCAAATGATCTTGATCTTCGATTTTTATACGTCAACAGAAAATGCTCATCAGATTGATTAACTTTTGCAAAGGTACCATTTCCATATTTCTTATAGTTTAGCTGTTCTGTTAAGGTTCTTCATCAATTGTTCCAGTTTTCAAAATCAATTGTAGCCTATATGTTGCCCAGGCTTAATAGCTATACAACAAAAAAGTTCCAGTCCAATCCGTCCAGTAGTTTTTGCGTGAAACGCGTACATACATACAGACAGAAAGACAGACAAAAATTCCAAAAAAAAAATTTTCTTTTTAAGTGTCCCTCTATCCATTTCAGTCAAAAATACTAAATGTACAGACAAAATATTTTTACTGTTTTATTTATGTATATTCGTTATAGGTTATGTTACTGTTTTATTATATGTATAGATTAGATTTTTTTGTACAATACAGGGAGGGACCTTTATTTGATTATATATTAAATTTGGTTTTTCTATTTGCAGCAAACAAGAGAATGGAAAAGAAAACAAAGTGGGCCCATGGTCAACCCTTCCTTCGAACCAGACGACTTTGCGCCTCAAAGGTATGAAATTAGTATTAATTACCATATAAGTAATTAACTGTTGATCTTTTCCCCTCATGCGGAACCAAACCAAGTCAGCCTATTCCTCGTTATTTTCAGAGTTTCAGAATGTTTTCAATCCCCAACGCTACTATCAACCTTCCACTCTTAGACCCTGTCCATTCCCATCACAATGTCTTTGCTCCAATTCCCGTCGCAGTCCCGAAGACAAATAATAAAATTCAACTAAGAATAGTATTCGCCGACTTAATCAATGTGACGACCTAAACAATGTCGAATCCTGCATACCACTGCACTGACCCTAAAAATACGAGTTTAAAAAATAAAACAAAAAGCAGAACTCCTCTGCCTGACGAAGCCTGACATTCACATAGTTAAGTAGATTTGTGGTGACAGAAACTATGAAACCTTGACTCCCTTTTGAGTCCCAAGTTTGTCATCCATTGACGTCTATTGTTGGTCGTCAACGTTGTAGTTACGTTGTATCTAGCCAATAATAAATAACAAGTTAGGACCTAAAATCAACTGTTTCTTATTTTATATACTCTTCTGTATAATCATTACAAAATACAGGGGATGCAATAATTAGTCCCGAAGGTTGCCTCGTGAACTTGTATCTGATTCAATTATGGTAATTTTCAAACACACAACATTATGGTATCAATTCTTTGTTTTGATTATGTTAAATGATCTTAAACGAGATAGCTTCTTAAGGAAAGGTGAAAGAGTAAATGTACTTAAAAGGTTTTTGTCATTATAACACATTAAAATCTGAGATTAAGATTTAAAAAGATTTTTTTTTCAGTAAAGAATGCGTGATATGGCCAGTACGATATGTTAACTAATAAACTCCACTAGTTTCTTTAGGGTAGTATCTTTAGGGTCAGTTTCTTTAGGTAGGCTTTTCATTACAAAATATCATATTGCTCATAAATAAAATGACATAATTACAAAGAGTTCACTGTTATAAGTATATGACTAAAGTTGTATTGCTATAATATTTTAGTCAATAGTAATGTATCATAAAAAGACTTTTTGTTACTAACCTTACCTTACAGCAGAACCTTAAACACACATTTAAGAAAAATCTATCAAATCCACAAACACCTTCCGAAATTGGATACATTCCGAAATTAAAAAGGGCTTACAAAATGTCTACCTTACCATAAGGAAAATTTACTAGAAAAATGATAAGGTTATCAAAATTAAAGACAAAATTACCACCGTTCCCATACCAAACACTTACTTAACTCAACGAGCTTTAGAATTTGATTAATTACTTAAATCAGATAGAAAATTATCACCTTCACCACGTTGTAAAGCTATTTGGACATTCATTACCTGTATCCAAATACTTAAAAATAGATTAACTCGTATCAAATTTTGATTGCTGAGGATCGATATGGTTGGCAACGAGCGTTACCTAGCAATGAGTGGGGTTGCTACCCTGGCTTCCACATGTGGCACCTGCATTTACCATCGGGCTCTCAGATCACATTTTTAATAAACAGATTAGCCAATACCGTCCATAATGTGACGAATTAAAGTCCAGTGCGCGAGTGAGTGACAAGTGGCAAAAAATGAAACTAGATTCTGCTTACTTTTTATTACATAATTATTATTTGCCAATTCTGTAACGTCGTGTCAAGGTCGCCAATTCTAGATTAAGAATTTTTGCATAGAATTAGATTAAAGAGAGTTTAAGAGAAGCTGTACAACCGAGATGGACGAGTCAATTGCTGTCGAGGAGCGGAGCTAAGTATTTTAGGATATTATTAAAATATGTATATTTAAGTTAGTACATAAATATGACCTTAGTGCTGTGTTCAGCAAAATCACCCGATCAATATAAAAATTCCTGTTTATTAAATTATAATGCATGCTAACGTCTTATTATTGTTGTGATTAGATTCATCTGATAGTTATATGCACGAGCGAAGAGTCTCGACCATATCAGAATGGTCTCAACCGTTATTAAGAGAAACTCTGATTTGCACAAATCAATAGTCAAATTCAGATGCAGAAGGCTTTTGGACATGGCCAGCATTGTAAAAAGAGGAGATTCCTCACGCTGGAACCCTGACCACCAGTAGCTTGGGTCTTATCCTCGTTGTTGACGGATATCCTTTCTTTTATTAAAAAAATATATTGATTTGTTACATATCTATGGCGAACATTTATTTAATTCATTTGTTTTTCGGAATAAAATGAATCGTAATGAATGCGAAGAGAAGCAATAAAGTAAGATTAGACAAGATAATGAAAGCAACTAAATTTAATGAAGCTAAGCTAATACACTGAAGAAGTGGAAATGGACAGGACATATGTTAAGAGAAAATATAGAGAAATGGACTAAACTTATTGCCTAGGAGAAGGAAAAGATGCCAAGGAGGACAAACGAAACGCTGGGAAGATGATCTAAAACGTGTTGTAAAGGATAAAGATACGTGCAAGTCCCTATGTCGAAGTACAGCTGTGATGAAAACTATCATTTAATAAAAAACTTATTATTATTAACAACAATAAAGGCTTATTTTATTTATTTATTTTTTATTTTAGTATGTGTAACTATAATAAATGTAAATCAAGAGATAATGTATACTTAATATTTAAAAATCTTTAATATAATAATAAAATATTAATATAATATCTTAATATTTAATTAATATGTATCAAGAGATATTGTGATAATGTACAATATGCGAGAGTGACTGTGATGTTTATCACGGCTCCACGCCGATCATCATTGTCAACAAGTACTTATTCGAGTCTGTATTCGAGTGGTCAGTGTGCAGATTTTAGTCTTCATTGTCCACCAGTTGGAGCAAAGCTTTGTTGCTTTGCCACCACTGGTGGAATACATATGGAAACTTTTTGTATTAAGGATATTAGTTTAATTTAAGGTAGACAACGGAGGTATTCCGTTGATGACTTTACATAAAACTAATGCCGCGATAAGACCGCCTTTTAATCATCTTCTCTATTTAGTTCTAAGTTTACTTATGTATACCTACCATGTAATTACTTGTTTACAAATAAAGTATTTTGTATTGTATTGTAATGAATTGTCACATTTTTATTTCCCACTTTTATTGGGTTAAGTTTTATTCAGAATGAAACATAGAGTATTTCTAATCCCGAGGAGTTTAGGAGTAGTCTCACGCGAGCGAAGCCAAGAAATATTTATTATACGTTTTAAAAGACCGTTGTTTGATTTTACAGTTTGTCTCCGGTGAAGGACGAGAAGGTGCCGGGCGCCGACAAGGGGATCTTCCTCATCAGCATGGACAAGGACGGCCAGGAGACTGAGGAGTACGAGCCCTACGAGAACAGGGTCGTGGAACATCCCACCACGTAAGTTACTCAGCTTCTACTATATCCTAAGGTAATCTTCCTCATCAGCATGAACAAGGACGGCCAGGAGACTGAGGAGCACGAGCCCTACGAGAACAGGGTCGTGGAACATCCCACCACGTAAATGTTGAGACATTTCAAGACAAGATTGAGACAAGATTCCCTTAAGATAGAGTAGAAGCTGAGGCTTCTACTGTATCTTAAGGGACATCCCACCACGTAAATGACTCAGCTTCTACTGAATCCTAAGGGAATATTCCTCATCAGCATGAACAACTGTATCCCTATGGCAGGAATCATCGTTGGCGTTCCTAAACTTGCAGAGAGGCTTTGATTATTTACTGAGATTAAAAATTCAAAGCAGAGAGGTTAGCGTAAGTCTGAGCAATTAGAAATTTAGGAAATTATTCACTGAAATAAATTCATGCAGGTCAAGCAAATGCTGGTTGAAGAGAACAAATAGTCGCAATTGTCAAAAAACCAGCCGTTCTTGAGTTATGTATATAATTAGCAATTCTAACTTATGTTTTATTTTGTTATCACGCAAAATCTACTAGACGGAAGTCGATTAAATTTGGTACACGGATAAAATATAACCAGAAATAGGACATAGGGTACTTTTTATCCCGGAATTCTCACGGGAGCCGAGCCCCAGGTCACAAAGTAGTTAATTAGTAATCTGTGCTCAGGGCGCAGCTAGATAGGCATAAATTATTAAACTTAATGACACCATTCTAGCTTGCAACATGGTGAACTAGACAATACAATTACGTTTGAAATGGGTTTATTTCTATTACAAATGGACATTTCTCACAACACAATAGTTTTTGTGCAAAACATCACCTATCACCAGAATGTCAGCTATTACCAATGGTACCTATTATGAAAACACTTAGCAATTACTGCAACAGGTAAACAACCTTTGCGGCTAAACAATGTAATTACTTAATAAATATATAGGTAATATGATTGACAGAGACGGATAGAATTACTCAGACATTACCTCGTCCTTGTCTCAAGTATACCTACTTATGCTATATTAATCCCAGACCAATCTAAAAAAACATTGACCTGACATATTGGCGGTCGTAGCAAGAGTTGTATATGCAACGGAGCCCGCACAATTTGGGGGCCCTCGGGTACGGCATGCATCATTTTTTTAGTCATGCTACGGGCCCAACGTATCTACTATTTGACCTCATTCAGCTATCTCCATGCCAAATTTCGTAAAAGTCGGTTAAGCGGTTTAGCCCAAAGCGTAGCGATGATATCAAGGTATCAGTTTAAGTACAAGTTCCTTCTGCCTGCAACCGTCATATTTAGCTAGGTACATGACGAGGACAACGCATATCCGCCTCTTATTAGGATATTCTACTACACGATGACCTCCGCAAAATTAAAGCAGCGACAACACTACAACAGTGAATCACGTAGGTACTTGACATTCTTTAGACTACAGTCCGCTTCCTGACACCGCTTCCATCCAGAGGACTGTCCAAGGCTTTTTCCTACTACCTATAGGTTATTGAACAAATGAAAGTGTTGATTCAAGTAACCAAATATTGTTTATATGTACGTAACACAAGATAGCATCAAATAGTATTTTTGTTTGAATGGACATATTTGTTTTGAATCTATGTAATTGTCTTATCTGAATAGCTGCTACCTTCTATACCGGCTTATAATGTCCGGCAAGTGTCTATCGCGCATGTGTCTTTCGCGCAAATGTGCCAAACCCGGCTGGCACGAGAGTGTACTATACTATACCTACCTAAGTAATACCATCCGAAAGAAATGCAACAAAGATGATTGAAATGATGAGAAATATAGATATCCGAAGCCACTTGATCTTGATGCCTTGTCCAGACTTGTGTAGGTACGTTGGGAGACCTAATCCAGGGCACAGATAATGCGCTAGCAGAGCAAATTTTTGGATTATAATATTATTAGATATACCTGTATAAATGTAGCAATTAGGTCGACACGCCGAAGAAGTAAATAAGGTAACTCTTCATTGCACCATGAAAAAGAAGAAGATCCGAAAGAAATCATTCAAATGAAAGTGAACCCTCATCAAAATCTGCTGTGTAGTTTGTAAGTTCTAGAAGGACAGACAGATGCGGGAAGAGAACTCACTTTTTTATTAGGTAGTCTGTATTGATATTTATGAGCAACAGAAGGTATAATGTAGAATTTAAAACGCATAATAGTAAGGACACCCTGAAGAGGCACACTGTATTTTAGGTGCCAGACCCAGACACTAAAGCCTGCATACATTTATGTATAGGTAGGTACCTAAACCTAACATCTAACGCAATAAATTATCTCCCAACCCGTTTCAATGTAGTTTGTTTGACTTTAGACTGAGAGGATACGATTGCAATACAAATAAAAATTATTATTAATCTTGGAAATAAACCAGTTCTGGGCGCATGAAGGGGAAGCCCTTTCTTGACCGAGGTCTACAAATTTACATAATTACCTTATTTTATAATACCTAAAAACGTGGACGTTCGTGTCAGCCTTCGTTCTATATTCGAGTGCGTGGTCATACTAAAATAACCCTGGGTCAGTGCTGGGTATATTTTGAGTATAGAAAAAATATATACCTCCTTGAGGTCCCATGGGGGGTCATGGGGGTCATGACCCCCTCTTACTTTATCTACGCTATGTTTTCACTCAATATGAACAACTACTTATATGCACTTCCACAGACTCAATTAGAGGTAAACCCAGGTGAATTTATGATGGTGGAGGAGGAAAATACAGAGGAAAATTATAAGCCGTATACGTATATTATATACACGTGCTGTGAATATTCAAATATAACATTAAGATTAAATGTTGAGATTTTAGGCAATTATGTCATTTGTATTGTTATCATTTATTTATTTAGGTTATACCCATAGAGTTAGGTACATCCTGTCGGGTCATACCTAGCTCAGAAGTCAGATACTTACGTACGCACATCGCATTTTAACATATTTTATGGTGGAAATGTGATACCTATACAGTACCTACTTAAATTAATTCTGTGCCTATACATAGGCTTAACTGCTGTGAATAAAACATCCCTGTATTAGAGAAAAAAAATATCAGGCCATTTTGCCAGAAGACTAACGACAACTAATATATACTAATCTTTACAGAAACATGGAAACCCTACTCCACCTCCTGAAAGGCAGTCTTGGGACCGGCATACTGGCTATGCCGCGCGCGTTCATGCACTCGGGCTATGTCATAGGGGTCATAGGGACCGTGTTCATCGGCTTGCTGTGCACGTACTGCATCCACGTGCTGCTGGACTCCTGCTACACGCTCTGCAAGCGGCGGAAAGTCCCTTCCATGACGTACACCGCTGCGGCAGAGGCCGCGCTCTCTGAAGGCCCTGATTGGTGCAAAGCATGTGCGCCTTATGCCGCGTGAGTGTTCAAATTTGAAACGTTAAAAAAATTAAACCAATTGTCAATCTACCGACAATGCGAAGAAATTTATAAGTACTGTGAAAACGAAGTTTGCCCAAGCTGGCCATAGTTAGATCCTAAATCTTCAGTCTTTTGATTTCATCTCATCTTTAAAAATGTTTATTTACACAATAATTTATTTTCAGGCACATTGTCAACGCGTTCCTCTTAGTATACCAGATTGGGACATGCTGTGTCTACGTGGTGTTTGTTTCCGAAAATATTGAGCATGTCCTGAGGACGCAGTTCCAAATCCATATGGAACTCATCCACGTTCAATCCATCATTCTAATACCTCTGATCTTGATCAACTGGGTGCGAGACCTCAAGTACCTGGCTCCGTTCTCCGCCATCGCCAATGCTATCACGATCGTCAGTTTCGGCATGATCTTGTACTACGTCTTCAGGGATCCTCCCACCTTCGAGGGGAAGGCGCCAGTTGGACAGTTGAAAGATTTTCCCCTTTTCTTCGGGACTGTGTTATTCGCCTTAGAAGCTATCGGTGTGGTGAGTAAAATCTCGCATTTTTTAACGTTAGTATATAGTTTGTATCGTACTACTTGTATGGTATAGAGTTGTATAATTGAGCCCGCCAGTTTTTACCTGTTTCATAAAATGTCATGAAAATCTCACATACTGGTAGGGACTCGATCATGAATGACTTTCTTTCAGCATTTCTTCTGAGCTGGTTATTTCAAATTGTTCGACCAAGTAGTACTAATTAGCACTAAGAGAGGATTTCCCGAAATTCCCACGGGATCAAAGTCATGGGCCCGGGCTAGTACAATATAAGTACTTAATTAACATTTTCAGATTTTGCCGCTGGAGAATGAAATGAGGACGCCCAAATCGTTTGTAGGCAAGTTTGGCGTGCTCAACCGAGCCATGATCACCATCGTGCTGCTGTATGTTGGCATGGGTCTCTTCGGCTACATGCAGTACGGCGACGGAGCCTTGGCCAGCATCACGCTTAACCTGCCGTCTGATACTGAAATGTAAGTTATTTTTGTTTATACTTGCTATCTTAATTAAAGAAATGCATAAAGCATATATATCTACCTATTCAAGTTCTTTATATTTTTCAATAACCATACATAAAAATTGTAATTTAATCCGTCAAGAAATTTTAATCTATCACCGCTCAAGTGGAGAAGTAGGGCCACAAACTCCACTGCAATTTTTTAATTTAATTTGACGATAATAGGTTTGTTGTTTTCATTAACTCTCTATATTAATTTTGTCGATTCCAATTTTTGAACAAACAAGCAATGCCAGTTATCTAAAATCGAAAGCTAGGCTATTTTTTTCTCTTTATTGGGGCAAGCAAGCTGACTGGTATTAATGAATGGGTGGTTTCAGCCTGGCGAGCGTGGTGCAGTGTCTCCTGGCGTTCGCCATCTTCATCACTCACGGGCTGGCCTGCTACGTGGCGATCGACATCCTGTGGAACGTCTACCTCAGCTCATTCGTACACAACAACAAGCACCGGATCTACTGGGAGTACCTGCTCAGGACCATCATCGTTCTCATCACTTGTAAGTCTGCGATGGCTCTATTTCACCAATAGTTCACTGCAGCTGTGCTGTACGTACGGTGTTGGAGGTCGGTCGGCCTTCCTACTGAAGGCGCCTCGAATCCAACTACTCGGAGTCTAAAACGTGGTCTAAAAAGTAGATCATATTTCGATTCGTCAATGTGGCCATTGTAGACCCCCTGTACGCTCATTTTCATCGTCCAATACACCTGCTTCAGGGAAAGAATAACTTGAGGCAACCATACTAGCAAGTTGATTAGTTTACTTGTATACGTAATACTTCCTAATTATGTAAAAGAAACTCTGTTATCCCCATGAAGTTTACTTCCTCCTAAGCATGGTGAAGCACAACTCTACTTGCTTACAATTATCAAACTAGAAGCGACAATTTGTAGCAAATAAAACACTGAACGTTTTCTGGTCTGTTGCAGATGGTCTGGGCGTGGCCGTGCCAGAACTGGACCTCTTCATCTCGCTATTCGGAGCCCTGTGCCTGTCGGCGCTCGGGCTCGCCTTCCCCGCTATCATCCAGAGCTGCACCTACTGGCACTACGTCTCCCGCTCCGAGCGAATCCGCATGATCATCAAGAACACTTTCGTCGTCCTCTTCGGATTACTCGGCCTCGTCGTCGGCACCTACACCTCCCTCGAACAGATCGTTATCAAGTTCTCACAGCCCGTCAACAGTACAATAGCCGCACACTAAGCTCGCATCGAGCCGTGTGCTTTAGGAATAAGTAAAAGTGCCATCTAGAAATAGCGTCTGACGAAGACACATTGTAATAGTAGTTTTAGATGGTATTGTTGTGTAGGTAAGTTTGTCATTTACAAACGTTTTCCATGCAATCTTTTACAAATAGATAACTAGGTATTAGAGATTATAAATTGTTGACTCCTAATTTGAATGTAGTATAACTTGTATTGTTGTCGCTTAGAGTCGACGCACGCGCATATGAGCGCAGCGCGCAGCTGGCACAATCGCCAAGCACCTTGCGCCCACTCGCTCACTGATCTGCGTAATTTCTAATGTGTAATCTAACTATATTATTAAGAAAACAAGTATTTAGCTTGATATCCTATGACAGTGAGATTATATAACGAGTGAGGAACGGCATTTTGTTAGATTAAGTATTAAGTACAACCGAAAAAGCCTGAAAGTGGATTCAAAATCGACGTTCAGTTAGCCGAATATAATCGGTGTGTACCTTGTGTTTATCAACATTTCTAATATAATATTCTAAATTAGATAGACTTATGTTAATCTATTCGCAAATTAGTAACAACAAATTTAGCAAGTACCCACTAGGACTTATTTGAGAAATCGTGTTACCTACCTGTTTAAAAAATGTTGTGGAATATTGATAAAACAAATTTAACTTATGAATTACAATAATAATATAATAATTATTTATAATATAGAGATATGACAATATAACAAAAAATAAATAGTTAAGTATATGAGTTTATAAGCTGCCAGTCTGCTAAGCAGAGTTTTACATTATTTTATTCAAAATCTAAAATCGTTTTTTTTTATTTTGGAAATTTTAAATTTACTTCCTTTCGTATGCGTATGCGTACCTATTTCAATATTCTTCCTATCCTGTAGTTTATTCTAGCATAGTTATTTTTTTAAGTCTAGGTAAAGATTTATCAGGATGACTGGTGCTACTCGACTCATGTGATTTGTTACTCCTCAAAATTCTCACACATCCTTTGCTTTGGCCTTATGCATATAAATAAAGAAATACAACATAAATTAATGAATCAATTACATAAATACAACAATTTCAGAAAGTCCGGCCCATCGAGATTGTAGTAGTTGTATTTTGATGGTCCGGACACATATTTTTTACTAACGCAATCTGTGATGTTCTATAGTTATTAAAATAAATTATATATATCTATATTTATTAGGACTCATTTTTGTTTGAACTGTGTTATTGTACGGTAAGTAGATGTGTCTCACACGTCAGTGATAATGTGCTCAGAGCGATATTTTGGGGGCGAATCCCTGTAAATAAATAAGTTTTAAATTATTAAAATGAAGTTTTCATTTCGTACAGATTGAAACAGGACAAGAAATTCCTCATCTCATTACATTATTTATTAATAGGAAACCAGATTCTTTTTAAAACCGTAACAAATGTTCAGCCTATGGATTCTATAATATCCCCTGATTTTAAAATGTCCCTTGCCTGAAATACTAAAGATACCTAAGCTATAAATAAATTATAACATTATTATGATAAAGAGGAAGTGGGTAAGTTTGTTTGTTTTGTAGGTAGGTGCTGAACCGAGTTGGCGTAGTGTTCAGACGCACCGAGTACTAGGAATTCACTCGGCGATTTACTGTCTCGCCCGTTTGCTCGGTACGTGTATCTGGGGTTTAACTGGGGTATAAAGGCTTGGTTACACGTACCGAGTAAACGGGCGAGACAGTAAATCGCCGAGTGAACGCTACTCGGCAGTATAATTTAGTGGTTTGATTTTCCAGCACTGTTTGAGGTGAGTATTTGCAATCGGAGTATTTGTATTAATATTGTAAACACAGACATATAATAATAGAAAAAAAAAAACTGTGATTGTAAAGCAAGTTTTTGATGGATGATATTTGCAACTTGATTATGCCTGTCAAAGAGATAATCACTACGTTTTAATGCCTGTGTTTGAGTGATTTGCATTTGCAATGGCAAACCACACAATGGCCAAGATAGTTGGTATGTGTAGTTCATTCCATATAATGACCACGACCCTCAGTCATGACAGTCCGTTTACACGCGCCGAGTGAGCGCGCGAGACAGTGCGGGGAAGCGGGAGGAGGTCACTCGCCGTTCACTCGGCCTAGTAAGTAGAACAGGGTCCGAGCTACTGTCTCGCCCATTTGCTCGGCGAAACGCTCGGCGGCGCACTCGGCGTAGTGTTTAGACGCACCGAGTACTAGGAATTCACTCGGCGATTTACTGTCTCGCCCGTTTACTCGGTACGTGTAACTGGGGTATGAGGAATACGACTAAAGAGAGAGAATCATTGACTTTACTCTACATTAAATTAAATCTTCTATCCTATTCGATATTTACGTAATTTTGAACTTTTAGTAAATACCGAAGAGTAAAATAAGACTTATTGATTATTATTAAAATATTATTGTAGGCGTTAATATAAATAAAGAATAGGCTATTTCAACATACAGAAATTGCAACACAGGAAAACACGTCAACTAATTTAGTGATGGGATATCACAGTAACATACATACATACATAGAATCACGTCTTTATCCCTTACGGGCAGACAGAGCCAAGAGTCGTGAGACTCGAAGGCCACGCTTAGCTGAATAGTGGGCACTCTGATGGAATGGAGATTCAGGTAGACAGGTTGCTAGCCCATCGCCTATGAGTGGAATCCACAGTTTAAAGCCCTTTCCCTCGATTGACTTTTACAATCTGCGCGGGAAGAGAAGCAGCTGGCACATTCTATGATTTTTCTTCACTCCCAGACCAGCATGGAAGCATTGTGTATTATTTGCGCGGGCGAAGCCGTGGGCAAATAATAATTTTCGAAACGGCATGTCCGATTTTGATGGGATTTTTGCTGGAGAGTTAAGGAAGTTATAAATTAACACATAGGGTAGTTTTCATCTTTGAAACATTTAGGGATCGTTCGTGAAAATTAAAAAAACTCTAAAACATATTTACATGGGCGAAGCCACGGGCTAAAGCTAGTGTTATATATAAAGTTGCCCATAGTATAAAAACTATGAAACCAACCTCGTAACATTCTAGAATTTTATCGACGTTTCATCGACTATTCAACATCGATACATTCAAACACTAGCTATTGCGCGCGCAGTTTTCCCCCCACCGAAAGCGCCAGACTTTTTTGTTTAGAAGCTTGCGTTCATTTTCTAATCCCGATCTTATTATTCTGAGATTATATGTCTGTGTTGCTGACCGTTTCCAAAAAATCTCGAAAATTTTGGAAACGGCACATCACTACAACATTACTGATCATCAGACCATAGACATAGAAAGAAAAATGACATTCTTTATGCCAAGTGCCAATCTGACACAAACGACTGACATTTGCATTTGACACCAATAAATTCGCGCTCTTTTGAATCTTATGTCAGTTATGTCATCTTTTGGTTTGTTTGGTCGAGTCTGCAGTTGTATCGTTTATTTTTTTGTATTTTACAACCGTTTTTCGTACGGTTTTTTCTAAGAAAATATAAGAAGCAGTAACTTTCCAAACGGGAATGAGAATTAAGCTTTGTAAAAAGTGTTCGAAAAAGTAGCAAAAATTTGTTGAAACAGTCTATTGAGTGCACTATTATTAGTGTAAAAAAATATTGTAGTCATCATGCATGTGCGTGTTCGGCTTTTCGGCAAACCTGATACCATCGTAGTTGTAGAGTCTAAATTGACGAAGATCGACCAATTTCGTCGAATCATTAAAGAAAAATTTGATGTTGATCCAAAGCTGCAAAGATTATTCTACGGTGGAAAGTTGGTAAGTCATAAAAACAATACTTAACATGTCACTAAGGGAGCTTATTTGAGTTTGCTTTAGTTAAGCTTGGTCTCTCCATCAATTTCATACCCTTTTTATAGTGGAGTAGAGTAATTTTAATTTTACCACTGAGTTTCTATTTCCTTGCAAACACGTGCGCATCAAAGTCCGCCAAGGCACTATGACCGACTTAGGCCCCTTAAAATCAGCAACCACAATGATTATCATTATGAAAGCTATGAATTTATCAGACTTCAACAGTAGTCTGTGGTCAGACTGCCTATCTTTTTTGCACAGTTTTCTTTCGTCCAGTAACAGTTAAACCTTCACTTTCCCCCAATGTAAACAATAAATAAACTACTATAACCACAATAAAATGTTTTAATTTAACATTGCTTAATTTATTTATTACTAGCTTTTGCCCGCGGCTTCGCCCGCGTGAATTTCCCACGGGAACAGTGCTTTTTCCCGGGATAAAAAGTAGCCTATGTGCTATTCCAGGTCATTATCTACCTCTGTACCAAATTTAATCGAAATCCGTCCAGTAGATTTTGCGTGATTGAGTAACAAACATCCTCACAAACTCACATCCAAACATTCGCATTTATAATATTAGTATGGATTACATATTGATTGAACACCCCCATAAAGTCACCACTTATAGAGAAACAAGTGTTTTACAGCTCTTGATAGAAACCTGACTGTAAGTGTATCATACAATGTCAAAAAGGTTTGTAGTGTACGACACAGATAATGCTGTACAAAGCCAAAACTAGCTGAATGTCTCTTTCCAAATGTAGATGGTACTCTATCTTGTATGGTGTGTCCATGAAAACTTACCACTATTTCACTTCACTGACCCAAGTGTCTTGAGACCACAAACCACTGTCTTCTATTGTTGATGGCTTAAGAATGATTTTACCAAACTTTATATATATATTATTAAAAATTCAATAATTTCAGCTAGAAAATGGATATACCTTCCATGACTACAACATAAAACTCAATGATGTTATACAACTTATGGTTAGAGCACAGCCTGAAGAAAGCTCAGAGAAGCCTGAAATTAATAAAGTTAAGGCTGACAAAGGAGAAGATTCTCCAAAAACTCAAGAGAAAATTGTTTATTCAGGTATGTAAACTAATAATAGACAAAATAGTATCCAAACTCATGAGGCATAAGTACTTTTTGACAACGTCCAGGCTACCTAGCTATTTGATTAAAATAACTTCACGTTAAATATATTTTATTACAAGAACAAATAGTTAAGTACATGCTTGTAATTTCATTTGGTATTACTGGTAACATTTTATGTAAATTTTCATTTAGATGCCGAGAGTTCCCTTTATTCTATTGGTGACCTAATTGACATGAGAGATATGGAACAAGGTGCATGGTTTGAGGGTAAAATTGTCAGAATTGTGAAAAATCCCAATGTTCTGCCAGAAGAGAATAACACTTCAGAAACAGAAGACTCAAGTATTAACAATAACAAGTTTGAAAGCAATGACAAACAAGAAAATTCTGAAAATAAGCCTCCAGCTGAATGCAATGATGACAGCCCTGCAAAATCAAAAAAGAAAGGCATTGCTAAGTATTTCTTAAAATCGCCAAAAAGTAAAAAGAAATCTAATGAGAGTCAAAATAATAATGAAATAAGTGATAGTAATAAAATTGAAGATTCAGATTTACTATTCAAAGTGGACTTAGAGGCAGCGTAAGTTATGTTGTTTGAATTGTTCATGTAGTTCCTTTTATCTGTTCTAGAGTGTATATTAAATATATATTATCTTGCTTAATCATAGGCAAAATTTATATATCTCAATTTTACAAAGTTTAAAAATGGTTTTTGTGTGGTGGTGGTTAGGGGCTATGGCCAATCAAGTATATGGTTGTTCGAATAAAACGGCTGTCCAAATGATGTGGCCATTTGAGGAAAATGGATGTTCAAATTCAGATTTGATATTCACCTTGCAAAATGTAATTAATGGGATGTTACAGATATAAAATTATAGTGTAGAAATTTATATATTTTAGTTTATTTTACAAATAAAGGAGCTTTATGGTCTTGTACAGATTCTCTGAAATCTTTCAACTAAATTATTAAAAAAAAAAGTGTTCTATTAATTTTTTTACTTTCTATTGTATTAGGGACAGTGATACTGAATACTACTGCAAGTTAAAAGATATTAGACCCAGAGCAAGGACCATTATAGACATAAACAGCTTGAAAGTTGGACAAAAAGTTATGGTCAATCATAATACAGAAGATATTTCCGAAAAAGGATATTGGTATGTATTTTCCAGCATTTTTATTTCTATTTTAGCCTGTTGACTTGTACCTCCTTGTCAACATTAAGACACAATATTAGTCGTTCAGTACAGTTTGCATGAGCGGTAGTCACTTTAGTCAGTAGAAGTGAGTTAGATTGCATAATATGTTGCTCATCACAGCATCATTTGTCTAGAGGATACACAGCTATAGCTTGTTTTGAGATCTGTACTTACTTATACTTTACAATTTTTAATAGGTATGATTTCAAAGTAGATGAAATAAAGAAGCAAAGAACGAATTATGAATTAATAGGAACACTGTACCTTGGACCTGATGCTGTGCCCCAGAATGATACCAAAGTGAGAGTCAACGACAAGATATTTGCTATTGAAGAAGTTGTACCATTAGCAGACAGAACGGAAGAGTATAGGAAGTTAATGATCACACCTCCAGATAAAAGTAAGTATGTCTTCTCAACTGACTTCCTTTCCTGATTATTATTTTAGCTAGGAGTGGAAGTGGGCTTCACTCGACAGAGAATTGTGGAAAGAGAAGGCCTTTGCCCAGCAGTGGTATACCTAAATATACTAGGGGGGGAAATGCAGAGGCAAACTTTGATAAACTCCCTAGGAGGTTATTTTTTGATTCTCCTTGGGTTGTGATGATCCTTTGCTTAACTTACAAGGAGCTTTGATTAACTCCCCACTTTCAGATAATGGTATGAATTCTACATGTTAAATATCGCTAAAAAAAGAAATTAGAGCATATCAAGACACTATTACCTAAATAACTTTTAAGAAAATTCCAATTGTCTAGAGTACCGTTGCTGTAGTGGCAAAGCTCCTAAAACAAAGAATATAAAATTATCAGCCGTCATCATATTCCTCTTTTTTCTTAGCATATATTATAATAATTATATTATTATTTATCAGCCGTCATCATATTCCTCTTCTTTCTTAGGATATATTGTAATAATTTTATTCTTTGTTTTAGGAGCTTTGCCACTAGAATGTTTGACTTGTAGAGATGACGAAGACGCGCCTTGCCGCGACTGCGGCTGCTATGAGTGCTCGGGGAAAGAAAACCCTGAAAAAGTAAGTACTTAAATGGATTTAGATTTTTTTTTATTTAATTCGTGTGTTAGTGGCCAATGCTGGTTAAGTATTAATTATGCTGCTCAAAGATATCTGTAACAACTATAAACGGCTCCTGAAGTATGACACCATTACCCCCTAGTTGTGGGGATGATGCCAATTCACAGCCATACTTTTAAATAGTTTACACATTTATTTATTTATTTTTACATTTGAGGAAGACTACATGCTGCATGCTAATGCATAGGGCTATGAGTATAGATAAAATATAATTTATGCACTATTAAATTTTTAAAAGGTTTTATTTACTTGCAATTTATCTATGTTTGTTTGAGTAAAATCTTGCAAGGTAAATTAGATCTACTGCTTGTTCTATATTGTTGAATTTGTACAGTTAACTGTAGAGAAATCTGATTCCTATCTCACAAAATCCTATCTCAGGGGGTCAGGTTTATCTGCAGCTGACTGTACATGTGGCTTTAGTTCGTATGACCTGTATCCACGCTGGGTCAGCTTGCAACAAGGGATCTCCTCAACAGATAACCCTGGACACTAAATTTTGTAATGTATTTAACAAAAGGCGACAATAAAAAGAAAGTTTTAGTAACAAGCTTATTATTAAAAAAAAATCACGAATTACAACTCACAAAGTCTTTGTAAAAAAAACCACGACTTATAACTCGCAAAGCTTATGTCACTTGGGGGAATGCAAGGAATCTAAAAATACCTCTCACATCAAAATCTGTTAAGCCGTTCAGGACTTATGGTGAAATAAAGAAACTCACATAAATGCAAACATACATGAACCCTGAAAACAACACTCCTTTTTTCGTCAGTCATGTAAAAAACATATTTAATTCATTAGGAATCTTTCAAATTCCAGATAGTATTATGCGACGAATGCAACCATGGTTACCACATGGACTGCCTCAAGCCAGCATTGAAGGAGTTGCCAGAAGACGACTGGTATTGCCCGTCTTGCAAGAGGGACACTAAGGAGGTCATTGCTCCCGGGGCAGCCAAACAGACAAAGAAGAATAACGCTTCTAAGAAGGACTGGGGACGTGGAATGGCTTGTGTTGGTAAGAAGTTAGCTTTTTCATTGTTTTTGTTCTACTATGTACTTTTTGTTTCATTTGGTGGGTCAAACAAAGTACCCTGCCGAGTTTGTATGTCTAGATGCGATAAATTACTAAAGTGATTTTCATGTGGTTCTCAATAATAAACAGTTGATTCATGAGGAAGGATTAGGCGTACGATATCGGATATATACGGTACTGTAGCTAGGATTATAATTTTTGTAAAATATTATGCAAATCTTTTGATTTATCACTTACAAGGTGTGATCAAATCTGAATGATGCTTGTTACTACTGCGCATATTATTAATTTTAATACTACTTTTCAATGCTAAATCCTTATTCTTACATACACATTATAAAATAACACAGTTTGCGATAAACTCAAAAACTACTGAATTATGATGCAGATGATTTTCATGCGGTTTTCACTAATATACAAAGTGGGTTGTGAGGAAGATTTTGGTGTATAATTTCCGCAGGTTGAAGCCGCGGGCAATAGCTAATATAATATCATACTATTCAATGCTAAGAAATAGTATTGAATCATTAGACTGGAGTCATCGGGCCATGCATGGATCAATCTTTACATTTTGCCATACAGCTTTTCCATATACTGGAAAGTTATCTTTTAAACTGCCATTGCTATTTGAATACTGAGACAGCTCATGCGAAATCAAAAGAATAATTGTTTATTGAAATCAAGTATATTTTATTTCATGTAAGTAAAGTATAAATATACTTGATACTGTGTATTTGCAAAATTAAATTTATTTCAAGTTGGCGACTTTATATGTGAGCTAAACTAACTTCTTTATTGTAGGGCCGCTATACACCTACAGAATAGTTAATGCTGTTGGCACCCGTATTCACAAACAATACTTGCGTAAGTCGACATGCGAAGTGAGGCATTTTTCAGTGCGTTACCGATGGCAAGCCTTTCTATTGGACGAGCAGTGACGTTTGTCCACCAAGTATCGTTTATAAATAGATTTTTGAGTCCCTGTGAGCTGACAGGCGAACCTTCCAAGTAACGTTTGTGAATACGGGTGTATTCTCTTATTTGAATACTGACAGTTTGCGGAAGCGAATCTTGTATTGTCGCTCGGCTTTGTGCACTTCAATCCAACTAATAAATGTTATAAATGCGAAAGTTTGGATGTAAGTTTTTGAGGATTTTTGTTACTCAATCATACGGGTAGAAAAATACCGGGAATAGCACATAGGGTACTTTTTATCTCGAAATTCCCACGGGAGCGAAACCACAACAACAACTTATTATTGTGCTGTTGTTAAGATTAAGACTGTATATTTATCGGCTGCTTTATGGAAAAATATTGAGTTCAAATTACTATATACATATACTGGCTAAAATATTGATAATATGATTACTATAAATACTGAACTATAGCAGAAAGCTTAAAAGATCTATGCGTACAGACGCGAAATAATTTGTTTTATTTTATTTATTTTATTTCAACTCTTACAAACTATCATTACAGGATATTCTCCCAATACAACAGTAATTTTATTGCTACTATGTATTGATTTATTATTGCAATCGCGATTTATTGGATTTGTAACTGAAATGCGAAAGTAAAATTATATTGTTTAACTGTGAAAAAGAGTGCCTTTACACAAGTATTGTGTATTAACTGAGATTTTTATTGATGGTTACTTTTTGGTAATTTATGTATTTACTCTTTTGACCTCGGCTGCGCCCGCGTGAATTTCGTTTCTCCCCATTTCATTTGGAATTTCCTATAGTCCTTTCTTAGTTCTCTCTTACACTATTTAAAGAACCTCTGCAAAATTTCAAGCTAAGCTTTTGCGTTGATATACCAATTAGTTAATAATTGGCGTGTGTTGTTAATAAAAAGAAGTTGTACTCAGATTCTCTCATTGTTTGGTGTCGTCATACCCCGGACACTCCATTTAACGCTCGCAAATCAATTAGTGACTACATAGGCAAATGACGTTTGTACACGCGCAAATGGGTGCGTGTCATTTAGTAGGGCTGCGTGCGTGTCGTGGTTATCAATCAAAATGGCGCGAAAAGTGCGCCTTTTACGCGCCAGGCCCTCATTGAAGTTCAGTGATGTCTACAACGAAATGCGGGGTGGGGTGCGGTATTTGAAATGAGTGCGGGGCAGTGAATGGCCGTTCTGTACGTTAGTACTATTACTTATTCTTTGGTGTCGTGCGAAGGAAGGAAGGTGGTTGATGGAGAGGCTATGTCCAGCCAAGAAAACGAAAAGCCAGCGAAAACTAAAACACAGTTATTAAACTGTGTTAATAATCAAGTTATATTGTACTGTAAGTTTTCTGATTAAAATAAAAAATAAAACATGGCCACGCCCGCTGGATCATCCTGACGTCGATGTTGTAGCCGTGATTTGAAATTGCTTTTATGTGTGAATTTTCAGATAATTAGACACAGATTTAAATATGAATACCAACCATATAACCTGTGATCCACGATGAAATAAATGAATTGAATTCCAGGTAAGACGAAGACGTGCGCCATGCCGCCGAACCATTTTGGGCCCATCCCCGGCATTGAAGTGGGGATGTGCTGGCGATTTCGGATACAGGTATGAATCATGACGTTTATTATACCTAGCGGAGCGGCTGTACACTCTCGGCGAGAGCTCCTAAAAATCTTGATCCAATCACAGAAATTTAAATAAATGGGCTTTCGCGTTCAAATATTCCACCACATGTCGTGAGGGTAGACGTATGTCAGATGGTACAATGCTGTCAATGTCGATGTGTAAAATTCTAATGACAGTATTGTATCATTATCTGTACACTCGCCAGTAGCACCAACTAGCAAGCATAAAAACCCTCTTATTTCGCTCGATAGCCCTCATTATTTCAGAGTAGCCCACCCCGGGACTTCGCTCCCGTGGAAATTTCGGGATAAAAAGTACCCTATGTTTTACTCTAGGTGTTTTTCTACCTGTGTGCCCAGTTTCATCGAAATCTCTCCAGTAAATTTTGCGCGATTGGGTAACTTACATCCTCACATACAAATTAGTAGCACTTCTTTGGGTCCAACATTTGCACTTGACCATTTATAAGGTAAGAACTAGCTGTTTTCGCCGTCAGTCCAGCAGTCTAGTGCTGGACCACCATAGCCCATGAATATGACTATCATACACAGGAAAAAATTAAAATAGTACTGATAGTTCCAGTGATTAACGCGTTCAAACAAACAAGTACTTATACAAATTCTTCAGCTGGCTTCAGTTTTTAGCATAATTTTTTTTTCTCCCTTTTCTCTCCAAATTCGCAACCTGGAGATCCGAAGTCAAATGATAGCTCACGACATAGCAAGTCTATAGAGTTGCAACACTAAAATGAAACTGGGCGGGACACCTGGCTAGAAGGAATTATGGTAGGTGCTAGGTGAAGTAATTGAGGCTGTATCCGAGTGGTACCCTAGAAATGGAAGAAGCGTAGGACATCCGGCAGCTACATGGGTCGATGATTTTAAAAATATTTCTTTTTGAAGAAATCTCTTTCTAGGATAAATCTGCCATTGTATGCCTCTCTTGTGGTTTCGCTATCTTTTGTATTCTTATGTGTATGTGCATTAAAGAGTTTACAAACAAACATTATTGCCGGCAAGAACTGCGATGGCCCAGGATAGAGAAGGTTGGCGTAGATAGAAGAAGGCTTATACCCAGCAGTGGGTGATGGAATACTGGTGATGAAATTGTTTTTTTTTTAATGTTTCCAGCTGTCCGAGACCGGCGTCCATCGCCCTCCAGTGTCCGGCATCCACGGTCGCGATGTCGAAGGAGCGTACAGCATCGTCCTTTCTGGTAATCATCTTTTTTAGGGCTCCGTACCTCGAAAGACAAAAACGGAACCCTTATAAGATCACTTTGTCCGTCTGTTTTTAATCAAGGGAATTGAAATAATAAAGGAAAATTAAGGAAGTTGGTTTTAAATTGAGAATTATTTTCATAGGTGAAGGCTAGCTATTGTCACTATATCTGAATATATCCATTCCACCAATAACTTCAGCTATGTAGTAATTCAGCTTGTGCTATTGGCCTTCGAGTCTCATGACTCTTGGCTCTGTCTACCCCGTAAGAGATAATGTGATACATCTCTTTCATCAGTTTTTCATTATCAGTTTTTTTTCTTTATTTCATAATTTTAAATCTTCGAGGCCATCAGGCACAATTTACACAAATAACTGCAAACACTATATCTTTATAAAATAAACTAGATGGCGCGTGCTGCGCGAGGTGCAAGCACCTCGCGTGCTGTGCAAGGCAATTTAAAAAAAGCAGTTGCGATTGCACAAAAATTTTAGGGAAATTAGCAAAAGTCATCTACATAGATTGGTTTTCGGTTAGGATTAGGTGAAGCGCCGAAATGTTATTATGGCTTTTGCTCATTGCTATGAAAACGCAGCTCGGGCTTTGGCCTCGCGGGCCCAGGCGCCTCGGCTGGTTACTGGCGTTCGAGATGAAATGATCAGGTCATCCATTATTTGTAATATCAAAAACACAATTTAATCATGAACCCTCGACTTACCTAACCGCCATCGTCTAATTGGGTGGATATAAACGAGCTTCGTCACTTTCAAGCTTTGAGTAGCAGTGTAACGCGGTCGACTGTACAGTGTACATGTTGTACAGGCGGCTACGAAGACGACGTGGACAACGGCAATGAGTTCACTTACACGGGCAGCGGCGGGCGAGACTTGTCTGGCAACAAGCGCACTGCCGAGCAGTCTTGCGACCAGACTCTGACTAGGGAGAACAAGTAAGTACTATTTATAGAAAGTCTAGCTTTTGCCCGCGGCTTCGCCTACGGGGTAGTGCTTTATTCCCGGGATGAAAAGTACCCTATGTCCTCCTCAGTACTTCTAACTATGTGTATGCGAAATTTCAGAAAGATTGGTTCAGTAGATAAAGCGTGAGGAGGTAACAAACAAACAAATAAACCAACAAACAAACAAACTCCTTTCGCATTAACGAGTATAATATTACTTAGGATTAACGGTAAAGTATGTAGAAGTATGTATGTAAGTATTTAATTTCGTATTGTTTAAGGCCTTTCGTATACGGGTTTATTTACAATCGACTTTGGGTTTAATACGCGTATCCTACTGATCGCCGCCATACGATATTAATCGTAGGTATGTGCGTCGCATCGTGTGCGGACTCCAGCGGCGCATGCGACTGCAAAAGAATTTGCTACCAAATTACCAAACCAAATTATTTATATTTTTTAAATTCAATATCACATAAAAGAGAAAAATAGGATGGTATGTAGCATCTTCGCAATTAATTGACGTGAAACCGTCAAATTGTCGAAGTGATATGAGACGGACGGAATGTACCTAGTGCAACTTTACGCTTAGATCTTTTAAACTATGCAACTGATTATAATTAAGATAATTTCTTTCGAATGTTTACTTGCTTTCTTCCAACGAGGACTCTTGCAGTTATTATTATTAGTTAGGCCTCTTGATAATTGGGCCTCTGCCACACAAATAATAATCCAACCAGAGCCGTCGGTAAGAAGGGTTTTCAACGGTGGCTGAGGTTGGATCCACAGACAATTATTTCGCTTTTTGAATTCCATGGGATAATTTGCAATAATACCTCTTGGCTTCCATGGGACGCTCTCGTGAGATCCACAGACATTTTTCGCCTTGACTCGACGTGCATTGCGTGAATGTACCTACAGCGGGCCACATGTAAAAGCTTAGCTATCTGGTTGGATTATTATTCACGTGCCTCTGCTACCCCGCGCTGCGCGACATATATACATAATAATAATAATATAATATATCTATACATATAATAAAACAATAAAAATATTTTGTCTGTACATTTAGTATTTTTGACTAAAATGGATAGAGAGACACTTAAAAAGAACAATAGAAAGCAAAAAAAATTTTTTTGGAATTTCTTGTCTGTCTGTATGTATGTACGCGTTTCACGCAAAAACTACTGGACGGATTTGAATGAAACTTTTTTTGTTGTATAGCTATTAAGCCTGGGCAACATATAGGCTATAATTGATTTTGAAAACTGGAACACCTGATGAATAACCATAACAGAACAGCAAAACCATAAGAAATATGGAAATGGTGCCTTAACAAAAATCGTTCAACCTGATGAGCATTTTCTGCTGACGTATAAAAATTGAAGATCTGGAACATCTGATGAAGAACTGCAAGAGACCAGCTACACTATAACATATATGGAAATGGCGCCTTAGCAACAATCGTTCAACCTGATGAGCATTTTCTGCTGACGTATAAAAATTGAAGATCTGGAACATCTGATGAATAACTCCAAGAGACCAGCTACACTATAACATATATGGAAATGGCGCCTTAGCAAAACTTAATTAATCTGATGAGCATTTTCTGTAGACGTATAAAAATCGAAGATCCGAAATATTTGAAACTGTTTGGAACACAAAAAGACTTTTCATCTAAGCGAAACTCACGCGGGCGAAGCTGCGGGCAACAGCTAACAGTATATATATAATGTGTAATTGTGCAAAAAATATCAATACATATTATAAATTGTGTGTTATACAAAAATGGTGGAGATGGTGAAGCGTCGCCTCTGATTGATAGTTTTATAGGTGTGACGTTTATTTTGTATGTTGTTTTGTATTTGTATTTGTTTTAATTTATGTTATTTTTAATGGTGCCCTCGGAAGACCAGCGTTGTGGTTTCTACTGCAACAATATGCTGAGAGGGGGCCTTTTTGATATAACACAAATATTATGTATCTGTTTTGTATAAGATTTATGTTATTGTTCTCTTTGTTTGTGAAATGTCAAATAAATAAATTTTTCTTTCTTTCTTCTGTAGGGACATCATGGTACAAGACTACAAGTGCATATTTTGCTTTCGTCATCAATTCGTACTGCGTTGCAGCGCGGCTCCCCAGTCGTTCCCTGCCACCGTAGTCCTAAGCACTTGTACCGTGTGCCGTTTGCGTAGGTCGCGTTGTGTGTATTGTAAATTGTTTGTTAATTTAGACACTGTAAGCTCCTGAATTGTGTAAATCGTGTAAGTGAACAATAAAAGAGTGAATGTTATTTGACTTATGTGTGAAACCTCTTACACTCGGACACAAATAGCATACATAAAGCTGAGTTCAGACTACGCTATAATATTGTGCTCTATAGTATAGCAAAGAATGACGCAATGCTATACTATATAGCATGGCGTTCACATTACGCGATATTATCGCAAGCATATAGCAAGCTTCATGGCGGCGCGTCGGCACAGGATCATGTCCAGACGTGTCGCTTGCGCGGGTTCGTGTCGCCTGCGGGACGGGCGGGGGGAGGGCGGCGCGATATAGCACAGCGCATTGAGCGCATCGCACCAATTTATAGCTTATAGTAAGCCAATAATATATCGCACAGTACAGTGTGAACGTGTCCATAACAATGTATGGTGCGCGATATTGTGGTGCTATGAGCTATATGCTATTATATTATAGCGTAGTCTGAACTCACCTTAACACACATAGCAAGTGGCTTTACACTTTCAATATCTTTCAGGGCGCTAGCTCGAAACTGCGCAGTGAAGCAGATAAGCGAGGAAGGCGGCGACGCGGGCGCGGACTGGCGCGGCGGCCGGCCCGTGCGCGTCGTCCGCTCTTACAAGATGCTCAAGCACTTCCCTAAGTACGCGCCTAAGGAGGGCATCAGGTATTTTATTTTATCTTAACGGAACATTTACCATATAGGGGGTGACATGAAAATAGAGAGGGGAGTACAATATAGGGACACATGGAAAGAGAGTGGGGAGGACAATATAGGGACACATGGAAAGAGAGTGGGGAGTGCAATATAGGGACACATGGAAAGAGAGAGAAGACAATATATGGACACATGAAAAGAGAGGGGAAGACAATATATGGACACATGGAAAGAGAGAGGGGAAGACAATATAGGGACACATGGAAAGAGAGGGGAAGACAATATATGGACACATGGAAAGAGAGAGGGGAAGACAATATAGGGACACATGGAAAGAGAGAGGGGAAGACAATATAGGGACACATGGAAAGAGAGTGGGGAGGACAATATAGGGACACATGGAAAGAGAGTGGGGAGGACAATATAGGGACACATGGAAAGAGAGAGGGGAAGACAATATATGGACACATGGAAAGAGAGGGGAAGACAATATATGGACACATGGAAAGAGAGAGGGGAAGACAATATAGGGACACATGGAAAGAGAGAGGGGAAGACAATATATGGACACATGGAAAGAGAGGGGAAGACAATATATGGACACATGGAAAGAGAGAGGGGAAGACAATATATGGACACATGGAAAGAGAGAGGGGAAGACAATATATGGACACATGAAAAGAGAGAAGGGAAGACAATATATGGACACATGGAAAGAGAGAGGGGAAGACAATATAGGGACACATGGAAAGAGAGAGGGGAAGACAATATAGGGACACATGGAAAGAGAGTGGGGAAGACAATATAGGGACACATGGAAAGAGAGTGGGGAGGACAATATATGGACACATGGAAAGAGAGAGGGGAAGACAATATATGGACACATGGAAAGAGAGAAGGGAAGACAATATATGGACACATGGAAAGAGAGAGGGGAAGACAATATATGGACACATGGAAAGAGAGAGGGGAAGACAATATAGGGACACATGGAAAGAGAGAGGGGAAGACAATATATGGACACATGGAAAGAGAGAAGGGAAGACAATATAGGGACACATGGAAAGAGAGTGGGGAGGACAATATAGGGACACATGGAAAGAGAGTGGGGAGGACAATATAGGGACACATGGAAAGAGAGAGGGGAAGACAATATAGGGACACATGGAAAGAGAGAGGGGAAGACAATATATGGACACATGGAAAGAGAGTGGGGAGGACAATATAGGGACACATGGAAAGAGAGAGGGGAAGACAATATAGGGACACATGGAAAGAGAGAGGGGAAGACAATATAGGGACACATGGAAAGAGAGAGGGGAAGACAATATAGGGACACATGGAAAGAGAGTGGGGAAGGACACATGGAAAGAGAGTGGGGAAGACAATATAGGGACACATGGAAAGAGAGAGGGGAAGACAATATAGGGACACATGGAAAGAGAGAAGGGAAGACAATATATGGACACATGGAAAGAGAGAGAGGAAGACAATATATGGACACATGGAAAGAGAGAGGGGAAGACAATATAGGGACACATGGAAAGAGAGAGGGGAAGACAATATAGGGACACATGGAAAGAGAGAGGGGAAGACAATATAGGGACACATGGAAAGAGAGAGGGGAAGACAATATAGGGACACATGGAAAGAGAGAGGGGAAGACAATATAGGGACACATGGAAAGAGAGAGGGGAAGACAATATATGGACACATGGAAAGAGAGGGGAAGACAATATATGGACACATGGAAAGAGAGAGGGGAAGACAATATAGGGACACATGGAAAGAGAGAGGGGAAGACAATATAGGGACACATGGAAAGAGAGGGGAAGACAATATATGGACACATGGAAAGAGAGAGGGGAAGACAATATAGGGACACATGGAAAGAGAGAGGGGAAGACAATATATGGACACATGGAAAGAGAGGGGAAGACAATATATGGACACATGGAAAGAGAGAGGGGAAGACAATATATGGACACATGGAAAGAGAGAGGGGAAGACAATATATGGACACATGGAAAGAGAGAAGGGAAGACAATATATGGACACATGGAAAGAGAGAGGGGAAGACAATATAGGGACACATGGAAAGAGAGGGGAAGACAATATAGGGACACATGGAAAGAGAGTGGGGAGGACAATATAGGGACACACGGAAAGAGAGAGCGGAGGACAATATAGGGACACATGGAAAGAGAGAGGGGAAGACAATATAGGGACACATGGAAAGAGAGAGGGGAAGACAATATAGGGACACATGGAAAGAGAGAGGGGAAGACAATATAGGGACACATGGAAAGAGAGAGGGGAAGACAATATAGGGACACATGGAAAGAGAGTGGGGAGGACAATATAGGGACACATGGAAAGAGAGTGGGAAGGTGTTGAGATGCCCAACAGGAATCCTAACTTCCTTACTAATATTATAAATGCGAAAGTGAGTTTGTTTGTTTCCTCTTCACGCTTTATCTACTGACCAATCTTCCTGAAATTTTGCATAGGCATAGTTAGAAGTACTGAGAAGGACATAGGGTACCTTTCATCCCGGAAAAAATCACTGTTCCCATGGGAAATTCACGCGGGCGAAGCCTCGGGCAAAAGCTATAATGTAATAAAAATGCCGGAGATACTTGACGTACAGACGTGCTTTATTATATGTCACAATAATATGTCTATGGTCACAATCAACAGAGAGTTTTTTCTCTATGGTGTTGTGTTAACAAGGCTTTTGCCCAGCGGTGGGACATATTATATCTACAAAAAAAAAACTGAAAATTTACAGCTTACAATTTCAACAAAATAAGAACATTCTGACGACCTTAGGGATGGAATTTTCAAAATTTCCGATACACTGTTTTATAACATTCAGGTAAAGTTTTTTTTTATCCTTCATACGTCCCACAGACGTCCTATAACCACTCGACCACCACCGCTTCAACTGTTTATATTTATGTGTGTAGTTTAATACAACCCTAACTAATATTATAAATGCGAAAGTGTTTGTTTGTTTTGAACAAATCTTCCTGAAATTTCGCATACACATAGTTAGAAGTACTGAGAAGGACATAGGGAACCTTTAATCCCGGGAAAAACTACTGTTTCCGTGGAAAACTCAAGCCGCGGGCAAAAGCTAGTAGATAATAAAAAGTGATATAACAAAAATAATGTCTATCAGGTACGACGGGATCTACAAGGTAGTGAAATACTACCCCGAGAAGGGTTTGTCCGGGTACCGCGTGTGGAAGTACCTACTACGCCGGGACGATCCCAACCCCGCGCCCTGGGAGGCGGGGGCGAAGGAATACCCTATTATAGTGAGTACTATAGTAGTATAAAAGCTACTACGAAATTTCTGAGTTTTTCAATGATAAATTGTAGATTCACTTTGATTTCTCTACTAGGTTTACAAAATCATATAATAAATTAGAAATAATTAATTTATAAGTAAATTGGCAACTAGTTGTCCTCATGTTTGCTGTGCTTGCAGGGCGTCACTTGTACCTATATTATTATGTAACAACTTTGAACTTGTGGCTTGCAATAAATTGAATCTGTATACTAGTACGCACTCAAAACTCTAATAAAAAAAAACTACTCGTTAGATAGATATAAGATTTATTCTCAACCATTTACATTTTGTAAAGAAAGCATACAACAGTAACAATACAAATGTGAAAGTATAAAACAAAATTGAAAGTGCATGTTGAAGGTACTGTTATGTTAGCTAATCGTCCCATTTGCAACTCGTCCCGTTTGCAACTCGCCCCGTTTGCAAATCGTCCCGTTTGCAACTTTTCTCGTTTGCAAATCGTCCCGTTTGCAACATGTCCCGTTCGCAAATAGTCCTATTCAAAACTTGTCCCACTCGCTCGCAACTCACCTCATCGATGTCGTACAAAAATTACTACATACATACATATACATACATAGAATCACGTCTGTATCCCTTACGGGGTAAACAGAGCCAAGAGTCATGAGACTCGAAGGCCACGCTTAGCTGAATAGTGGGCGCTCTGATGGAAAAAATAAAAAAAAAATTATTAAAAATTACTAACAAGTTAATAACTTAGTAATTTTATCGAAAGTTCTTCACATGGGACGAGTTGCGAATCCAACGATTTTCTAACGACCCGTTAGTCTTAGGCCTGCTTGCAATATTACTCGGATTAAAAGGGGTTTGTATACCAGAAGTTAAATAAAACATAATTTAACTTCAATCGTGCATAGGCCCCTATCGGGTTTACCCGTTAAGGCCAGGTCGAACCCCACATTCGAAATAATTGTAATTTTTCATGAAGAAATTTACCTAATTAGAGTTG
>CM031564.1:18263418-18393708 GCA_018467065.1 Ephestia elutella
GCGTACATACAGACAGACAGACAAGAATTTCCAAAAAATGTTTTTTGCTTTCTATTATACTTTTTAAGTGTCCCTCTATCCATTTCAGTCAAAAATACTCAATGTACAGACAACATATTTTTACTGTTTTATTAAATGTATAGATAATGTAGCCTTTGATCATTTTGTCCTAACTTGTATAGTTTTCCTTAGAATTTAGAAAATTTGTAAAACGGGACACGTTTCAAGGGGGGAAGGGGACGCCAACGGCGGGGGGCAGGGGTGGGTAGTGTTTTTTAATGTACTCATACATAGGCATAACACAGAGACAAAAAAGCATGATAAATAATTTTGCTGTGAAATAATCTAAAATGAATAGACTATTATTTATTGTTAATGTTTTGTTGAAATTGTAAGCTGAAAATTTTCCGTTGAGATAAAATAAATTAACGAGTAATATCACTCGCTAATTTATATTTGATAATACCAAATACATAGTTTATATAGTATTTGATAATACTTACCCACTGTATAGATATGTCTATAGGTATACTACAATAAATTGAAAAAATAAAAAATAAAAAGGAATATATTATTACGCTAGTACCATCGAGATATTATGTACTAAAGCACGCTAGTACATTGTAGCATTAATTGTGTCTTTTTTACGTAACCTTAGCGAGATTTTAAGGGGCCGGCCGTTAGGCCCTCAATCCACCAAGCTGCCGCGACACGCTCACGAATTTAAAAATTTGGACAACCAATAACCATTTAATATTAACTCAACCATGAAGTGTTACAATAAAAGTTCATATTTCAGTGTAAATATTCAGATTTCCGGTGATATCCGCGTGAAACGTACACCAAGAGAGCTGGCATGTTGCCAGGCGTTTATACCCCCATACACATTGCAGGCTTGATTAGTTTAACACTCGTGAATGCCAAATTGGCGAGAAAATAAAAGGATGTGACTTTACGATCCTGTTGCGAATCCATTTAAATAAACATTGAGTTTTAAGGCAACCTTGAGATCTGATGCCGTTTGGAATAATGTTTCTGTTGTATCCTTAGATTTTAGGTGTGTAATGGTTTCCTTTCCTAACCCTGTGCACAAATGTGCTATACTAATCGAATTTCTTTTTAATGTGTCTTATCTTAATATACAGGTTGATTTGTAAAACATCACCTTTCTAGGGGTGAAAGTACACGTCGGTATTTTTACAAATCACTCTATTAATTCATGAAAACCAATTAGAAGGGTTGAATCCAGGCCGAGGCAAGACAAGTGCCACGACAAATAAGATTAACCTAAAGTTGCATCCACGTTGGGCCATCGTTGCGACGATGAACATTCATGACACGAGCAATAATATGTAAAACCGAGATAAGGTTATAAATCGGATACAACAATGCTCGTGATGGTACATTGCTTATACTTTTTTTTCTGTCAACGCATAATCCACACTTCACATACTTCTACTTTTTGAGTGAAAATAGTAGTAAAATTAACAATTGACCAATAAGTAATGCAAGTCAGCACATCATCTGCCTCGTCATTGATTCATTGCGATCCTCCACAGTGCAGTAGGATTGGCAGATCGGACGTAACAAAAGATGAGCCATGCTCATATCAGCTCCGAAATCGTATAGAATGAGAGCGTTTTTCTGCTCAATAGCTGGCGCATGAGGTCTGATAATACAATACTGTAATCAGTTGTTAAATTCTAAGGACAGTATTGGGTATATATACAATATTATGGGCACGTCATTGAAACAAGGCCTCCAGATACATACTGTTTATTCATAGAGACTAGACTACCCCCATACATTTAAGTACTTACTTTACTCCGATTTAAGTAAGGCGAATAAAATCTGAGATCTTACTCATCTTAATTTACATTGGCACTAATTAGTGAGCGAAGAAATGATAGCCCACATTATAATTAGGTGACGAATCAACTATAGGGACGAATCTACAATAACCAAAATTATCTGTCTGTGAGAGTTTATTTGAGCTCTCCACTCCAGTCCAGGGCTTATTACTGGTTGGTACAGTAACCAAATTCTCATATTATAGTAGGTTTCCTGGAGTTTGTATGGAGAGTTAATAAGAGAGAGGTAATAAGCCCTGCTATAGACTGCCCAGGGGAGATTACCACCCGGTTGGAGCTTCTGGACTGTTCCCTCTTCATTTGGTCGCATTCCTCATGATTGAGGGTAGTGATGATGTGTGTCCGACCGATGTCGGTCATGGCGACCACTTCATGAATTCAGGGCTCTCTCGTAACCTCGCATGTGGCTTATGTAGCCAATCTTATTGGAGAAGATCCTTGCACACTGCGGGCATGTGAGCATACCGTTAATATAATTGTATGTAGTCAACGATTATCTTGGCAATGCTAATGGAATGGTTTTGCCATTTCTTTCTGCATTATTCTGGATTAAAACTAAATATTGGCTACAACGTGCGTAGATTGCCCGAGCTCATGCGAACAGCCTTAGCGCAAATTACATTACGGTCAGAGAATCGTATTACAGTATAACAGATGCAGAACTATACATTAATTACCTAGTTAATGCAATGGATATGACCAATTGCACACAGCACAAGCTCAATAGTAATTTGAGAACGCTTGACTAAGGTATTAACAATTAGCCCTTTGAAGTTTAATTTATTTAGCCACGCGTGAAATTATCTTGTATGCATAGTTGATTAGTTAATTAATGGATAATCTGAATTGAGATGAAAATATTTCATGAGTGTGTCTTAAAAAACAACACTAGGTACTTGAAACTAAAGTTTAAAGTAGAGTTTATTTAGGAGAAGCACCTAATAGAGAAGAAACACGCGCCTTTTTGATATTCTGTGCAAGTGTAAAAATTGGAATGGTTCAGAATTCTAAGTACGTGATCAGGGATTTCTTTTTCTGGATGTACCTACCAATTTAAATATTTTCTACTGACTGTATACCTTTGTGTAATATTGGTAACTTGTTTCTGATGAAAAAAGACACATTATTTCGAGTCAACAACGGAGTTAACATCTGTAACTCTTGCAAAATAGCTAGATTTCCTCTGGCCGCGGTTCCGTAAACCGCGGCCAGAGGCGTGGGTTAGATCATAGAACTAGAAAAAAAAAATTACTTGATTTTTTTTCTATGTCTATGTATTAGATAGTACTCATTGACTCATCACCTGCCTTAACTGGGGTCGGCGTATAATGTCCTTCCACTTCCTCCATAATCCTATCTCTAATCACATTCGCATCCATTCACATACCTTCATATCTTCCCTAACACAATCTATCCACCTCTTTTTCAGCTTATACATGCGTTACGAAAATGTTGTTAAAATTTTTATGCCGTGTTACAAGCTAGCCTAACTTAGCTTGACTCGATAAAGTGGAATATGTCTAAAACTCGATAAAACAGAAAATGTCAGCAGGAAGTCCTTAGGTAATAGCATTATACTACGTCCGTGGGTCAACTCAATTTCAGTGCACGGAATATTGGAATCAGGTAGTGTCATAGCCGGTTTAATAGGATTTACAGTTATTTTTGGCTGAGATTCATTGTATCTGACTAAAGTTGATTATGATTTGCCAATTCTACAAAACGATTTATTGATATAACATCTGTTGAAATCGTTACGGACAAATTTATATTTTTAAACGATTACATGACTTCTTTATGAAATCAGTTATATCATTTACCAACTTATTTATTTCCTTGCTTGTTCGCAATCGTATCATTTTTAGGATTCCGTACCTCAAAAGACAAAAACAGAACTTTTATGATCACTTTGTTGTCCGTCTGTCTGTCAAACTTTTTTTCTCTGGAACGCTTAAAGGTATAAAGTTGAAATTAATATATCGAATACTCGGATCCACGGTCTCTTCTGCAAAAAAATAATCAATATTATACGTCAACGCGATCATGAGATATTTTGCAATTTCAGGCAGCTATCAAAACCGTGTACCGTGTGGGGTACTTCCCGTTGACCTAAAATTATGAAATTTGGCAAAAAGCAAGGTCTAACAGTACTTATACAGGAATAAATCTTAAATATGTTGTTGGAAGTCTGAAAAAAAGTGTTACAAACTTATTTTTGCGCTGGATTCAGTATGAATCTTAGAGATCGAACTGCAAAGTTACTCGTAAGTTTGTTTTTGAAACTAGTTAGTCTTTTAGTTAGAGGTATAATGTGAGATGCTTTGCGTTTTGCGTATACGGAACCCCCGGTGCGCGAGTTTGACTCGCACTTGGTCGGTTTTTTTATCCCATAGATATTTAGTTGGTCTAAACTTGGTAGACCTAAGATAAATCTATGTTTATTACTGTTTTAGTTAGTCACGCGATAAACAGTTGAATACACGGATAGAATAAAATCAAGAATTTTACTTCGTACCCGAAAATACTACAAGAGCGCATCCACGGGGCGCAGCTAATATTAATGGTTTCAAATCTTTCCAACCTGTGGGAGTGATTTCCTAAACTACTGAATAATAATAGAAATCGGCTTTTTTCTATATCCAAATAAAAAAAATTAAAAAAATTTTTTGCTAGCTCTATGATCCAAATGTAACATTGAGTTATCTCATAAGAGGAGGCTTTTCGTACAATGCACTTAGTCGATGTCAGCAGATGATAAGTCTGTTTACCAACCCTTGGCGGGCTGCCAACATTAAAAATAGATTTACCTTGGCACTAGGCTGACTTCTGTGCGTTTTGTTACCAAATAGTGTTAATTCTGTTACTCTCGTTTAGAGAATTAGCATTTTTTTTAACTTACTTAGGTCACAAGACTTACTTAAGTATCATACATATACAACCACTAAGTAGTGGTTTTAATTTATCAAATCAAATATCGTTATTGTTAAACATAGGTAAAATAAAAGTCTTACATCTGCGTAGATACACTATATTTTACTCTTGTGAGATGTATTAGATATAAGTATCTTGTCCAACTTAAATTAATTTACCCTACTAGCTCATTAATGGATACGAGCAAGCATTTACAATCTACAATTTTTATATTGACCAAAAATAACCAAGATTTTATTTTTATTTTATTTGCTTTGTTATAATAATTATTATTTAGATTCGTATCATTCGTATAGACAAATACTGTTTTCCATTTCATTAATTTTTCAACCAACATTTTAACAGCACTTTTGCAAAGGAGAAAACACCTCTTGTATATAAAAGCTTTGAGAACTTGTCAAAGAAAGTCTTATTTCAATAAATAAAAATTAAAAGCTGTTCGTTGGTAAGAACAGCTTTAAGGATTTAAAAGGTAAAATAAAAGCCGGGGAGCTTTAGAAGCTTTTATTTTGAAACGACCGTGTTGTAATGTCTTTTCATATTTGCTCGTAAAGTGTCATTTATTTCACCAATTTCAATATTGTATTGTATCTCATTACGCAATTGTGCGTTATTGTAAAGTAAAACGCACGCTCCGTCTAAAAACGAACGATACTTTTTTAAATCTTAGCATAGAGTTTTTATGTCCGAAAAGTGGTCAACTTTTTATGAATAAAATTAACTTTAGGAGATAAAATAAATAAAAATTTAATTCTTTAAATTAATTTTGACAATAAATTACAACCTGCAACAATTTATCTGTAACAAAACACAAAAATATTAATTTACTTTATTAGTAATACTGGCTGTTTTTTGTGCATATGCCTTAAAAAAAAGCGCTGATGCGCGCGCATCGCTAATTTGTGAACAAGTAAAATTATACCGCCCGCTTTTTCTTTAGTATTGTCGTTTTCCGAGTTTTATTTAAATATTTCCTCGCAAATATGTTATAAAACGTCGTATGACATACGTGCGCTTTGAAAATTACAGCCTCTGCCTTTCTTGTAGCCCTCGCCTACGGCTCGGGCTAGCAATATCGCCTCGGCTGTAATTTTCAACTTACCGCACTTATATCACAATGTACTATTACGACACTATTGCGATCATTTTCATTAATATCTTAAATAATGTCCTTTTATTTTCAAGGCTAGTTCGTTCCAAAATTTAAGTTATTGTTAAAACTAGGTTCAACGTTGATAATAACAGTAATTTTGACTTTATTTTGCAGTCATCGTTATCTCTAACTCATAGTTAAAGATAGGATAAGCGGAAGCATTCCTTTGCCTATACTTTTATTTGTGCAATTTTATAGATTTTTGGTATTTTGTAAAACGTAGAACCTTACGTACCGAATTTACTACCTCTATAAAAAAAAAAACAACGAGGGACGAATTTACAGAGAGTTTTTAGGTACCAAATGAGCTCTAGGGACGAATTTTCAATAACCCAAACGTAGCGAACGTGCAACAATTTTTTTTTTTTTTATTATCATAGATGGGTTCGCTCTTGACCACAATCTTGCCCGAGGACAGAGATGAGGTCTACAGTGTAGCGAGCTTAACCAGCTTGATCCAAAACGTTGCCAAATCAAGTACATGTACAGCTGTGTTGTGCAAATTGCTCAATCGCTGAGGCCGTGATGCGAACATGTAACCGAATTGCAGGGTGTTGATCAAACTACCCGCAAGTCAGATGTCGAGGTCGTCCTATACCTGGAGTGGCATAGTTAACGCTCCAGAGGTCCCAGGTTCGATACTTGGTGAGGTTTAGACGGAAAATGATCATTTTACAGATTGTGTGATTTTCCATTTATTTTTAAATTATAGTAAAGAAATTTAGGTAAATAAAAAAAATTATGCTACTATATTGTGCTATTATAATACTAGCTTTTTCTCGCGGATTCGCCCGCGTGATTTTTCCACGGAAACAGTGACTTTTCCTCGGGATGAAGGTACTAAGGTAGTAAGGTAAAATTAGGTGTATGCGAAATTTCAGGAGGATTGGATGAGATGATAAAGCGTGAAGAGTTAAGAAACAAATGAACAAATTCACTTTCATGTTTATAATATTAGTTAGAATAAGGATTTACTTAGTTTTGAGTTTCTAAGCTGCCGCTTGTCAGATAATTAGCTTATTAAGCAGAATTATGAATTAACTACTTTACAGTCATAATTTTAAAAAATACCCGTAATAATATATAATATCCATAATATTTAAATCCAAATTAATCCTAATACTATCTAATATTAAAAATGCGAAAGTGAGTTTGTTTGTTACCTCTTCACGCTTCATCTACTGAACCAATCTTCCTGAAATTTTGCATACACATAGTTAGAAGTACGGAGAAGTCATAGGGTACCTTTCATCTCGGGAAAAAGCACTGTTCCCGTGGGAAATTCACGCGGGCGAAGCCGCGGGCAATAGCTAGTTTACTATAAAGTTTTAAATAAGAGTCTAATAAGTAAACGTTTTAATTTGAAAAGCAACGCTTCACTACGACAAGCTTTTGTGTCGGGCAGTTAAGCAGCTAGTGGCTTTTGTTCCCGTTCCACAAAATGTCAACAAGCTTCAACTTGTTATGGTGAGAATTCCCCCCACGACCTGTTGCGCATCTGTTGAATGAAGATTATCGCCAAAAACTAAAATGATGACGAAGGATGGCTTTGTTACATTTTTGTGTGTTACAGTACAGCTAACACAAATATAAAAGAAAAGACGAACCGAGGTCTAAGAAAACCTAACTGTTGGATGTGGCAAAAACCAGCCTATCCTCTCTCTTCAAACTTCCAACTATCTCAACACAAAAAATCACATCAAACAAAAACACACTTTCACATTTGTAATAGAAGGTGTTTGGGTAAACACCTGCACTGCATCCTCTTCTAGGGGTGAAAGTAACTTTTTACATGGGACCGACTCTGAAATCTAAAAAAAAATTGCTGTTCCATAAATTTACAACACCTACTCTCCGAAAATGTATGGAAAAGCCGATTTTTTTTTTGAGATTTCAGAGTCGGTCCCATACAAAAAGTTGCTCATATTCATGAGTACCCCTAGAGAGGATGGAGGTGTTTACCTATGCGCCCTGTATAAGGTGTGGAGATATTTCTATCAATCAAATGTACCCTGAAATGTACCAAGTTTGGTCTACCTCGGACGTCCAACTCAAATGTAGTCTAATTCGATTTGCAGGATTCCACTCAGCTTATATCCTATTGAAGTACATATACTCTCAAACAGAGAGCTTGGATGACTCAATAGATTCTTTAAGACTCTATTGAGAAGGTTTAATATAATATTTTGGGTCGTTGTAATAGTAAAATAGGTACTTGTATGAGTAGTGCTCTAATAGCTAAAACTACGAGTCACTTAAGTACCATAATTTAATTTTTGTTTAATTAAACACACACATATAAAGATACTACGTAGATTAAATAAATTAGTACACAATTATATATAAACACAAAAATATACGTACCTATAAATATACATACATAAATTACAAATAAAGTTGAAGCAATCAAACTTGTCAATGTTACGAACTTAATATTAAGTCAATGTTAAATAGCGCGTTAAATGTCATGAAATGACACTAAAATAAATTAATATTAAAAACTTAAAAAAAAAAGCTTTTTTGTTACTTTCAACAAACCCTTTCATTTAATACCCATTTTGTAGAAATGCATTACAAATAACTATTCCGCCATCTTGGATTTAGAATGACGGCACATACCATATCATGCATTGTCATCCAAACTAAACGTGTGTACAAAATTTCAGCTCGATCGGTTGAAGATATCAACTTCAAAATTGAGTTCTAAGATTCCACCCGAACGAACATACTTACATACATTGCAAGTTAAATAAAAGCTTTTAAAATAAAATCACTGACTTCTTGAGAAAATCAAGTTTGCTGACATTTACGTCAACTTATATTCATCAAAAAGGTGAAGATTTAAAGTGGCGCCCCCTTATTTTTATGACTAATTTGACAGGCCGTATAATGGTTCGTACAACTCAAACTTGAATGGATTTTTTACGAGAATTTAGCTCATTTAGGACCCAATCTCCTCCTTTTAAACGATTCCATCCAGCCGGAGAAATTGCAATAAAAATGCAACTTGAAAAGCCATCTGATATATCTGCTGTTACCATGTTGCACACTTACTCATATATATTAATGCATTCAGCAATACGTTACAGATATTATAATCATCAGATGATTTTTATAACATAGGGTGGCAAACGAGCAAGCCGGTCACCTGATGGTAGGTGATCACCGCTGCCCATGGACCTTTTAAGAAGATTTAATGACAAGCGGGATTTTGCCCTCCCCAGCCCAAGCAAGAATCCCGGGGACCTATGTTGGTCAAATTCGATTCTAATAAGATAACTATTATCAAAATTAGAATCAAATTTGAAATTTAGTATTGAGTGAGCTTAGGTGTACAGAGCACCAAATAGAGATTTATTCCCATAGTAACACCTTGTACTGTATCTGGCTAGGAAAAATATTCGTAATGTAGTAACAATGTTACTTGTAAGGAAAATCACGCATGTTTGACTCTTCTACATGTTGATTTGGAATTCTATACATCCAGTTGGATGTATAGAATTCCAAATCATATGCGTGATGAATTTCTCGGACAGCTGATTTATTTACTTCAAAGTGATAGATTAATCTATCACTTTAAAGGAAATAAATTCAGCTGTCCGAGAAATTCCGATTGTGGTTATAATTTTTATGTTCACTAGTTGGCACTACTGACTTGTGTGGTCCTATTAGACAGATAAATAAATAAATAAATATATACGGACCAATCACACAGGTTGAGTTAGCCCCAAAGTAAGTTCGGGACTTGTGTTATGGGATACTAACTCAACGATACTATATTTTATGACAAATACATATATAGATAAACATCCAAGACCCAGGCCAATCTGAAAAAGATCATTTTCCATCTTGACCTGACCGGGGATCGAACCCGGGACCTCCGGTGTGGCAGTCTGGCGTGATAACCGTTAGGCCACGGAGGTCGTCGTCTGTCCTCACTTGTAGGTACTGACATCTGGTGGAATATTTGAATGTACAGAGCTCTTATTGTACAGAGGTTGAACCAATACATAATGCTGGCACTTCGCATTGCTTCTCGGGGCATTTGACATGAGGTGTGACTAAACACTGTAAGTTGATTGACCACAAATACCAAATAGCTTTGAGAAAAATGCGATGTTCTAAACGGTCATTACTGTTTGTGTAATAGTGACGGTATTTGGCAATACCCGACAGGACGTACCAACTCTATGGGCAATACGATATTGCCCTTTGTTTGGGAACCCTATGTGCAGTACAAATCAAGCTTGGCTCTTTATCTAGAACCAAACGTACCTAAGTCAGTTGTTGCCAATAGCCCGTCATAGTGCGTCATGAAACATGACTAGACTTTGGAATAATAAAGCGATTCCGTATGGCACTGGCAAATATTAGATATTAAATTTGTATCAGCGTTTAATGTCAAAGTCTGGTAACTGAAATCATCAAAGTTACCAAACACAAAACAAAAAAAACATATTCCACGTTTTTTTTTGTTTTGTTTTTAGTAATAAGTTTCAATTTGTTTTATATTTTAGCCACCTAGCCTCCTCTTTTGGTACCAGCTGAAAATAAGCGCTTTGGCTTTTCCCTTGGCACTATGCTGAGCTGGTCGCCATTTCGACGAATTCAGTTAAATTTAGTGTTCATTTAGTAAATATGTCAATTTAGTGTAAAATTTGTCGCATAAAGAATTTTTCTTTCTTTCTTTATATCTTCTTAGAATGTAAAGATCTTAAAATTGTCAAGATAATTAATTGATTGTGTAGTCTGTAAGAGTTGAAAATAAATAAAATAAAATAAAGATTTTTTTCTAGGTCTTAAAAATAACAAGATTTATTTAGATTTTAATACGCCTACTGTCTTCTACAGAGGAATTCATTCAAGTTCGATCGAAGCCAGATGCAATTGAATTTACTCTAGGGAATGTAATTTACTCTAGGCAATGTAGTTTACTGTAGGGAATGTAATCTCGAATGTATTTGTTAAATCGCATGTGCAATGTACTGTACACGGTGGCAAACATAACAAACAATCGTCGTAACTTGTAGATTTGTCTTTGGATGTAGCCGTACAGTCACGCGCAATAAATAATATAAGTACATTGCCACAAATTCTTTCCATGTCATATTTATTACATGTTATTGCTAGTACATTATACATGGTATAAGAGAATAGCTTTAGAAATTTTCTATGGTTACGAATCTTTCTGTACTTAAACAATAATAAATAGATCGTTATTTGGTACATTGGACTAGACCACATTTGGATTCTGTTTTATACTCGTAGCCTAAAAATGGAAACGTAATATTTATTAGTTTAATTTGTACATTCTGATTAAATGAATAGTTAATAATTATATATGTAAGTAGTAGGCAGTCCCTTCCTATCCAGTAGGAAAGGGGTGCCTCATAATTTAAGTCACAAGTGCTTTTGTTAACCCCTTATTTTTCCGAATTTTCGAAGCATGGGTTTTTTATGTATATCAGCGACATGACTGTGTATTTTATATCATCCACATATTGAATTTAGCAGCTTAATGACGAAATTCGAAGGAACTCACAAAACCATAGAGGAACACGATCCGCTCGCGGAAGTCTTCGTTGCTCAGCGCCGAAGTCTTTCTAGCTCGACATCGAAGTCCTTCTTGCTTGACATCGAAGTCCATCTTGGTCGATATCGAAGTCCTCCTTGCTCGATATTGAAGTCCTTGTTGCTCGACATCGAAGTCCTTCTTGCTGGACATCGAAGTCGTTCTTGCTCGGCTCCGAAATCCTTGTTGCTAGAAGCATAAAAACACAACAAATAAAGAACCCACAAAATCCGCGCGCGGAAGTTTTCTTGCTCGAAGCACAAATAAGAAACCCACAAAACAAATCTACATTGTTATTAAGAACCGTTCTTCTCAATAATCCTAAAGTGTGTCTTTGTATGATCTTTTCTGTAAATGGTGCAATAAAGTGTTGATCTATCTATCTATCTGCGTTTGTGACAACAAAACACTAAACCAGATTGCAGGAATTGGAGAAATTCCACGCTGAAGATGCCTTCGCATAAATTAAACGAGGCGATTTAAAATGTGCGCCACGTCCGTGCTGCCTGCACGGATTTCATTGATAGTGCGGCGTGTAACGAAACGCTGGCTGAATGAATACCTTGACGATTGCTGTTTTTCTAAAGCTGACCGTCCACCGCGAACGTAGCTATAGCTTCATAAAGCTGGGCCAATCTTTTTATACATATGCGAAAACACAAACTATACCAGCTAAGCTAGGTAACGTGGAGAAATCGCTCAGCTATGTAAAATTAGTTAGTTTGGTGGATCGGCTTTAAGCCTTACACAGATAGCTTTTGTTTTCGCTGACCCTCCACAATCCTCCAGTACAGTTGAGGGTAGGCATAAGCCCTCATGAAATCACACGTATATCATAGGTTTATTGGAAGGAAGGTAGGAAGCTAGATTCAATTATGACATGATTGTCATAATTGAATCTAGCTTCCTTCCTCAACATTTTTAGGTATTTTGCAAAAACTTATATTTATCTACAATAAATAACTGATTATTACTACTACTATAATTACTATAGTGGAAATCTATATTTGCGCGAACTAGGCATGCCTATTTATATACATTCTCTCTCTCTCCGGTCGGTCCTTCATGACTGAAAATCGTGGTCATGGTGGGATGAAATTCTGGAACGGACAAGTAAACTGTCTCCATAAGCTCCTGTCGGCTGCGATGTTAGCGACAGTGTAGAATTTCAGTGTGTATCGATTCTTTATTTGGTCAGACCATCTAGTTGGTGAGCGGCCTCTGGGTCTTTTATATCAGCTTTTCGAGGCTGTCGTCTCCGCGTCTCATTATGTTCTCAAAGTAGCTAAGCACACGTTGATAGCATACCGTCGAAAGACATTCCTTTATTTTGAGCTGTAAGAGGATCGACACGTATATACATTCATTCATTTTATATTTTTGAAATTATTTTTATATGAAAATATAGATTACCACTTTATGGAAAAGAATTTCTATAACATTAACTTTGACTTCTAAATAAGTAGATTCCAAAAAAGTGCAATTTTTTTCAGAACTAGGTAACTTCCTGCGTACAATTGATTTTAGTTAGGTGCCACCACAACGTGCTTTTGATCGCAAACGTAATTATTTAGAAATGTTGATACCGTATCCAGTCAGATATTGCCTATGGTTTGGCCGAATCCACAGTCCATCAGACAGTTAGAGACAGTGCTCCATTGAGTCATTTATCCTATCGGGTGATGCACTGAGCCTATTCTACTCTACTTGATTACACCGCCCCTACGAATAAATATCTTAATATCGTGTACATTTTAACGACGCACCTGTCAAATCCGGTTATGAAATTTAATGGTTCTTTTTTTATCTTTATTAATTTAAAGGAGTTTTGTCACACAGTGACTATGTCACCCCCGTAAGGTTAACTACCAATGGAATTACAAAATATAATTGCACAGTTTGATTAGGTGTTTGGCATCGTCCGACAATGGAGTAGCCAAAATACTATTGCATGAACCGAGAGAGAGGTAGAAATTTAATGGTTAATTTTCAAATAAAAATATTCTATATATATTTTTTACTATATTATACCTATATTATATTTTTAATATTGAAATTTATTTTCGGCATCTTCCTTTTTAATCTTTAAATTTTAGTACTGTTTCAATAGTACCTACATAAAGTTTTTTTCAGCATAGGTAAATACTTAGTATTACTTAGAATTCTATAATTGGCCTCTCTAATCGTATAATCTACTTTTTAAGTACCTACCAATCTGTAACGCTGTTGAATCCAGAAATAAATAAAATAAAATAAAAATAAAAACTGAACTCAAATATGTGCAATATTCATGGAATATATATTTTATATTATTCTATTGGCGCTTGGTAGTAAAATTCGCTCAAATGTCGTGACGGAAATGGCATGATGTGCAACGATGCTCATTTGTTTTACATCTGCTGGGCGTCCCATGATGGCTAACTTTTTTTTAATTCGAAGTTAACAATAACATATTTATGTGATCGAAAGCTTGAACTCGTCGTATAAAATTATAGTAGGATATGTACTACAACAGAAGGTACCTATTTGAACTTAACTATTATTTTTTTGACAGTATAGGTTCAGAATTTGATTTGGCAACCTATTTGGAATTTATATATCATGACCGATATAGCAGCTTAGACCGTATAATCTTAGACATGTATCGATTCATTTTCTTTATTTAATAACATCAAAATGTGTTTCTTTCCAGGTAAGTGTAACTCTCGATCCAGCCGCTTCTGCCAATCGTCTTAAGGGTAAGTACATTTGTATTCATGGCCGATATCCAGATCAATTAAGGGGGAATAACAAATGAAAGCGAACCGAGGGTGAATTCTGGAGATTTCTCAACAGGACACGAATATTCTTTTAATAAAAGAATATAATGCTCATGATACTTGCCTTTTTCCAATTTTATATGGGGTTCTTGTATTTCATATTTTTATAATTTATTTTTTATTACTCAGTTAAACTTATCTTCTATTCATTCATTTCCAAAAATACACCACTTTATAAATATACACATATTTTTTTTTATTTTGTCAAATAGAATAAAAAAATTAGCATTTTAATAAAATATAAATAAATTTTCCACTGTTGCTTTTTTAATTATTAATTTAAAGAAACCTTTCTTCAAGGAACTAATATTAGTTCGTTGCCTTTCTTACTTTTTACAAGAACGATATATCGGTAATGTTGTACCTGTCAAAATGAGATTTTAATAACACAAAGCGAGAACGAAATAACGAGAAAACTGTTATCGGAATTGCAATGTTGGTACAAGATTACAGAATCGACCTCCGGCTTTCACAAGGCGTCAATATAAATCCTTAGTTAGAAAACCCAATGAGAAAATTGTGCAACAAAGCGAGCTAAAATAAGAATTACGCGGAAACCTTGATCAATATACTTACTATGGATTATCTCCACTAGCCAAGACCTACTTTGGAGTCACTGAACTAGCATAAGTAAAGACCATTTATTCATAACTAGCTTTTGACCACGGTTTCGCCCGCGTGAATTTCCCACGGGAACAGTGCTTTTTTCCGGGATGAAACCCTACCCTATGTCCTTCTCCGTACTTCTAGCTATGTGTATGCGAAATTTCAGGAATATTGGTTATGTAGATAAAGCGTGAAGAGGTAACAAACAAACAACAAACTCACTTTGGCATTTATAATATTTTGTCCTATTATGTAAACAATCTTCACAGTACTTTTAGTTGAATTTTGTTGAAAATAAATCAAATATTAGGTCAAACCTAAACATTCTAAAGTAAAACATTTATTAACCACGAAAGTTATATCCTAAAAAGTCTATTTTAATTTATATTGTTGTAGAATCTTAAAAAGACATTGTAAGAGTTTACATAATAGGACTATTATAAATAAATGGACTTTAGTTATACTACTTTAAAAAGTAACAAAATATACAATTTTTAAAGTAAGTTATAAAAGCGGGTACTGAAAAACGCACTTTGAATTGTATAAAATAAGTGCTGTTTTAAAATAAAGAATCTTTTAAATAACTATATGTACTTTATACGGCATCATAATTTTAAAACTCACCTATGAATGAACCTTTTCACACACACTACACTACTGCGGCGCAGCGACCCGAAGTGGATCTTGGCCTCCGACACGAGATGACGCCATTTTTTGACGCTGGCTCGGACATGTGGAGAGAATAGAAGAGGATCGTGCCGTCAAAAGAGCATGCGAGGGTCGACCGCGGGGGGGGCGTCGAACAGTCGGGCGCCCTAGGTACCGCTGGAGCGATGAGGTTCTGAAAGACCTACAGAGCCTCAGAGCGGAAAACTGGCGAGAATTGGTGCAAGACCGCAAAAATGAACCTTTTGCGTCGTGTAAAAAAACAATCAAAGCATTTTCGCAATATCTTTAATTTCTAATAAATTTCGTCATACTGGAAATAATTCACACAAAAACATACCTACTTAAAATACATCAATATTGAGGATTTTTCCCGTATTTTTATTATGATTTCGATGTCAGCTGACTAAAATCTGTCTTATACCTATCCTAGCTTAGACTTTGTACACCTACAAAGTATTTGACTTCCTATCTCCATTGTTCATGTCTATAGTGAACACAGGAATAAGGCTATTTGTTATACATTCCTTTTTTGTCGTATTTCTCATGACTGAAGGTCGTGGTCATTATATCGAATGAAAACACACAACGACTATCTTGGCAATGTATATGGAGTGGATTGCCATTGCCTTATCCATTTCACATAGTAGCTGATAATCATTAACTAGAGTGCAAATTTCCTAACGATTTTTCCTTCACCGCAAGCAAATGGTGGTCAAATTTCAAAAATATCATTTTTTTTTATTTTCGATGAAAACTACCATACATGCGTCAAATTGGTCTATAAACTTATGTAATACGGGCAGGATTAAATCCGGTCAGTACCACTACAAATTAATTGTCATTTTGTTATACCTATCTCTTTATTACTTTTCCTCTAAAAAAAGTTTGATTATCGTCATAAGATACCAAGTTCTGGGGTGGAAACCACCGGCGCACATTCAGTACCATTCGACATAACTCTTCATATAACTATCAAGATTAAGTATCAACGGAAACTGTCCAAGGCTCGATATACATATTTTGAGTTTCTTCAAGACCAGTTTTATGAGCTCTCCGCAAACCTGACCGCAATGCGGAGAGACCTTGGATTTGAGGAGCAAGGATTGTGGCCGTCATATAACAGCTATTTTTGTTACTAGCCTGTACCCGTGACTTCGTCCGCGCTTAATTTACTGTTGTTTATATGTCAAGTTCTAAGCGGCTTGTCGTGATGAAATCTATGCCAGATTTTAAGTTAGACCTTTTATAATACAACAGTGAAAATAGCATCAAGTTTTTACGTGATGCACGTACAAACATACATACAAAAAGACAGTCGGAAAGACAGACAAAAATTCTACAAAAAATGGTTTTAGCTTCTATTAGCTCTTTATAGACCTGTCATATTTTTTTTCATAAATAACTCATATTTGTAAAGACACAGACCAGTTACAGTTTTATTATATGTTGTGTACCGTCAACAGCACATCAACCTACTCAAATTCATTGCAAATTCGACTCTGCGGCCGCGGCATAAGAGATCATGCAGGGTAACTTGAGGTGCGGTCGACTGTACCTACTGATTGCTGATAATGATATATGAGACATAACGAATTATAAATGATCTAGTATGATGTGAAATTCGTAATAGTCTTGTCTGACATTAGTTCCCTGTACCAGTCAGCAACTATTATTAAATTTCTCATGTGACATTCAACAAATAGTATATACTAAAGAATAGTGTATTTCTCAAACATGCTCGGAAATGTAGGCATTATTGTAGTAAAAAGGATACAGGAAGAATGTAATTCTTGGCTCATGCATTACATTGTCTAGGCCTGCACAAAACTTTTAAAAAAATCTATGTTACTTGAATTATGTAACTTGACAGTGATCTTTCTTCAATGGTAACATAATTAATTGTACAGTCGTTTGAAGTTTTTCATTGACTTTATTTAAGGTTTTTCTAGAATCCTAGGGAACCCATATTTTGGTAACATGTCAAATTTTAACACCCAGTAGTTTTGGCTGTGCGTTGTCTGTCACTCAGTCAATAACGCAAAAATTTTACATGAATCTTATAGGTAATGAAATGTAAAAAAAGTTTGGGGTCTGTTATATTTGCTATTATCATTTCTCTTGGGGTTTAAAAACGAGTTTCTAGTATAATCAAGTTTTCAATTTTCTGCAGATAGAAGTTACAAAATGGCTTTATATGTATACTAGCTTTTGCCCGCGGCTACGTCCGCGTGAATTCCCACGGGAACAGTGTTTTTTTCCGGGATAAAAGGTACCCTATGTCCTTCTCTGTACTACGTGTATGCAAAATGTCAGAAAGATTGACTCTGTTGATAAAGCGTGAAAAATGCGAAAGTGAGTTTGTTTGTTTGTTACCTCTTCACGCTTTATCTACTGAACCAATCTTCCTGAAATTTCGCATACACATAGCTGGAAGTACGGAGAAGGACTTAGGGTACCTTTAAGCCGCTGGTGAAAGCTAGTCTGTTATAAAATATCGTATCGTTGAGGTGTATCCTTGAATACAAAGAAACTAGTCTGGGGAAAGCGCTATATGTGTGCTTGTCCATATATATGTATTTATATATCTTCGAATACAAAGGAAACTGAGTAGGTATATGTATATTCTCCGAAATTTCAATAAATCTGAACGCCAATTGAAGAAGGTAATATGGAAAATATCACAATATCTCGCAGTTCGTAGAATGGCGAAATATTTCAGGTTCAACAATGAGTTTAGTCATGCCCAAATAATCCACAGAGCTGTATTACCGACTAGATACCTGCCTACCTGTGACCGATCGGGCATAATATTTTTATGATGCAAGAGCTAGCACTTACCTACAGCGTTCCATCATTTAGTGCGATTCTGTGTTGAAAAGAAAAAACTTCTGCGCCGCATCAATCAATGGCTTATCATTGTAGCTACCTACGTAATAAAAAAAATAAAAACGTGACATGATGCTCGATTGTTAAGAATTATGTGGAGATACGGTATCTTGCCTAATATACGTCTTTGTAATGTAGGTACTGTAGCAGTCTTCCTGCTAACTGAACACTTTGAATTAAACAACTCGTCACTGATACTATATTTATTGCATAAGCAAAACTATTAGGACCTGCGTGTAGCTCAGATCCCACACGACTGTGTCACATATACCAAACATTCAATACTCTTCTTTTTAATTTATTACTCTTTATGGAATGCACTGAAAGAGGTCTAATACTATTGACAGACCTCCTTCATTACAGTACCTACTCTACATGAAAATATATTTTAAAAATATATTTTAAAAATGTAATTTGAAAAATTTTAACTAAACAGTATCATTTGCAAATTTCAAACACATTCACATTGAAAAATATCTTTGGTGGGTAGTTAGAATTGCATAGAATTTTTTGATAAATGCCAAAAATCCATGTAGCGTGTTGTGTGTTTCATCCTAACCAAGTGAATTTTTTCTTTGTCCTAACGCAATGATTACGATAAGGTAGCGTATAAGCTTTTTAACATATCATTTAAAAGGAAGACGAACGCGAAGAAATAAAAGAATAAAACATCAGAATAATTTTCTTTTTAATATTTATTAGCTACCAGTTCTCAAACCATAGGATTAAACACGTACACAAGCGTAATAAAATAATACTTAATAGAACTATAAAATTTCACGTGTGCAATAATAGGACATGATAAAAGTTCTTCCAAACTCTTCGTAAAGTTTCAAATTGCGATTCCAGCCAGCAGCTACAAGAAAATAATTAATTTTCCTTTTCGCGCGATACTAGCGGCATCTAACGGCCGGTTCCGGAAACCCGAACGCTGTTTCAGTGTTTCAGGTTTCAGGTGCATTTGTTGACGCTATCTTGCTAGTTCCGCCGTTCGCCGCTAGATAGCGCTGTTTTATTGCAATTTTCGTGCAGTACCCCATCCATCCCCATCTTGGCTCAAAATACACACGACATGTTTGTGGCTTATTTTTATAGCTAAATGGATACTTACAAGGAACAAGGTATAAGCAATAACATATCATATTGACTTAAACTTAAATAAGGTACCTAATCATTCTTGATCAATAAATTAATTAGCATAGGTAATAAAAGATGTTTTTTTTTTTGTGCTTACGCCACAGAATTAATATTAGTACTACGTACTTACGCGCTTCCTTTTATATGCCTCTGTTATTTATAGGGATTAAGTAAGTATACTTAATAATATTTCACTGATTATAAGGTATCTACCTAAATATTAGCTAAGGCTGGGGAGCTAAGAAATATCGAAATCTCTTTGATTTTATATTTAAATATTAACAATATGAAATGAGAATAATTTATGTTTCGTTTCATTTCCCATCTTTACTCATTTAATAAAACATCTGAGAGTACTGGAGTTGAGGCTATATATACTCACCAAATATGTACTTACATATAAAGAGGAATTACGTAATCAAGTTAGAAGCATAAATACAAAAGTTGTGCAAATTGTTTTCATATCATAAAAGATTTTTTTTTCATAGGTATGTTAAAATTATTACAATATAGCCAGTTACAAGCTTTAACTTTAACCTAGTTTAAAAAATAAACAAATATAAGTAATTATCATCAAAATAAATAATAATAATATTTTAATATCAGCCTCTATGGCGGTAAAAGTTTTGTAGCTTGTATTTAATATAAAACCAGAATAAAATATTTTATTAATCTATCCATAATGAACATATTATTGAATGCCTGTACAATTCAATTTCGAAGTCAAAAGAAAACTTAGTGTAAAGTTTTATGTCTTGTACACAAAAAAAATTTTAAATATTTAAGTATTTTATTGATCGATGGATATTTATATCGAATCCTTCTTTGCGCCTGGACTCCGAAGTCAACAAATTGAAATATACCTACGTTATTCTCAGTCAGAGATTTACTGAGAATGTCAAAGGTAACGATAAAAGCATTTAAAATGCATGGTGCGAAGGTATTTTTGCTGAACTGGATTCTCGATCGCTTTAAAATACCTTGTGTAAAAAGGATTCCAAACTGATACCCTGATACGCATCATACAGTTAAAAAGAACGTATTACGTCTTTTCGTGTTTGCTACTTGGGGTACCTAATGGAAGGTGATTTTTTTTAAATCAGCAAACGATCTAAAACAGTATTTTTTTATAATAATCATCTGTTTGTGAGAGTCAAGTCACGACAAACGTTTCTAAAACGATCACGAGAAGTGAAGTTTAGCTAAAGCTGTGTTCATTACTGTCGAGGTTTTTTTTACACGACTGACCAAAAAAGGAATGTTATGTTTTCAGGGTTCATTTTTGTACGTATGTAAGTTACTTTATCACCGTAAGTCCTGAATAGCTAACAGATTTTGATGAGAGAAGTATTTATAGATTTCTTGCATTCCTTCGAGTGACAAAGGTTATGTGAGTAACTCGTGTTTTTTTTAATTTTTTAGCTTGTTATGAATTCGTGAATATGAAATCTGTTTTAAAATATGTTTATAAATTCGTTAAAATTGCCTTTCACGGACGCCTCGTAATTGAAATCGGGGTGTGAAGAACAATACATTTCCCGTGGGCAGGAAATACACCGTCATGTCATGTCAATCGCCAGCTCCTGTCATCGCATCGCACGGAATTGACAGGGAATTTAATTCGATCTCGCACACTGCGCCATGGACGAAAAATTTATTTTTTTAATCACTATAGCGAAAGGTTGTATCAATTTGACATGTGTATATGTAGTAACGATACGTGTACTCATATGAACATATAAGCGAAATATGTATACAATAGACAATTTATTTTCCGAAACTGCCGCGATTTTGATGAGACGAGTATAATGCACGGCCGGCGCTTCGTCGCTTGGCGTGCAATAAAATATAGATACTAAAAACAAATTTCGTAGAAGGTCGTAAGTATAAATAATATTTGCATACAATATATACGTACATTTTTTTAAAAGAAGTTGAAAAAAGAAAATTGTCTCTCACTACAGTAAACTAATAAGTCCAAACGCCATGTGAACGGGTACAAACGACCTTAAGTCCGTATAATAAGCCGATCTAATAACTTTCCGACAATAAGGGTGATCCCGCCGAATGAGTCAGAATGGCCTATTTTATCTGGGGAGATCTCTACGAGGTAAAGATCAAGCGCAACGTAATAAGATAAGGGCATTTGTCTCTGAGAGACAACAGCCTACTCTCTCTATATTTAAGTAACCATGATATTTATTTATTTTTGGATTTTTGAGCATCTCAGATGCAATTAGTACTAAAGACATACATCATACAGAAATTAGATATGGTGAAAAAAATCCATGCGAGCAGGACTTGAACCCGTGACCAGATCTTTATACGACCTTGCTCTTCCAACTGAGGTATCGCATTTCAATCCTGCACATCGAAAATCTTCACCATATCCAATTTCTATTGAAACGCATTAGGCATGCATCACCTAACATCTATACCAACTATATGAGTAAGGTATTTTATTTAACCCATATTCGATCAAGTTGAAAATCAATTAAAGTGTAGGAAGCCATCAATATTTATTTTTGGATTTTTGGATTTTTGGTCATCTCAGATGCAATAAGTACTAAAGTATTTTTATCTATTCTATATTTCTATATGTGAGTACTTTAACCACACACACAGTTTTACACCCTATTAAATTAGACACTAGATTCACTAAAAGAAAAAGGTTTCCCTTTTTCTTTTAGTGAATCTAGTATGTAATTTTTTCGAGTGTTTCTTTTTTCTTAGGTGGTATCGTGTTGGTCAGTCTTCTTGATAACAAGGCATGCCTGTGGTTATGCCACAGGTTATGCGTCAATTCTAAAAGTGGGAATAATAAATTTGTACTATAACCTACGGTGTAAGGAGGGAGATTACCAAACCTACTCTTTAGCAATTGACTTTAAGAAAATAGGTTTTTAATATTACTCTATTAAGTACCTACTTAATTTAATTTGTCCTTTTATCAATATGCCATGATAAAAGGTACTTAATGCTTGCAACACAGTGACACCAAAGGTCGCCATTGTCACATGCCCAACCGATTACTAAACACTTAAATTAATTAAATTTAAGTTAATAGGTACCTATGTATGGGTGTATTTCTATAAAATATTCTATGGTACGCATGCGTAGTAGCATTTTCACGCATTTAGTCCACTCTTTGCGAGTGTTCCTTCAGTAAACATATGAAAGTCGCGCAGGTCGCTCGCCGAAGTTTCATTGATTCCCGCGCATCGCGAAATCGAAATTTAAATATTTTCTCTCAGTTTCTATCTTATATAATACTGGCACGTTCTATTTGATTTATTTTAATTTATTATTTTATATTATGCCCCAAGTGCAGGATTATTTTGCCTTTCGATATATCATAGTGCGTTTTCCTTTTATCTGTGAAGACGATTTTTCAATTACCGGATTGGTGCGTATGGAATATTCATATACTTTTTGATATTATTTCTGTTTTTTTTTAAATGCTCTTGTCTTTAAAACTTACGCCTTTCTAGATTTATCGGTTCCTTTAACAGCAACTACTATAACTCCACGAGTTTCCAACAATGTAAACACTTTTAGCTCTCATATTAAAATACTTTCAATCTTCTATATCAACACGCTAGTTTATAAAAGTAAGGTCATTTCACATTCACATTTTTTAATTTATGTTCCTAGTAATATTATGCTATTATTAAATTCACAATTATAAGTAATTAACGTTACCTAAGGAAAATTTTATGGAAAATCGATTAATGACACCTTTGGGCGGTCCCTATTAGCGTGTAAGTACTTGTGAGGTACTAGACATACAAAAAGTACATGTATAGTAATTATAAACATAAAGAGTTGCATTAACTGATTACCTATACTCTGGCGTACTATTTATTACCTATGCTGACAGATTTCGAACTTTCAATTGAGACTTTTAAAAACCAATTGAGATCTAAACGAAAGTAAAAATTATTATAAGCGTAAAAAATCATTTATTTATTGTACAGCAGTAAATTATCCAACTAATAAAGTAGCTATCTCCCCGACTCCAGAAGAGTTACCTGGACTAAAAATCTAATAACTCCCTAAGAGAGGAACATGACCGGATTGCAAAATAATATTTTTTCTTATTTGCGTGCGCGGGATTGGACTGATATTTTTATGGGCATATGTGCGCCGCCGCCGTATTGGTACTGATAAAGAGTTATGGATCTATGGCGTAAAGATTCTCGGTGTCAATGTGGCTGTCATAATCATGTCTTAAGGCGCTAGGTGCCCGATGCTCTTTTGTTTTTGTGGACAAAGTTTGACGCGAGGTATCCCGCACCCCCGTTGTATAGAGACGCGCGCTGAGACAACGCGAAATGGGCAAATGATCTTTGTAGTATGAAAAATGTTGCTCGATTTGCATGAGATTTGAAGCGATTGAAGTAAAATGTATGGTGTATTTTTAATGTAAAATTTTTCCCGAAAGTTAATGCTATTTATAACAGTAATAAAAAGGAATACATGACATTCCGTTATTTTTAGGGTTCCGTACCTCAAAAGGCAACGATCCTTATGAGATCACTTTGTTGTCCATCTGTCTGTCAAACTTTTTCTTTACAGGAACGCTTAAAGGTATCAAGTTGAATTTAATATCGAACACTCGGATCCATGGTCTCTTGCAGCAAAAAAATAGCAAGTTCTAACAGTACTTATTCAGAAATAAATCTGAAAATTGTAAATATATTGTTAGAAGTCAAAGTGTTACAAACTTATTTTTGCGCTGGATTCAGTATGAATCTTAGTAATCGAACTGCAAAGTTAAGTTTGTTTTTGAAACTAGTTGGTCTCTTAGCTATAATGTGAGATGCTTTGTGTAAACGGAACCCTCGGTGCACGAATTTGACTCGCACTCGGCAGGTTTTTTTTAATATAGTAGTTTTTATGTTTCAAAAAAATAAATGAAATAAATATTACTCAAAACTTATTAGTATATATTTTTTTCATATATTTTTTCAGATATTTCTGGCCAAACCACAGCAGAGCATTATTCTATACAAAATCAACATTTAACTGCCAACGTCGGATTTATCCAAATTAATAAACATTTTCGGGCCCATTTCGCCAATGATATTTCCGACAAAATCTTTTTGTTTTTTTTTTGTATATGGATTGTATGTATAGTTCAAATAATGTTTCTTTTAACTACAGTAAAAATGATATTGTAAAAAAAATAGTTTGTGCTGCTGGCAGCACGACAACTGAAAAAAAAAGCGTGTCAGTGAAAAGGTTACATTTTCCGCAGCTCTTTTTAATATTGTAAAATATACATACGAGCTTTTAAGCTACACCCCAAGCCAAAGCTTTTTTAACTTTCACATAAATAGAATATAATACTTTGATATACAAACAGAGCCCTTTTAATAACTCGCATTCATTTAATTAGCTGTAGAAATAATTATTTCAGAAATTTCTTGTTGCTTTAATTAAAACTGCATAAATATTCGCTCAAAATAACTTTGAGCTTATGATACAAAGTAACTATGTTTAATAAGCGCAAAAGATTTTATTCAATATTTAATTAATTTGCCCATCAGAAATCTGAATTAAGTAAATGATGCGATATTAAAATGAATACTACGAAATAAACGTTTTTATAATTTTTTTACAGGCTTAACCTAAATCAGCATCGCTAAAAAACATTAATAACAAAATTATATATTTGGTACACATAATAATACCTCGTCTGTGAATTTCTCCAACGAACAGTGGAATATGTCTACATCAGCTTTCTGACATAAGGAATTCAACATATTTAGAGCTCTGGCCACGGGAGACAACCTATACAATTTAGTACGCTTGAAAGGCGTATTAAACAAAGGCGGTTTATGCCTCCTAAATATGAATTTATCCACCATATTATTTTCTCCATCCTTCAACTTTTTGATACACTTGGATTAGTTGCCAGTCTTACTTTGACAGCAGTAACCTTTACCGATTAGGAAAATTTGCACCAGTGATAAAAAAAAACGTAACGTTAACTTTACACTACCTAACCTTAACTATTTTATATCCAGTCTAGATTTACCTCTTCCATAGAAGCAACACACTACCACTATGTTAATGTTTTGATCTCATTATTTGGTAATCAATTGCGGTGTGTTTCCCCACTGGCCACGCGTTAACATAAACCTAAATTAATTAAGTGACATAATCATTATAACATTTATCACTTTTTACTGATGACTGATGAGTATTCTTATAAGGTGCATTTTCAAATATTCAGGAAATTAATGGGAAATAGTTCATATTCTGAATTGTCAAAGTGGCCTTTTTGGACTTGTCATGAATATAATTTAGAGTGGCTCAGAAATATTTAAAATTTATAATTTCATGTGAGTAGGTATACCCATAACATTTATTGAAACTGTCTATACAATGATTCATTTATTTATCTCTGTTCAACCAAAAACGTAATCATTTTTTGATCAAAGCATTTCAGATGAAAAGCCGCACATTATGACGGTATTTATGTAAATAAATTAAAATATTTCCCCGAATCTGTGCAAATAATTATGTAAATATTCAATCAAATAAACACGACTATTTACACACAACGCAACTCACAAACGCAACGTGACAAACACAAAAAATAATATATCAATCATCAATACATATAATAAAACTGTAGGTAAATGGTCTGTGTCTGTACATGGAGATATTTAAGATAATAAACTATGAAGACTTTGTACGGCCAATAGAAGCTAAACATTTTTTTTTGTCTGTCTGTATGTTTGTAAGCGCATCACGCAAATACTGCTGGCCGAAATTCGATGCGGTTTCATTTGTATTATTGAAGGTCTAACTAAAAATCTGGCGTTAGTTTACGCCGCTTAGAACCTGAGATATGCGCGGACGAAGTCGCGGGCATAGGCTAGTAGGAAAATAAAATAGTAATAAAAGTGTATCAACGTGGGATGTATGATTTCCAGTCATTCCTTATTAAATTTATTTATCGAAGCGGAACATTCCATCTTCTCGCTTTCTCGCAATCTGTGGGAGTGATTCCTAGAAAGGAGATGAAATCGTGTACAGTAGGATTTCGAGTAAATACTATTGTTTCATTCTAGTTAAAGGTTTTTATAAAGTACTCTCATGTAGAAATTAGATATAGTGAAAAAATTCCAGCACAAACGTACGTACTAAATGAGAGTACTTTAATACTAACTGCATCTGAGATACACAAAAATCCAAAATAAATAAAGGTTTTTATATTAATAACCTCGGCTTTGCGTGAATTTCGTTTTTCATTGTTCCCCCTTAAGGGTGGAATACCCAAAATTCCTTTCTTCGAGCATACTTACGCTATATCAAAAGCCATCTCTATATAGAGAACCTCTGCAAATTTCAAGTTGCTATCATTCATTCAGCGGTATTAATTGGACGCTGGCTGGCCTGATTGGTATTTCAACGGAGAGACTACTGAATGCAGAATCTTGAAATTTTGTAGTGAGGTTTTTTATAAGGCGTAAGTGAGCACTGAGAAATGATTTGGATTGAAAAACTAAATTCACGTGGGCGACACCGAGCGTAAAAGCAAGCATAGTCAGTCTTACAGATAATATACCAACAAATATGAAATTAATTCTACAAATACAGTTTCTTTGTTAAATTTCCAAGAAGTTTATTGTCTTAAATAAAAGACTTTCTTGTACTTGTAACGAATTTCAAACATGGCCGAACGTATTACTCGAAATCAATGGTACAAATTACAGTTCAAATTATTCAGTGAAATGATTGACAACACATGTTAATTTCCCAAAACTCTGGTGTATACATATTAAAATAAACCTAATTTCTTTGAAACAGTTTAATAATTCATTTCAAGTGTTCCTACAAATATTCATATCTTTTTAAATCCATAGAGAATTGCTAAATTTTTATTATATATTGGTAATTCTCCAAAATACCACTTCCACGTAACTTTCGTAGCCATTTATGTTGAATTACACTCATAAGGGTAGTTTACAATTTAAAAAAAAATCCACGACAGAAGAATTTCCTTTATGGGTAATTTACCATGAAAAAAATTCGCCGGTTTTTTAGAAAGTTACTTACTACTGCGGCGCAGCAACCCGAAGTGAATCTTGGCCTTCGACAAGAGGTGTCTTTTTTTGCTGTCTTGCACCAGCTCTCGCCAGTTGTCGGCTCTGTAGGTCTTTTAGAACCTCATCGCCACCAAAGTCACACGAAGAATATTTTTCGAACCGCGGTCCGAATCGCCCTAGAGCCCTTTTTGAATGGGTTCTTTCGCACCGCAGTGGTCGGAGCGGTGCGAATGGCCCAAGGTATCTTACTGAATACATGAAAAAAATTATAATAACTAGCAAATATAATGAAATTAAAAGGAAAATTTTCACGGTTAGGTAGACTTTACACGTTAATAGTAATAGACGATAAATTAAAAAAAAAAATGATTTTATGAAATGAATGAATGAAATAATATTTATTCAAGTAACCAGGACTCATAATGTTAGTAAACTTATGCTATGTTAGTAGGAATTATTTACAAAATTTATTGCGGAGGCCACTCCTTCACCATCCCCCCGGCTATATGGCAGCAATGGCCTACGTATGCACAGTCCAGCCTGCTTGCGATCATGCGCAAGATGCTGTTGTTGCTCTCTCGCACTCGGCGCACCAGGGATGCACACCTTTTACGCATTATTGTGTTAAAACAATCCACCCGTGCATCAGCGAACATTCCTGATGCGCTACAAAAGCGAGGTAACCTCAACAGCATCCTGAACGCCTTGTTGAACTACACGCGAAGAGCTTCATAAGGTTTTTGAGTATACCTTGCCCACAGACTGCACGTGTAAAAAGAACAGCAAAAAGCTTTAAACAGGGTAAGTTTTACTTCCCCAGAACAACGCGCAAATCTGCGAGCAAGCATGTTCGCTCTCACTGATAAAGCCCTCCGCTCCCTCTCGATGTCCTCATCGTCCTTGAGGTCGGGAGTCAACATATGGCCGAGATATTTAAATTTATACGCCCTCTGGAGTACAGTATTGTTGAGGTACACTGGTGGAAATTCGTCATATAGCTTCCTCCCGTCCCCAAAGACCATGACTTGACTTTTCTTAACATTGTATATTAAGCCATTAGAGAGGGCGTAGGCTTCGCAAGCCGCAACCAACATCCGCAGCCCACAGACAGATGCACTCAGCAGCGCCATGTCGTCCGCGTAACTGATGTTATTAATTTATTTATTTTAATATGAAAAATATTCGTAGGAACAATTTTCATTTTTATGATGGTATAAACTTAGTTTTTTTTTATTAGATAAATGTAAAACTGGAAATAAATTGTTCATGTGTCCGCATTTCTACAGGAAAGGTACCTTCGGAACCCTACATTGCGCGTGGCCTTACACGCATTTGATCAATTATTTATTTAAATATACTTAGGTACCTATTTTTTCCATTACATTATATATTAGTCTTTAGCTAGTTACCTAAAAGTTTTATTATTGATTTATAACTTACTGAAGTTATTCTGTTTCGGTCTTACAAATAACCTCTCAATCTAAACGCATACCTTTTCCGTTACATCTAATTAAAAATATATTTATATATTTTTTCGACGACCTGGTGAAGGTCGCGGGACGCGCATGGATGGACCGGTCGTTGTGGAAATCCTTCAGGGAGGCCTTTGTCCAGCAGTGGACGTCTTTCGGCTGAGAGAGAGATATTCATCCAAGTACCGAAAACTAAATAACATAACAAAACCTGATTCCGTAGAAAACAGCCAGTATCCTATAAATAAACTTAAAAATCCTGTGAGCTTGTTTCACGCGGCTAACCCCGTAGCCCTGCGTGGACTCAAAATACGACAAATGCGGTGCGATGCGATGTCGCCGTGCTTCACGCGACAATTCTAATAGAGAGGCACGCAACAACGCCTCCAACAACCATACCATACATTTGCAGCGCTGTGCTGCTTTGTCGCATTTAAAGCGTTCTGTCGCCAACGTAGATCGCCGGGTAATAAACATTAAACACCCGCTGGTTATGTAAGGCGCAGGACGCGAGAATTCAATCAGTTTCGCCGCGCCAGTGAGTTTAACTTTAATCATGTTACTCGTAGAATTACTGTTCGAACATTATCCTGCACCGAAACTGCATCACCTTTTTAGGGTTCCGAAGTAAACAAGGAACCCTTATAGTTTCGTCATGTCTGTCCGTCCGTCCGTCCGTCCGTCCGTCTGTCTGCGGCTAATCTCAGAGACTACTAGTACTAGAAAACTGTAATTTGGTAGATATGTACATATTTATTACGCGGAGCGAACTGTAGAATAAAATTAGGAAAAATATTTTTTTTTAGGGGGCCTCCCCTACACCTAAAGTGAGGATGATTTTTTTTTCTCTCGATTATACCATCGAGTGGGGTATCATTTGATAGGTCTTTTAAAAATATTATGAGTGTCTGAAGAACATTTTTTGATTTAGGGATCCGTGTGCGAAATATTTAACTTTAAAGTGATAAATTTTGTTAGAGTCAAGTGTCCCCCCCCTCGAACAGGAAAATGGTGGAGGGTGGATACATGAAACAAATTATAATAACTAGCAAATATAATGAATTTAAAAGGAAAATTATCACGGCTATGTAGACTTTACACGTTAATGAGTAATAGACGATAAACTTACAAAATTGATTTTAGTACGAAAAATATTCGTAGGAACAATTTTCATTCTATATGATGGTATATACTTAGGTTATTTTCATTAGTTATATAAAAGTGGAAGTAAATATAAGTTCATGTGTCCGCATTTCTACAGGATAGGTACCTTCGGAACCCTACATTGTTCGTGGCCCGACACGCACTTGACCAATTATTTTAAATTCGCCAATACATCAGACGAATCATAAAACGTTGGTAACAAGCTAATTATTAAAGGGACGTGTCATAATAGTGTTTTATTTTGAATTCCTATTTTTTGTTGTTGATTGACCGTTATATGTAGTGATGTGCAGTTTCCGAAATTTTCAAAGAAACAGCGCAAAGTTTCTTGGAATTTTCGGAAATTTTCAAGAAAAGAAATTTTCGGGAACAGGAAATTTCTCGGCGGCATATCGCTAGTTATATGCAATATCTTTATTATGTAAGCGATTACTCAACTGATAAGTTAATATCTACTTAATTTTACAAAGTTCTTGTTTCGCTATGTTACTTCGTTTTACTCAAACCTTGATTAACCTGAATTTCAAATAATTTTACCCAACTATGTTGAAATTAAACAAGCCGGTTTTATATTAGCTGTAAGTTTTCAACCACAGAGATCTGGATAATTCTCCGGTTCTACCATTCTATTATGATACAAGGTGACTAATACCTACTAAGTCTGTCCTAAAAATATTTTCACAAAGGTTCTTTTTACACGACTGACCAAAAAAGGAGTGTTATGTCGTCAGGGTTCATGTATGTAAGTATGTATGTAAGTTTCTTTATTCCACTATAAGTCCTGAGCGGCTGAACAGATTTTGATGTGAGAGGTATTGTTAGATTCCTCGCATTCCTCCGAGTGACATAGGCTATGTGAGTTTTCAATTGTGTTTTTTTTGTTTTTTAAGCTTAAGTTGGAAAATTTCTTGTTTAAAATCCTGCAGACCAAATAACAATAAAATGTCAGGTCGTAGGGTCACATTGTCTAGTTTCCTGGGATCTCGTGAAAAGAGTCGGTGTCCTACATCCAGCTTTACAAAGTCCCAACTTTCACAATATGTGGTTCTCATGTACAGTTTTAACATATCTAGTTTTCCGGCATGGACCTGCGACATAGAGTCTTGTGTACCTTTTTTCAAAAGTCTTGAAATATTAACTGTACCAAGTTTATATATCCTAGTTTTTGAACAACTTTTATAAGGAAATGCATCTTTATGAGTCTGAAGAGGAGATGATAGCAAGAGAAAATACCCGTAGGAAGAATATTAAGACAGGAATGCCTCCAAATTTGAAAGTGATAAAGCAAGGTGTACGTAATAGTGGTGCCCTTTAACAAGTTGCCTTTAGAGCAAAAGGCTATACATAGTAGAAAAACATTTAATGAAAAGTTAAAAGCTCTCTTGTTGAAAAATGCTGTTACTCTCTAGATAAATTTTGCTGATTGGTTTGGGTAGGATTAAGTTCTTTTTTAATTCTTTTTAATTTTTTTTTTTGTACACGAATAAATAAATACAAATACATAGCGGCTAATTTGATTTGAAATGGTGGGCTGTTGTGCTATAGACTGTATGTAACCTCCATTCGACGACCTGCGTAGCCCAACGGTCATCACGCCGAACTGCCACTCTGGAGGTCCCGGGTTCGATCGGTCGGGTCAAGATGGAAAATGATCTTTTTCAGATTGGCCTGGGTCTTGGATGTTACATATATGTATTAGATATAAAATATAGTATTGTTGAGTTAGCATCCCATAACACAAGTCTCGAACTTACTTTGGGGCTAACTCAAGCTGTGTCTTTTGTCCGTATATATTTACTTATTATTCCAATACGCCTCCTCATATTCATTTATAATATGTACTCCTATATAATGTGGGTTATCATTTTTATGCTTACTAGTTGGTGCTACTGACAAGTGTGGCACTGTCAATAGTACAGTACTGTCATTTGAATTTGACACATTGACAGTGTAGTAAAATCTGACAAATGTCTGCACCTCACTCGTAGAGGCTGACATCTGGTGGAATATTGTCGCGACAGCTCCCATTTCAGTGTATAATAATTACCAACAGAACGGAATGCATCAAGCTCCTATGATATATCTACGATCCAATGTTCATCCCTTTTTGTTTGACGGACCATAAAGGAGAGAGCCTACTTCGTTTGTAGAATATTTCAGTTTTCACTTAATATTTAGGTACCTATCACAAATGAAAATCATGTCGTCAGCTATAATTTTTAAGTAATTACCGAAAAATTTGTTCCAAATCCAACCTCTTCCAAGCGTTTAAAAGCTTTGGCATTGAATGTACTTTTACATACTTTTAAGTGGATCAAATTTAATGATCTATTCAATAGTAGCTGCTGGCAATTCCATTTGGAATATTCAAACTATATCCCGGATGAAAGTATACTTTCGCTGGCTACTTTTCACTTTTGAGGTCCGATTTAGTATTTAAAAGGTTTTTTTTTATCTTCTTTACAATTTTTACAATTATGTGGGGTCTGTTCATTTCTTCACTTTCACTCATACTCCCATCCTATATATATTCATACTCGTGCTGTCTACCTATGATATAATTCACCAATCAATTCTTTGGTCTTCCCCTATTCCTAAAAATTAAGCTACAACGATTTGACTTCTATTTCACTGGTACTTTGTACACTCTTGACACATCCGTAAAATCTGCATCATCCGTAAAATCTATTTCACTGGTACTTTGTACACTCTTGACACATCCGTAACTCTGAAGTTCCTTACCTCACACACAACCAAATCAAATTTCCGTTAGAATATGATTCACGACTAATTTTAAATTAATTGATGATCTTAAAAAACGAACAAACTGTATGAATTGTTAAAAATATCTGCTGCCTTATTGAAATGAAATGAATTGATCCCCATTGAATGAAGTACATTTTTATCATTACAGGTTCTTTTTAGTCAGCGATGGCACTCAAAAATAAAATGAGTAAAATAGAGGTTTATTCCTCTTAAAAATACATATTGAAGCATTCTTTTCAATGCGAAAATGCAAATAGACAATGGGGTTGAAAAGTGCTTTTTCTCATAAGCAAAGTAGAGACACAGAATAAACATTTGTTGTCTACTTATAAGAATGACAGGACACTTAAGGATTAAAGTAAAAAGTACAAGCATAAAATATTGAAATAAGAACTGGAACTTCTAACTACTCTATAATAGAGTTTACATAGTAGGTAGGTATAGTACAAGAAAGAACGATTTTTTTTATAATGGTTTTAGAAAAAAAAATAGTTCCAGATGATTTCATAAATAGTGCTTAGTAAAAGGCGAATCCATAAAAAAAGGAAAAATGCACGGGATTTTCATTTTTTCGAAATAAAACCTAATAAAAAAATATCTAACAAGTATCAATATTGTGATATTTGCAACTGTCAAACTGTTAGGTTATTTTTTTTTTGCCTCTAGTTGACAAAAAAAAGCGCACAATATAGGTACAGCCATTATTACGAAGGCTTTTATAAAACGCAGCCTGTTGAGACTTTTTTATACTGATTTTTTTTTCTTAATTTAACTGTCAGAAAATCGCCTATTTACGTCAAATTAGACACTAGTTATCCTTGAGGGAGGCCTTTGTCCAGCAGTGGACGTCTTTCGGCTGAGAGAGAAAGAGAGAGAGAGACACCAGTTAAGTGTTGCTATCTTGTAGAATTGATATTTTAAACAGTAAAATGTTGCAATGAGTCAAAACGTTTTTATTACAAAATAATATGATTGAATTTCTTTCCCAGTTTTATCTTTATTTCTGTTAAAATTCCTATTCACCTTTTTACTTTATTTGCTTCGAAGGTTTTAAATACACTGTTATAGGCGGGGCATTTAATTTTTTTTTACCGACAAATTCCTACAACCATGATTCTTATACTTAACATTATTTTGATGTTTTTAAACATCCTTATATAAAAAAAAAGAATTTTGATGATCCGATATGAAATGGGAGGGGTAAATAAACTATACTGAATTGCTCGTAAACAAAAAAGTTTACAATAGAGATTACTGTTCACAATTAATTAATAAGACTTCATTTACCTGTAAATAAAAGTTGGCCGGTTTATAATAAGGCTTTCTAGTCATAAAATGTATTTTTAACGTTATAAATGTCAATATGGTTTTTATTTAATTACAGGAAATCGGGTTCATAAACATGAGTCGTTTTTTAAAATTAAGATTGAATAATTCACATTACGTACGAATATACAATTTTTTCGACTGTAGAATTTAAAAAAAAATTAAAAGTTAATAAAAAAAGAACTGTTGTAGTCACCCTTATAAAAATTGAGGATATGGTTCATTACAATCGTATACGAATAATATATAAAAGTCACCATTGCTGGATTTTTTGTTTTTGTACAGGATGATTTTAAAGTATAAAAATTACAACTCATAAAAAAATACATTTCGGATTGTTATTTATTGGTGATTTTTTAAATCAAGCTTTTATTATTCATAAGGAAACATGTAACAAAAAATCACACTGGTAGGATTTTTTGTTTGAGAGTTATAACAATATGAGTCTTATAATAGCGTTTAAAAAAAAACGGCGGTGGTGATTTTTTTTTTACACTTAAATTTGCAGTTGTAATATCATAATCTATGTAGTTTATAAAAATTACCATCGTAGGATTTAATGTGACCACCTCCATACAACTGAAAATTCACAGCCCCGACTATTATAGCACTTTACGGTTAACATTTTTATACGTACTTATTTTAAAAGAACGTGGTATTTTTTAGTTTACTTATTGCGATGGCTCACCCAAAGAGGATTTAATTCTTCGATAGTAGGGCTTTTCTCAATTTTCTTTTTCAGTTTATCCATTATTAAAACATTTGCTGAAAGTTCATCTGATTTTTTTTTTTTCCCGTCGATTTTATACCCAGATTTTGAAATAATAGACAGTGAAGATCCTAAAATGTTATTAGTTGTTATTGACTGGTAGGGAAAGCCTCTGGCTTTAAATCGTCATTTACATGATTTTAGTAAAAAAGTTAAAAAAGTGTTATTTTACAGCCGCCTGACATTTGCTGCATAGGACTCTGGAGTCACATTTTCAATTTTTGTAGGTAATTGCTGTATTATTACTTGTTTTAGTAAGCGTCATGGCGACTAACATTTTCATATAAAAAGGCATCAGAAGGCACTCCTTATTATTCCTACAATATATTTGTTGAATAAACATACCTCTAGAAGATATACATAGGTACTTTATCTCTTCTAGAGGTTATGTTTTTGAACGGGTGCCGTGAGGTTGGTTATTTAGACAATTGGACTATCAAACTCGTCCATGTACAGTGCGACAAGGATCTTTTTGTACGTGAGTGAGGGCGCCACCTGCGTTTTAAAAAAGAAATTGTAATAGTTTAGACATTAGTTCCGTTTTCTACCACATCCTAAATCCTTGTCGCACTGTAGGCTGTATTCGCCATAGAATACCAAGGAGTATCATTACTAAATCTCCAGGCTGTCAGTAAGATAAACGACGCCTTCTTCCACAAACACTGCCATGTTTGCCTATTGAACTTTACGCCCCGCTTCCGTGGCATGGGTCCAAAAATTCAGTATATTTTTATGGTAATACCCGCCGCGTTTATACAATCTTATCATTGCTTTATTTATGGATGATGGAATTTCAGTATTTATTCTACCAAATTGAGTCAATCTAAAATTTATCTAACTTCATTGGGTTATAAAATTACAGCACTTTGACGATAATGTAAAGTAAAAGGCATGCGTAAATAGGAATAATGGGCTTAAACATTAGGTAATAACACTATTAAAAGTTAAGTAAAAATATTTCACAGATGTTTTTGTCAAAAGGATGACGGAAGATTTTAAAAATTGGCATCTTGGAAATCACTCTGTATTCAAGAACCACGTTTTACGTTTATTTAATAAAAAAATCATAATAATAATAATCATTCAGTTAAGTAATAAGTAGCTTTTATAATAATCTTATGGATTTATAATTAAAACTAGCTGTTACCCGCGGTTTCGTCCGCTATTTATATAATAAACTCTCAATGACATCTTATAGATCTACCATCGAAAGGAATACAGAGAGGGCTCCTGTAATGGCGGATCAAATCGGCCGCAAAGCAGTTATACGAATTAGTATGAGGACGAGTAGGCAATTCCACTCCATAGATATCTCGATGTTTACGCGCCAGCCCTCGTTAAAGTGTCAGTAAATTAAATTTAATCTTAACCTCGCTAAGCTACTTCACTTTCTCTATTAAATCTTTCTTTTTAATAGGTAATAAATTAAGTCCTTAGATAGATTGGACTATAATGTGGATGTAGCCTTTTCAATAACGATTTTAGAAACACAGGCTACTTTTATCATCTAATCAAAAACCAAATCAAACTTTATTACACCAAGTTTCTGAAACAAGCAATGCGTGGAAGTCATGAAGTAAATAAGCACTGTCCCGCCCCGAAGAGATTTCACGATATTACTGGATCGTATTGCAATCTGATCTTGATATAGCTTGTGCCCGCGACTTCGTCCTGGCGTAATTTACTATTGTTAATATCAGGTTATGCGGCATATCGAGGTGAAACCTACGCCTTCTATAGTACCTACAACAGTAAAAACCGCATACAATTTGGATCAGTAGTTTTTGCGTGATGCGCATATAGAAGGACAGACAAATATTCTACAAAAAAATATTTTGACTTCTATTGGTCCTATGAAGACCCCTCACATTTTTTTCTTAAATATCTCCTTTACAGACACAGACCATTTACAGTTTTATTATATGTATTGATACACCTGCCTGCTATATTGTTTTCTATTGTTATATATTGCATTTGATTTAGAAGCTGTATTATGCAGTTAAGGCAGCAGAGAGGCGACTTCCAAAAGTTAAAATATAAAACTCTACTTCTTCTTCTCAGCATATTTGCGTCCACTACTGAACGTATGCCTCTTGAATGGTTTTCCACTCCGATTTTGATGCGGCGATTCTGGTCCAGGTCGGCCCTACCATCTATTTAATATCGTCCGACCATCTGGCAGCTGGTTTGCCCACACTTCGTCTTCCTGTACGGGGCCGCCAAAACAGAATCCTCCGGCTCCATCTATCGTCATCTCTGCGACAGATATGTCCAGCCACTTACCACACAGCCTATATTGCCACTTTAGACACGCTACTCTTTTACTGATATCAGTGATTTTCGTACGTTGGCGTATGGTCTCGTTTCTGATCCTATCTCGCAGAGTGACTCCGAGCATTGAGCGTTCCATGGCTCTGTGAGCCACTTTTAGGCGGTGGATCGTTCCGACAGTAAGTATCCATGTTTCGCAAGCCTTCAGTGCCTAAATGCATTTCCCCCTGCGAAATCAAAAAAAAAAGTCATGACGGGAAGAACACATTGGTCATATACCTACTCGGTACTTCAAACTCTGGGGTAACTTTGACTTAAAGACATCTGTCAATTTTCCAAAGGCCGCCCAGCCCAGTTGTATGCGTCTGTCGATCTCCTTTTCCAGCGTGTCCTTCTCCAACCCAATTCTGTGACCCAAATATATAAAGCTGTTGTATACTTATTCTAAACAGTAAAATTGATTTTTTTTGGTAGAATAAAGGCTTATTATGCAGTTAAATTAAAAATGCCAAGTGCTTATGTCTCCAGTAAATAAATCTGTCTGTAATCTTATACGAATTATCTTCATTGGATTACAAACTACGACACTTAAGCAGTCATGTAAAGTAAAATGCGCGCGTGTATAGTATCGTATTATGGGCCTAAGTAGGATGTAATAGGACCCACTATTGCGTGCAATTGTGTTGAGAAATATATTATGTTATTTCGATTTCTTCGGTAGTGACATTTTCAACGCATTCGTGATCAATGTGATCAATACATGATTTTTTATTCATAGACTAGTAATACCTTGCTTTGCTTTCTTAGGAAGTCAGGTGCAAGATAGCATATATATCCTAAAGAATAGGTCTATCATAAATACAGAAGGTATTTACAAATAAATGTTTCAAATCCAAGTAGTAGTTTTAGAGATAAGCGCAAACAAAATACTGTTCAGCTTATGATGCTGATTCACTCATAATTAAAAGATTATTGTTGGTATGCTTTAATATAATTATCATATTAATTGCTGTTGCTCGCGGGTCCGCGGCAAAAGTAGCTGTTATTACTCTCCAGCCCTCCAACTATCTCCAAACAAATGATTAACCTCTTGCACTTTCATAATTTTAAAGTAAGTATGGATATATGATTACCATACCTTACTCCTTACTTCCAGCGCTACAACCCTTTGTGGATCTTGGCCTCTTTAACGAGTTTCCTCCAACATCACGCTCCTTTGCCACGTTTCCCCAGTTTTTAAATTTTAATTTGCCCATAAAATAAATATATAAATAAAAATTCTTTATTTGCTCCAAAAAACGTGCATTGTTAATTAGTTATAGGAGGCCGGGGAACTCTTTTAAGCAAAAAGCCTGTGCCAGAGTTCCCCGCTCTTTCCTGATGACTGCTAAAAATAGAATTTATTTAACTAAAGTTTAATTCTAGTTACATACCATAACCAGAAATACCATCGACATCATCATATATTTATAAAAAAAAGGTTTTAAAGAAAATAATTAAAAAGAAAAAAAAATTACATAACATTTTACCTACAGAACAATTTGGGTGAATGGATGAGAACAGGAAGCCCATCTTCTTGAGGTCTGTGATACAGTCCATCCACCTCTTCCTTGGTCTGCCACTGGGTCGTTTCCGCTATGGCGTCCGTCTTGACATGACCTTAGGAGCTCTATCTTCAAGTACTCTGACTGTCTGTTGATTAGTATACCATTATTTCTCAATAAATGTAGTTGATACATACATACATACATAGTATCACGCCTTTATCCCTTACGGGGTAGACAGAGCCAAGAGTCGTGAGACTCGAAGGCCACGTTTAGCTAAATAGTGGGCTCTCTGTTGGAATGTAGTTGATAAGATTTAAATAAAGTAAAATAAATAAAAACTCGTTCATTGAATGTTGGACTAAGAGGACTTATGATCAAACTTTTAATTAGGTTCATATACGAGTATTATTTGCTTTTCGATTTTAAAAACTTCGTCTCTAGTAACGTATATTTACGAACCTTTTTAAATATCTACTCTCCATTACTTTTAGCAGAAAAAAATAGGTCTGTCACGGAGATTAAATAAATATGATTTTCACCTTTTTTAATAAAATGAATGTTATTTTTGTTTAGTTTATTTTTAAGCGTATATTTGAATAAAATTCATGGTAGTCTGGGAGCAAAGGTAAAACACGATGTGCCAGCCATCAAGATATTATGCCAGCTGCTTCTCTTCCCACGCAGATAGTACTCTGTGAATACGTTGCTACCTCGGCCCTCGGCAACTTCATTCACGTCTTTGTTCACGTCTCGTTGACGCTAGTACGATTTGCAGAAAAACTTTTGTCACACAAAACATTATTATTTTCATCGTCTACGGACAAATGAAAATAAATAAATAATAAGTTAATCGGTTAAAATACTATTTTTTTTTTAATTTATAAATAACAAAGACTACCGACAAGAGCGCGGCTCTTAAATAAGAAGAAGGCTAAATACTCAAACTTGGAGCGCTGGTTAGTGGAAATTATCTAACAATTAATTGAAGAATCAATTAATTTAATAAACACAGAATAATTGTCTTTTTATTTCATTAATGTAATATTCAATAAACACCTAATTCGGTCGTTTTTAGGGTTCCGTACCTTAAAAGGCAAAAATGGAACCCTTATAAGATCACTTTGTTGTCCGTCTGTCTGTCAAACTTTTTTTTCTCAGGAACGCTTAAGGTCTCAAGTTGAAATTAATATCGAATACTCGGATCCACGGTCTCTTTCAGAAAAAAATTATCAAAATTATACGTCAACGCGATCCAGTAATTGTTGCGAATTTTTTGTTTTTTGAGTTGGTTTTTAGTTGAGTTATAATGTAAGATGCTTTTTGTATACGGAACCCTCGGTGCGCCAGCTTGACTAGCACTTGGCCGGTTTTTATTTGACCATGAACTGATGTTTAACAACAAAATAAAATAATAGATAGGTAGTTAGGTAAATCGAAACCAACAAACCAATAAAAATTATATATATCGCGGCGAATTGATAACCTCCTCTTTTTTTGAAGTCGGCTAACGGATGTGCCAACCGGTCGAGCCATTTCCTAGTTTTTCCGTAACTAACCCACGGCAATTGTTATTATACTGTTGTTGGTTATATCTCTGTTCCGAGTAAAACTCTGCACTGGCTCGAGTTCAACTAACAGAATAATGGCCTTTAGTTTAAACTAGCTTTTGTCCACGGCTTCACCTGCGTGAATTTAGTTTTTCATCCCCTTAGGGGTGGAATTTCTTAAATTCCTTACTTATTGCGCATCTCAAGTTTCTACGTTCAGCGGTTTCGTCTCAGCGTATTCAGTCCAATTTCCAATCAGTCACTCTGTGGATTGACTGATTGGAAATTGGACTCCAATTTTAACCTACTAATCCTACTAAAGTTTGGATTTGAGTTTGTAAGGATGTTTGTTACTCAATCTCGCAAAATCTACTAAACGGATTTCGGTAAATTTTTGTATCTGTCTCTCTGTCTCAGCCAAAAGACGTCCACTGCTGGACAAAGGCCTTCAAGGATTTCCACTTAATTGAAATTTAGTATACTTCTTACTTTACGGTACTTTTTGTCCCAAAATTCTCACGGCAGCGAAGCCCCGGGGCGCGGCTAGTATAAAATATATGTGGATGATGGTTTAAGGGAAATGTAAATTAAAGAATTGTTTAGATAAAGCATTTCCAACATCTGACCTGAGTAACAGACTATATAAAACCGCCTGAGTTACCTCAGCGTGCTTCCATTGAGAATAATAAGACATTGTGTAAGCTTTTTTTTGCTCCTCTCGATGATACGCTTGCGCCCTACGTGCTGGGTGTTATTAGACCTAATTCCATTTCTTACACGAAGCATGACCCATTTACTAGTTATACTGCCCAGGGCTGCCATCCGTCCGAATTTCATCCGGATTTGTTCTAGTCCATGGAGACGTCCGCGCGGGAGTTTTTAGAAAGTGTCCGGAAGTTTCACCCATGTTTTTATCAGGGGAAATCCGTATGCCGCGCCAAAAAAGCAGCCGCGTGACGTTTTTTTTTGTGAATTTTTTTTTTGAGGGATTGCGGGACCAAATCTTTCTTTTTTTTTAGTTTTTGTGTCTAAGGTCCATAATTGAGCCGATGACAGCCCCTACTTAATCGTCCTATATTCCTATATCCCAAGCCAGTAAATGATAATGGATATTGCATTCGATGCCAGTGAGGCGGCTGCGTTTAATACATTTACAAATTAACTCGATATACGCTTTTTGAATAGGAAGTTAGTATACCATAGTGCATCAAACTTAGTAACTTTTAATCGAATTCCACTCCGTTGGATGATATGTACCACATGAACCTATAATAGCCTGAAATTGCTACTTATGTATAAAAAGATAGAAAATAGTTATAACCAACCTGATCTAGGTTGGTATAGGCAAGCCTTGAGAAAGGGAAGAAAATCACGTCACAAAGTGCTGTAATATGGAAGAGTAATGTAAAGGGTTCAAGGAATAGAGAGGAATCCCAAGGAGATGAATGGATTGCGTTAAGGACAGCCTGGAAAGAAAGAAAGTGTCGAGTGAAATGAGGCGACAGAGCGAAGCGGAAGGAGTTGACATACTGTGCCGATCCCAAATAAATGGGAAATGGCAAGGTTAACAAGTAATTTCCAGTTCGATGCTAGATGATAGTAATATTGTTATTTGAGATTTTTATCAATATATAAAAATTCGTTACTGAATGACTCAACGCACTGCCAAAACCACTATGGGCGTGGAGAGCTGAAATTTTTCATGTTCAAAAAAAACATAAAATTCTCACACTTCCCTGCTTATATATATTTGAAACAGCATTATTTGTCAAATGTAACTTGAAAATTATTTAAAAAATTATCAGATCATGCTGTTGGAAATCAATGGCCAGGTAATGGCAAAATTTGTCTTCCTGAGTCGAATACAGCTTTACTTAGTAATAGCATACTATCTATGGCTCAAAAATTTATAATAAAATTCCTCACCAAATAAAAGAGCTGATTTAAAAGATTGTTTAAAAAACATATGAAAATGTTGCTTAGTTGACAAAATGCTATTACAGTATTAGAGATTTTCTAGATGATAATTTTTGACATCCCTGACATATGTATTTAATTGTTTATTATTCCTATGATTGACTAATTTTTAATGATATATTTTTTAATGTATTATTATATTTTTTAAGTGTATTTTAAATTATTTGCGGCAAGCCATCTGACTTATAATGCACACCGTTTCAACAGTTGAACGTTGCTGCTCTGTAACATCATGCATTTTTATGTATCAACAATGTGTTTTTGGCAAATAAATATATCTTTTTCTTTCCTTTGTGGGGGAACACTAAGGGATTTACCGAAATCTCCACGGGAACTCCACGGAAAGTCCCGAGTCTATGCTTTATCATTAAATCTAACAGATTAATTATCTCTTTCAAAACTAGTTAATCAATAAAAATAACGGAACATACAAATTAATACGAGGAACAAAGCGTTCAAGCGACAGTTTCAGCAATTCAGTTTCATCGTAGCTAATCCGGAAACAATAGTTTATTTACTACTGTTGAACAGTGATTGTATTCATTGTATTTCGTGAAAACAATTTGCTAGAACTCGAACAGGATCAAAATATAGTTCTACGCACACATTATGACGCTCTTTTTCCCCGTGAGGGTAGAGACTAACCATACGACGATATCCTCAGAATCCTACTCACTTCCTCTACATTCATCACTCACTTTATAATTCACTCTCTTCTAATCTCCTCCTAAATCCTAATATCCCTTTTTAAGAGGAGGTCCTGCAATCTGGTCAGTGAGTAAATATGGTTTTATCTGTGCGTTAGTACATAATATCTCGGTCCATCTAAATGATATTTCATATTATGCTCCTTATTGACGGTGTCATTCATGGAAAGTAACCATTATATTTGATTTTTTTAAATTATGATGTTGAATATTTTTACATATGCTTGGGCGTCCCATGATGGCATACTTTTTTTTACTTATTTTTCTAGCTATTTGATTACTATTAGGAACTGTAACATTTCCTACTTTAAAATAAATAAGTTGCAATTCTACATACAACTCCTAACTAGTTGCCAGGCAAGTATTACTTTGACTTTACAATACAATAATGACTCTATTCTCTCTCTCTCCGCCTCTATTCTACGTACATACATACATATTATCACGCCTTTTTCCCGTGAGCAGGCAGAGACTAGCGATTTCCACCTGCTACGATCCTTACAGATCTCTCTTGCTTCCTCTACACTGCCTCTATTCTGACAATGATTTATATGTATACATTAATGTCATAGATCTGTATGTATATTTGTAAGTGATATTCAATAATGCGCTTTACAAGCTAAAAGGCTTTCAAGCAAAGTGATGCAATTATAAGTTAATGCGTTCAACGTTGCATCTCATTAAATTATAATATGACATTATGACATCACTAGGCGAAATAAATTCTCCTCCGATCGCGAGGTTCGATCGCTAAGAATATAATATAGTAAATTTTTAATCACAAACTTCCGATGAGCTAGCTCGAGGACTCTACAGAACTCGAGGCCTCGTCTAAGTACGCGAATTAATTGCTTTCGACCCTAGCATAAAACACACGTTTTACAAACAAAAATTCCTACACTCTTATATTAATGATGACGCCGATAGTAATCTGAAACAACCAATCCGTCTCCTGCGTTAAAAGTGAGTTTATTGAGTAAGATAAGTATAGTACTGACTCATATCTTGTCTTACTATGTCTTGTCTATTGCCTAGTAATTTGTCTAGCCGTTAAACTGCTTAGCAAATATAAAATTTAAATATTATAAAACTGCATTTAGTTTTTTGGAAAATAAATAAATCTATATCTATACATATAATAAAACAGTAAAATATTTTGTCTGTACATTTAGTATTTTTTACTGAAATAGATAGAGGGACACTTAAAAAGAATAATAGAAAGCAAAAAAACATTTTTTGGAATTTCTTGTCTGTCTGTCTGTCTGTATGTATGTACGCGTTTCACGCAAAAACTACTGGACGGATTTGAATGAAACTTTTTTTGTTGTATAGCTATTAAGCCTGAGCAACATATAGGCTATAATTGATTTTGAAAACTGGAACACCTGATGAAGAACCTTAACAGAGCAGCTAAACTATAAGAAATATGGAAATGGTGCCTTAACAAAAGTCGTTCAACCTGATGAGCATTTTCTGATGACGTATAAAAATTGAAGATCTGGAACATCTAATGGAGAACTGTAAGAGACCAGCTACACTATAACATATATGGAAATGGCGCCTTATTAAAAGTTGTTCAACCTGATGAGCATTTTCTGCTGACGTATAAAAATTGAAGATCTGGAACATCTGATGAAAAGCTCCAAGAGAGATTTTTCATCTAAGCGAAACTTGCGGGCGAAGCCGCGGGCGACAGCTAGTTATAAATAAAATGAACGAACAACATTTACGCTTGTATAATTATTACGATAAAAAAAAACTTCTTGTTTATTTATGAGGTAATTACTGGATCGAATAAACGAAAAATTAAATTTTCAAGATATAGAAGTAAATATTTTTTTACAAAATTGCAATGTTTATTTTGAATATTATTTAAAATTAACACACACGTGTCTAGTTTCCCACGTTAAAATGAAAATCGAGGTGTCAATTTCGTCTTCCAGTATGCAGGGTAAATGCGGTGGTTAAACCTTTAAAAATAATACTAGGCCGACGTAATGCAAGGAAATTATTGCAAAATGGCATAATATTCTATTTCCATATCACCATTTACCCTAGATAGACAAATTATACGTCTAAGACAACCCGAGACGTATGAGGTAATAATGGCGATAGGGCGACTTAAGTCAATACAAGAATATTATTTATTGGACAATGCAATATTATGCTGTTACCATATCATTATTAGGGTGGATCGCTTTAGTATGGGAAAATTTTTTTTTTCGAATTTCGATCTCGCGGTTTTTGCAAAAGATGCCTTTTGGTCGTACAATAATACATATTCAATATTATTTACATAAAATATTAAGAAGTACTGCCGCAATGCTGGCAAAGTTTTAAAAAAAGACCAAAATAAGACACTTATAGGACCTGCTCCAAAAAATATTTTTAAGCTATTGTGTTACTTAAATATTATTTTATTTGTTTAGTTACGTACATTATAGTAGAGTTACGTAACAATTAATTTGATTTATCTTATTTTCGGACGTTTTATTAGCGCGCGAAATGCACTTAAAATATTGCAAATTCGCGCGTACAAAGTTTGGCGAAAGAGCCAGGTTTACAATATATTGAAATGCATCCCAGTTAAAAAAGGGTAATGCCAAGACTATTTCCAGTAAGTTATACCTCTATTTATCGGTTTCATGCAATCTGACCCGTATTATAGCTATTGGATGTGATGTGGCAGCAGTGAATATTGGAAATAAGTTAGGCATTATAAGTCTACTTGAAAAAAAAAATCAACGGCCACTTTAATGGTTCATATTATGTCAGCTGCATGCCAATGAACTATCACTATCATTTAAACATTTCCACATGATCTCCACGGTACCACCACAGATCCTAGAAGTTTCACAGGAGTTATAAGGAAAACTATGAAATATTGCGAGTGTCTTCCCGTCACAAACTTCTATGCGATAACGCATGTGAGTTACCCGATATTACTAAATCGTTCAGTGATCTTAGTACAGTACAGATCAACTATATTTATTCGAAATCTGTAATGCAATATGATTATAACTTAGAAAAGCAAAACCCTGGAAAAAATGTTTATTCTCCATGGCTTACCACCGCTAAGCTAACAGGATCCTTACTCTACGTGCCCACCACCAGGATCCATTGACAAATTTGCTAATATTGACTGAATTTGTCGTAAAGTATATACTCCAATGTGGTTTACAATTATTAAAATGAAACCTCACGTTTGTAAAGGACGTAAAAAATTTGATAGCCCAAGGAACTTTCAAGATAATCTCACTTAAAATTTGAGACATATCTTGGACTTATATCATTCAGCGCAATGGATATTTTAGTCACTGCGAGAATATTTTGATTGGAATGCTGGCTGATAAACGAATCCATATAAAAGAATAAGTTGCTCAGACGCATAATAAAAATTAGAGAACAATCTTCAGGCTTAGCTCCAATAAGAGTGTTCGAATTGCCAAAATTTAATTGCAATGCCCCCGAAAATTTATTTTAATTGACAGAACCACGTCTGAAGCCACCTCTACTAAAGAAAATAGACAATGATTAGATTTTTGAAGCTAATAAAAACTCCAGAGTTGGTGGAAACTTTAATTTCACCGTAATTCCTCCATAATCCATGTTACACTCAAGCTACTGAAAAGTGTATTAAATTAGTCACTGAATTCGTCTTTCTGGTCCGCAGACAGAAGTGTTCTGCTGTTTGTGGACCAGAAAGACGGAAAGGATTTATCAGAAATATATTGGAGTCTTGTCGCATCATACCAATCAATCAAGTTATAAGGCGCTTTGAAACAAATTTTATCATAGTTTTTAACAAACTATAAATAAAAAGATTGTTTTAATTTGCGATTTTCATGTTTCCTTCTATATAGGCTGCTATGTAAAAAGTGATATTATCACAGAAAACACACATTTTTTGTATGTTATAGTACTTTTATTAATTGTGGCCCGAACGCTATATTTAAGATATTTTTGGTATATTACATGGGGTGGCGGCAGTAGTTGCAATAATATTTTCACATTGCCGTCATAGTAACATTTAATTGTGATCCTATTTGGCACCATTCCCGCACCCCGCCATTTTAAAAATTAAAAAATTTCAAAAACGATCCACCCTAATCATTATCGTCACCCTAGAATGGCAAATTATACGTCTGTGCGGTGTAATAATAATGGCGATAAATGATTTTATGGCACCTGCAAATACAGGGAAAGTAAATATTGGGTCCAAAAATATAAAGTGTATTTTGAATTGAAATGTTAAGTAGTTCAAACCCAGTTATTTAATAATGACAGCTTTTAACCTGGGTGCACGAAAATGTCCGACCATTACTTTATGATTTCAACGTACAGCGGTTCCGTCTCTGTGGTGTTACGTCATTCAGTATCAAATATTACATAGTATTGACAGGGTATGGATTCCCAAAAATACTTTAATGGTTTAGAAAGCATAAATTTAAACGATCCTTTTTTTTGCTTTGTTAGCCTTCTAAGAATCATGAGTAAAAAAATAAAGAAGTGTTGTCTTAGAAATGAAACTAATTTATTGACGGCCCGACTGTTTGCAGAATTGTTAAACTCACATCTGTTAACCATTGTAATCTTGTGTTATCGGACATGGACGCAAAAAACATTGTAAGTTATTACGTAAAATTCCAGAATTGGACAATAAGGATAACTATTCTCTGTTCCTTTCACACATTGCTAAAACAAATATGTTTTGTTTCATGGTTATGAGAGAGACGCCCTTTCGACGGATGAGCCAATGAAATGGACGGTGCGTTGGCGCATAATCGAGGGTTGATCACGGGGATGAAAAATGATGCGATGGTGAAAAGAAGAAAAGACATTCATCGTATCGCAGTGTGTTCGTTTAGACGTGTTTGCAGTGAGACGTAATAATTACTTTTTGTGGGAGATTTAAATATTTTGCTTTTGTTGGGTCGATATATGCTTAGAATTGAATTGGGGTTAGGAGTGTGCTGTATATTGGCAAGTCCTAGAAAATAAGTTTTCAGTTTTGTCAAGGTTTGGTTGCAAATATAGAAAGAAAATAAGTAAATTACAAACCTTTACGAAACACTTAATTTTACCGAACTAAAACTGATCTTGAAGGCTTTGCCTGATTCATGTAAATAATATCCTCAGTTTTAGTTCCATTTTCCCTTTTATTGTTTTGATTTCCTGAAAGCTTTTAAGCTAATTAAAGTATAACTAAAAATATGTGTCTGGTAGGGACTGAATATTCATTCTGAATATTCGGCAGCCCGAGGTCTAAGGGTCCTATTTCAATAGAAATTCGACATTTACACCAATCTTAAATTCGGATATCTAATGAAATATAGAGTGGAGGGGACACAATTAAAACCATAATAATGCTGTGATTTTATTTCAGCTAGAATTAAGATTGTCTGTGTGCATATTTATTGTTTAAGATCTGTTTAGTATTTTCTTTAATTGTGTGTGAGAATCAGAATATAAACACCATTTATTTATCTTGAGTCTTTTAAATCACCATCCCTCTAATTAGGACATTTTTACTATTTAATTGATCACTTAACATTTTCTTTCATATTATAAATGCTATCATCATCCTAAGTCATAAGGTATGAAATAGTTTCTAATTAGTTCAAAATAGGCTAAGACCCTGATAATTATTAAACTAATATCCTAAATTAAACTCTTTGCTATTACTCAAATTTAATTGTTTTTACTTGTCCATTCAGGACTTAAAGAAATATAATATTAAATCTATTTCTCAGGGCAGAGTTCTACACCGAAAAGGTGAGGATTCTACAAAGAATTTATTTAATTTGCCAATAACATCAATATTTGTATACGGCTCAAACAAAAGAATAATAAAGGTATCAGCCCAAAAGTCTAGCTAGCAAACCGCTCCATACAATGGAACGTATATACAATTATTGAATACCAACGGTGCGCACCTTCTAATTTCTGATAATACAAAAAAAATAATAATTATAATAAAGTTGGTATTCAGAGATTATATTATCTCAAAGATCACATATGAATGGGCGGGGCACTATCTGCAGATAAGTGGCCCCATATCATACCTGTTACTCTATCGAGTACAATTTATATGGTCTGAAAACAGTACCAATCAATAGGCTTACAAGCCTTTATTTGAACCTGATTCATTGACAATCCTAACTTCATTATTAGTTCACAATATTACTATTTATCAGATTATTGAGATATTTAAATGTATGAGCAACAGACGTGTCAATCAAAGATAGTCTATTGTCATACGATAAAGGCTGTGTCAATTAATCAGTTGTTCTAGAGCAATATATGAGCATTTATGTTATTGAAGAGGGCTTTGATGTAATTATTTCGTAACGTCTCCAGTACGGGGTTTGGCCAAGCCCCAGGAACACGAGGCGACGTGTTCAAACACCCTAGCTTTTGCGAGAAAATATTATCATACCTATTTGGCAAAATAGCATTTTTTTAGAAAATAAAATACGGACCCCAGGGGTAACCGTTACACGTGGTGACGTGGTCCAGGATTCAGTATCTGCTACTTCTTTGAAATAGCAACTGGATAAAATTATTTGGTTTACTACTTAGATTTTATATTATAAAAAAAAAAAAAAACACAACGTAGATATTTTTATTTTCAAATTATTATTCAGACGATCACAACAGATGAATAATACTCAGATTAATCAAACGTATTAACTGAGCTTAAGCTTAATATATTAATAAATTTATTGATGATAAATATATTTTCCTTATTAGTAGGAAATAGATATAATTTGATTTATATATTACAGTATTCTAACAATTTGAATTCAACAGAATACAAGTAAAGTCCTAATAAACTAGGAGGGATCTTAGTCTTTCAATATTAGATTAAATTATAATTGGTGATTTTATTCGCATTCTCATACAAACACGTCAACATGTCCCAAAACACAAGATCACGAGGTCGTAAACGGCGCATTAATGAAAATTTATCAAATCAAGGTCAACCACAAGATGTAGATTTACAGAATTCTATTGTTGATACGATTAAGCAGGTATTCCGCGAAAATCTAGGTGACTTTGCTAAAATTTTATTGGCTGAGACAAATAGGCAACGTTCCTTAAGTAATTCACCTTTATTAGTAGATAACGGGTTAGGCCAGAGTGATTCAGTAGAGCGAACCACTCCAGACACCGGTAGTCTAGGTAATGGAAGCGTAACCGGCGGAAATATAATTGTTCTCAAGCCTGAGATAGAAAAGCCTATTTTCAAGGGCAATAATGGGGCCAGTGCAAACCCTATGCGTTTTCTATGTAAGTTGAAAAAGTACATACGAAATATTCGTGGAGAAGATAGAGCTTACGACATAGCTTTAGATTGTATTAAAGGGTCTGCGTATAATTCCATAGAAATCTATTGCGATAATTGGAATTCATTTGAAGATTTTGAAAAGGATTTTATTAAGGTTTTCTGGAGTCAAACACAGCAGGAAGGCGAAAAGTTTAGGTTAATGAATACATATTGGGACGAAGAACAAGGTCTTAAGATGAGTGAGCACTTTTCTCAACAATTAAGTGACTTTAGGTATTTTACCATTTGATTCGATGAGTGGGTCTGAAGTAGTAAATTTTATTATGTGGCATTATCCTGAGCAAGTACAAGGTCTGTGGTTTGGAAGACAGGGGCCTCGTACAATCAATATGGGTGCTGAATTCCTTAGAGAAATCGAATCAAATGTAGTAAGTAGGTCTAAAATGGTAAATAACAATTCTTTTAGACGAGGTCGGGGTTTAGGACAGGGTTCATGGAGAGGCAGGAATAACGTTCACACGGAATTTCCTCTTAGCGCTGCAATTCAAGCGAGTACGCGCGGACGCGGGTCATATTTAAATAAAGGTAGAGGTTGCGGTCGTGGAAATTCATATCGTAGAGGCTATAATCGAAGCAATGGTGGCTTCAATTTTCCAGCAATTAAATGGGTTAAATCTACTCAGGAATTCAACAAATCTGCAGCTGCGAACAGCAATATAGGGAAAAACCCTAATTTCGAAAACAATCAGTCGGCAAACTCAAAGGTGCCCAACAATAAGTCCCATTAGTTGGTTGGTTTATATAGGGACATAGGTAAAACAATCGACAGCGGAAATGTTAGTGAGTCATAACGAAGAACTATCTTATCTTAGCCGGTAAAGTTCAGGTAGAGACACGTGTTAGTTTTAAGAAATTGGTTAGGTTAGTTTATACTTAGTTTAGATTTCTTTTTAAGAATTAAAGAACATAATTACTTGTGGATGAAAAAAAAAAAATGAAAGATTAATAAAAAAGGGGTAAATAAAATAAAAAAATAATTTGATTGAATATAACGATGAGATGAACGAATAACATTGCAAGCGAAATACAAGAATATAAATACTGACGATAAATAATTAGAATGATCTTATTTAATGAGTTTGTTATCCTTAGTTTTGATGAGATATAAGACAGTATTTTCAGGTAGCTATTATTTTAGAAAATTTATAGCTAGGTACGGCGAATAAACTAAGCCTTTGTGTCAACTTTTAATAAACTAGACTTATTCCCTACAAACAGATAGGAGCGCAGTTTGTATGGCTGGATGTGTGTATCAGTTATCCTATGGTAATTGGGTTTGGTAGTAAGTAGACAATATCAGAGCAGGAACTGTGGGCCATTATTTACAGTCTATTTAAATTCTAAATGTATTTAAGGAGATCAAAAGTTGTAATTCGCCGATCTTATGAGTCTTATCTTTTTACATTCATGGAATCTTTTCACTCCGAAGGGTACACTATTTTGGAATGTTTGAATATCAGGTACAATAAGTAAAGGAGACAGACAATGCCATATCTGATGTTTTGTCTCGCAACATAAAGGGAGTTAATGTCTTTATTATTTCAAAGGTGGCTTGCCGACAATTTCAATTGTTTGAGGCAATAAAAAAGGCGGTTGTTTGAAAACAATTTTTAGAAAATTATGAGAATTGCAGATAGACGATAACAGTCTTCGCTCAATCATAAAATGTTTGCTCGGTCAAGGAGGGACGAATAATAATGAAAACGAAATAAGTTTATAGTTTATTATCGAGTTTAAGCAGTTACGCACAATAATGTTTGTACTTAGTGGACTTAGACGGTAATGCGGTTATGCTTATGTGGTTCATTTAGCACGTTACTATGGATGAAAATTAGATAATTAACGAGAATTTGTAAATAAACGCAGTTAGTTGTATGATCAATCAAATCAATCAAAATATGTTTATTTGTAAATACAGGTTATACAGGTGTGAAAAATTACATATATGTGCTCTGTATTCTGCCAAAGTGGCGTACAAATATAATGAAGAAAAGAAATTTATAACAATGAAATTAGTACTACAAAATGCACTGTCAATGAAGCTAAAAATTGTCCTCCAAAAAAATCGTCAAGTTTGTAATAACATTTATCTACAAGTAGCTCGTGAAGGTCCTTTTTAAAAGTTTTTAAAACTTGCTGCTGACTTGAGAGAGATTGGTAACTTATTGTATATTACAGGTGCTCTTCCAAACACACTTTTTCTCATCAAAGCTGTTTTGTATACAGATACCGCTATTCTAGATGGATGACGAGCTCGTGTACAAAAAGTGAATTTATTTTTGTGTGTGTACACAAATATGGCACACTCAAATATAAACATGCACGGCAATGTGAGTAATTTATATTTTTTAAAATATGGTACGCATGAATCTGTTTGTCGGAGTTGGAAAATAGATCGAATGCAACGTTTTTTGTGCCTTAAAAATAAGCTCTCTGTCAGTGGCATTACCCCAGAACATAATTCCATAACGCAATGTTGAATTGACGTATGCATGATAGGCTGTAATAACTGTGTTTAGATTTACAATTTTTTGAAGTCTGAATAAAGCATATGAGAATTGTCTTAAACGTTTGCATAGGTTATCGATATATTGCCTTCCAATTTAATTTATTATCAATGTACAATCCTAAGAATTTGGTAACTTCGGTTTCAGATATATTTTGATTTAGAAATGTAATGTATGAGGTAGAATAGTTCGTAATTAGGTTAGATATACATTGTTTTAGAAAGACATAAGTTTGTCACTGAGTTCGTAGACGGCGTTAGGTTATTAGACAGTGTTAGGTTAAATGAGTTAGGCGATTAATTAATTAGGTTATCAGCTTTTAATAGGGTTAGGAAGATTAATTCGTGATAGGTTTAATTTAATAGACAGTTTAATTTAATAGTAAACTAGAAAGAAAAAAAAAGTAGGTAGGTATATATATATAAAATAGGTTACCTTTAAGGTTCTCTATCGTAATTGTTATGTTAAAATAAGGTTCCCAGCTCACATAATATTGGCATTCTATATGAGCCGGAAAAGGAGGGAAATGACAGGGTATGGATTCCCAAAAAATACTTTAATGGTTTAGAAAGCATAAATTTAAACGATCCTTTTTTTTTTGCTTTGTTAGCCTTCTAAGAATCATGAGTAAAAAAATAAAGAAGTGTTGTCTTAGAAATGAAACTAATTTATTGACGGCCCGACTGTTTGCAGAATTGTTAAACTCACATCTGTTAACCATTGTAATCTTGTGTTATCGGACATGGACGCAAAAAACATTGTAAGTTATTACGTAAAATTCCAGAATTGGACAATAAGGACAACTATTCTCTGTTCCTTTCACACATTGCTAAAACAAATATGTTTTGTTTCATGGTTATGAGAGAGACGCCCTTTCGACGGATGAGCCAATGAAATGGACGGTGCGTTGGCGCATAATCGAGGGTTGATCACGGGGATGAAAAATGATGCGATGGTGAAAAGAAGAAAAGACATTCATCGTATCGCAGTGTGTTCGTTTAGACGTGTTTGCAGTGAGACGTAATAATTACTTTTTGTGGGAGATTTAAATATTTTGCTTTTGTTGGGTCGATATATGCTTAGAATTGAATTGGGGTTAGGAGTGTGCTGTATATTGGCAAGTCCTAGAAAATAAGTTTTCAGTTTTGTCAAGGTTTGGTTGCAAAAATAAAAGAAAATAAGTAAATTACAAACCTTTACGAAACACTTAATTTTACCGAACTAAAACTGATCTTGAAGGCTTTGCCTGATTCATGTAAATAATATCCTCAGTTTTAGTTCCATTTTCCCTTTTATTGTTTTGATTTCCTGAAAGCTTTTAAAGCTAATTAAAGTATAACTAAAAATATGTGTCTGGTAGGGACTGAATATTCATTCTGAATATTCGGCAGCCCGAGGTCTAAGGGTCCTATTTCAATAGAAATTCGACATTTACACCAATCTTAAATTCGGATATCTAATGAAATATAGAGTGGAGGGGACACAATTAAAACCATAATAATGCTGTGATTTTATTTCAGCTAGAATTAAGATTGTCTGTGTGCATATTTATTGTTTAAGATCTGTTTAGTATTTTCTTTAATTGTGTGTGAGAATCAGAATATAAACACCATTTATTTATCTTGAGTCTTTTAAATCACCATCCCTCTAATTAGGACATTTTTACTATTTAATTGATCACTTAACATTTTCTTTCATATTATAAATGCTATCATCATCCTAAGTCATAAGGTATGAAATAGTTTCTAATTAGTTCAAAATAGGCTAAGACCCTGATAATTATTAAACTAATATCCTAAATTAAACTCTTTGCTATTACTCAAATTTAATTGTTTTTACTTGTCCATTCAGGACTTAAAGAAATATAATATTAAATCTATTTCTCAGGGCAGAGTTCTACACCGAAAAGGTGAGGATTCTACAAAGAATTTATTTAATTTGCCAATAACATCAATATTTGTATACGGCTCAAACAAAAGAATAATAAAGGTATCAGCCCAAAAGACTAGCTAGCAACCGCTCCATACAATGGAACGTATATACAATTATTGAATACCAACGGTGCGCACCTTCTAATTTCTGATAATACAAAAAAAATAATAATTATAATAAAGTTGGTATTCAGAGATTATATTATCTCAAAGATCACATATGAATGGGCGGGGCACTATCTGCAGATAAGTGGCCCCATATCATACCTGTTACTCTATCGAGTACAATTTATATGGTCTGAAAACAGTACCAATCAATAGGCTTACAAGCCTTTATTTGAACCTGATTCATTGACAATCCTAACTTCATTATTAGTTCACAATATTACTATTTATCAGATTATTGAGATATTTAAATGTATGAGCAACAGACGTGTCAATCAAAGATAGTCTATTGTCATACGATAAAGGCTGTGTCAATTAATCAGTTGTTCTAGAGCAATATATGAGCATTTATGTTATTGAAGAGGGCTTTGATGTAATTATTTCGTAACGTCTCCAGTACGGGGTTTGGCCAAGCCCCAGGAACACGAGGCGACGTGTTCAAACACCCTAGCTTTGCGAGAAAATATTATCATACCTATTTGGCAAAATAGCATTTTTTTTAGAAAAATAAAATACGGACCCCAGGGGTAACCGTTACAGTATTAATATTCATTTTACCATAACTTGTTTAGAAAAACCTCTTTATTATGAACCTATTATAATCTAATAATTTCGTCGTCATTTGAATGATAGAGACCGTTTCATCTCATAGTTCCTTTGGCGTCATGTTAGTAGTATTACTTTTTATTTTATTAATTATTTTGCCTTACCAACCAAAAGAACTTTTCACATCCAAGATTGTCAGAAAAGGTGACTATAGAGAACGCACTATAATCTTGGCTATTCTATTCACGCAGAGTTTCAATTTTGGATAGAACGTTTCCTAGCTAAAACTTGTATAAAACCTCAGGAACAACTAGTATATTTATTAGTTTTACTATAATACCAACATGACGCCAAAGGAACTACCAGATGAAACGGACTCTACTGCCTAATTCATAGTCTAATTAGTTTCTATTGCTAGTTAAAAAAAAACACTTTGCACGAGATTCCAATAAGCGTTGCAAACATCAATATAATGTCTGAATGCACATTACATTTCCACAAACGCGTCATAACTTAGATTTTTCACGCTATGACGAGCGTGTCTTGTCACTGTGAACTCTGCTATACAGGATGTTCCTAGTTCCTAACAAGGACACCCTTAAATGCACTTACGTCCTGAAGCGTAAACCTCTAATTTCCCACTTCGCTGGTTCTGAGTTCAGGAAACTGGCAAATTGATTTAACATTCATGATCATAATTTCCGATGTATATTCTCCGCGTATTATTTTATTTCAATTACATTTATTTTAATTTCTGATAACCTTTTCAAGACTGCCTTCGTGGTCTTTGTGATCCGGAGGTCACTGGCAGAATCCTGCCGGGAAGTATTACTCTGTGAAATGTTGTTTACGCCTGTTAAAATATTGCAGGTATTGATTATCCGAAAAGAAAGATGACTACGTGCTTCAGAAGGCACAAAAACCTGTGATAGCATTTAAAAAGTTGGCGTACATGGTAGTCAGAGTTGGATAACCACCTCACAAATTATCATTAAAATAATACCAATGGACATCGGTTGTGATCAGGTGCTACGAAGTGCACCAGAAATAAATATGAATAAAAAACCACTGACGTTACGTTTGAATCCTAACTAATATTATAAAAGCGAAAGTGAGTTTGTTTGTTTGTTTGTTTGTTGGTTTGTTTGTTTGTTTGTTTGTTTGTTACCTCTTCACGCTTCATGTACTGAACCAATCTTCCTGAAATTTTGCATACACATAGTTAGAAGTACGGAGAAGGACATAGGGTACCTTTCATCCCGAGAAAAAGCAATGTTCCCGTGGGAAATTCACGCGGGCGAAGCCGCGGGCGAAAGCTAGTTACTAATATAAGGAATTCAATGGAAGTCTCGAATAAGATCCCATTACAAGCTCCTTCGGAGAAATCGAGCAGGCTGAGTGTAGGACTTCGTATTTAGGTGTAGGGGCCGGGAGCGGCATTAAGCAGCTATATTGTGTGCATAGTCTGGGTGATTGGGAATCTAGGATCGGAGCTAAGGAAAAGTTCTGGGAAAGGTTAAGAAAGTTTGTCACAGATATAAATCTAAATAGATATCACATTCGCCTCGTGCGGAAATGAGAAAACAAAATCAAATTTTAAGTTTCTTGTCTTGTATCAGTTGGCAATTAAATTACCCTTGTTACAACTAATGTTGGAAGGTAGATGACGGGCAATTTAGTATTTCCCTTTTTACAATTTACAACGATTAATACTGGTAGTAACAGGGGAGGACTGGTAGTACAAATGAAGGAGTAGAGAGTGACATAGGCTATTTTTTACCGCGGGAGAAGCCGCGGGTGACAGCCAGTTTTAAATCAAAATATGCATTCCAAATCTAGATTAAAATCTGCTCATGCGATTGATCTATAGATCGCTTCAAAGGATTAAAACATGCATAGACTAATTAACACATTACCCTCCTTTGCGTCACGCAGTCGGATAAAAACGGTTGTGTTTTGCTGCCTTGCTGAACCTATTTCAATTATTATATGCTTTGACTCTATTTTTTAATGTCCGATATTAAATTAATACAATCATAACAATACTATAATACACCGGAATATAAAACCTTCTATTTTTTTAAATAAATTGAATAAAAAGATTGGAACGTGACAAATTTTAGCTTCAAAATATACCTACAGCTACAGCGACTGAATTTCAAACAGCCTTTCTTCCACTTTCCTAAAAATAGTATGTGATAGTCTGAACATTCAATAAATTCATTCATACAGGAAATTGCTGCGAACAAACTTGTCTAAAGACTGTAAAAAGTTGCAAGTTTACTGAGAAAAATCATTAGTTGGGAGTTAAGTGCTTAGATCTGATATTTTTAGAATTTCCAATAGCTAAGAGCTCGCTCGAGCTAGCTCCTTACAGAATCATTAAAAAGATCTAAAGGAACTATGTAGGTAGATGTGTGGGTGCCGCTTCCATTTGTACCCTCAATATCGATGGTAACGATATCGTCTTGTTAATATAGGTACGTCTAATATTTATAAAAATCCAGAAACCATAATTATTTTCTAATAAAATTGATTACTCCATTTTTAATATATAAATCTACCCACCACGCGTCCAATAATTTAAAATCATTATTGCTTTATCGCGACCCGTGGCTCCGCTCCCGTTGGAATTTTGAAGATAAAAACTACATAATGTGCTATTCCCAGTATTTTTACCAAATTTCATCAAAATCCGTCCAGTAGATTTTGCGTGATTAAGTAACAAACATCCTTACAAACTAACAAATTCACAAACTCAAATCCAAACTTTCGCATTTATAATATTAGTAGGATAGTAGGATTCTAATCAGTGTGAGATAAAAAACAGTCATGATATACATTTATTTTTATTTAGGTCATGCAGACACATACACACATTACATTTATACCTACACACATGGTACATTTGTACCTTTGAGAAAAATAAATCACACCAACAACGTTGGAAATCTGGAAATTTCCTTTTGTCCCATGCGTTGCAATTAGGGCAATGGGAGTCAAGATGACCTGCTTTCTAGGGCTGGCTGGAGCCTCAAAGAGTTATAGAGCCGGTAATTTTGAGACGGTGGTGTGTTCGCGAAGTTCATTGCCGGTGTGTGTTTCTTGTTATTTTTCATTAATCTAATCTCAGACGTATCTTCATAGGCCTGACGCAGACGAAGACTATCCGTGACGCACTTTTTAGTCTGTGTAAGGCCCGACGCAGACGACGCGACGTACTTTTTGTCCGATCGAGTCTGCCGTCAACTATGGATCTGCGCGTCGAGTACGATACCGCGTACAGTTGAATAGGTTCTATTTTCACAGACTAAAAAGTACGTCACGGATAGTCCTCTGCATTGGGTTGGGCCTATATAAAACCTATGCCATCATACGCAGTAACGCAAACGATAGCGCAGGCCATAGCCATAGTTGACGGCAGACTCGATCGGACAAAAAGTGCGTCGTTCAGACGACGCACTTTTTACACATCGACACATCGATTTTTACATTTTCGACATTTATGTAAGGCCCGACCTGAGTCGGGCCTTACATAAATGTGGAGCCATACCTGAGATTCGAATTTCAGATGTGATTTCTAGCTATTGTTTATCTGTGATACGTACAGTGAGTGGCGTGCCGCCATTCCGTCTGGGGACAGTGGCGCCGCCCTGTCTGCAGTATGCGTACCTACTATATCCGAAATTAGGAATAAAGCATATCCTTGCTTTGGCCAAATAACTTTCTGATTAAATACTTGGAGCCACTCCAAAAATAAACCAGTTGAGTGATTACAAGATGCTGAGAAGGCTGCCATAATTTTGAACTCCTTAGTCAACGAAACGTCGATTTTGCTCTTTAAAATTTTGATTTTTCGCGATTGAAATCAGGTATTAAGCATATACCTTGAAGCAAACATGGTTTACGCAATCTAGCACTATAAGTGATAGATTATTTTCATACAATCCTTATTTTTTTATTAGCACGTTGTGGTGTCCCACTGCTGGGCAAAGACCCCATTCAACAAGGTCCTTCCTATAAGCTAAGCGAATGTTACTAATTTGGCATGTTTTGTTGTTTGCTAGCGAAATATGCGAATATTGTCGTAATATACCTTTAGCAATAATTTGCTTGCATTGTTGATTGAAGCGGCGATGTGCTGTAGTTCAATTAGCAAGGCGCTCGGTTTGCGGTCGTCTTACTGAAAGCCCGACAGGTCTGAGTTTGTAGATCAATCTGACCTATGTACAGTAACGAGCAACATATACGAGTAACATTGTCACTTGACTGTGCGGTCAATTTGCCTGTTTTCGGAGAAGAAACATATCGCGAATACACCTGCGCACTAGCTATCTATTTATTTAGTAGTGTGTAATACCTACCTAGAGTTTATATAGTATTTGGTATTACTGTGTGTGTAGTCGTAAAGTCATATTAGATACCTTTAGGCGACTGTTTTTCCCAGGACCGGTCGTTGTGGAAACCCTTGGGGGAGGCCTTTGTCCAGCAGTGGACGTGTTTTGGCTGAAAGAGAGAGAGAGGCGACTTATAAAAATTTAACTCAGTGTTGCTTAGTCATAAGATACCTAACACACTTTGTTTGATGGGCGACAAAAATTTATACCGAGGTATTGCTACCCTAGTAAAAGGCAATGCGACGTTATCTTTAGACTTTTGCAGTCAGAAACTGCACAAGTCCCAAATATCGTCCATTTTGAGCTTGATATACCTTAAATTGTATTCAAATTCACTCTGAATCTCCAATAACTGACGCAAACAGACTTGTCGGAAATTTCAGGTGGACGTTTCAAAATCTATGGCTATTATTGTTTCTCTTTTTTATACGGCTTTCCGTTCTTCATTCGCTTGGACGGTTTAGGAGCATAAGGTAGAAAGCGCACAATGGCAGATGTTCGCAAAAAGCCATTATAGCATACGTTAAACGCTTAAAACGTCAGTTTGGACTTTTTTTTACGCTGTACTGGCAAAATCATATATAATGACATTTTAAGCTTTTTAATTACTCTCCATTGGCAATTTGCGATCATCTGTAAAACATCATCTGAAGGTAAAAATATTGACGTACTTACTTTAGTAAGAATCTTGTGCGCTTATGACATTCTAATCTTTTGACTATGTGCACTTAATTTTTTCTGTGTATTTTGACATCTTGCGCTTTAGACCTTATGCTCCTAAACAGGTTGGACCATTGGATAGTGTTTTTTTTACAGTTTGCATATTCACGGCGCTTGAACAATGGATGCCGTACAATATGTACGTACATGCCTGGATTGCTTGTTCGTCCTGCGCTGTTTTTTTTTTGTTTTTTTTTTAAATATGCATTTAAACAATGCATTTTAGACTTTGTTGTTATTGCATTTAACTGACTATAGTGTTACTCTGCATATGAGTAGAACTTGGATTAAAACTAAGTCTTCTGGAATACGTAGTAACTCAGATACATTAGAACTAACATACATCCAATCCATTCTGGACTAATTATCCAAATTTAGGCGTAATCTGTAGTGTATCGCCACACTCGAAAAGCAGTAGTGTTGATTAATTTAGGTACTATTTAATACCATTGACCGATAGTGTTTTTGTAGTATCTTGCTAGAAATAGGAGTCCATTAGACATAACAATGGCACAGCAGTAGTCTAAACATCGACTCACATTATATCAGTTCATAATGTTCAAGATACGATGGTTAGACATTGCGTGTCTTATTGTAGGTATTGGATTTTTTATTTGCTTAAGTACCTATCATAATTCTCTTTTGTACTTTGAACTATAAATCACAAAAATAAATTAAAGAGTATTAAAGATATACTTTGACTCTAATCCATGATAGAAATAAACGGCTTTTTTTACCTTAATGCTCTACTTACTAAATAATTCGAAACAATTTTTAAAATTTGAAATTCGCAAATATCCTGGAATCCATTTCGTGATTTAAACCTAGACATTAAAAAATACCCGTCCATTCTGTTTATCAATTATTTTACGCAGATACGCAGAGTTTCCAGCCTCTACGAGTAATCAGATATTTTGACTACAGTCCAAACCTATTATCCCAATTAAATTCCAGGTATTCTAAGTTGAAATACCAGGTACTCCAAAATTGATATTTGATTTTAATTACTCTCTAGACCTGCGTAGTATCAAATAACAGAAATACTAAATTCTAATTATTCGTGTTTACATATTTTAGAAACGCTGGACCTCGTAAACTAATGCATTGACTGAAAATTTTAGATCTACTTCTCTCTTTGCATAACTATATCATATCTTATGGTCGGTCCTCCTCGTTACTTTGCGCCTATGTACTCAGGTTTTAGTCATCAGTTCATCAGGTCATCATAATGATGAACATCCTAGTTGATTGATACTTATTACATTTCAATTTTGCGCTTTAATTTTAAACTTTAATAGTTATACGGCCTTACATTTTGAATGGCGTCTCTCATCCTCATCAGTATCATACAAAAGCGTATTGTACGTTTTCTCAGAATAGTCAGTTTGTCATCACGTGCGATAACTGGTTGGACTAATGTTACAATAGTGAATAGTTATTTCTATCTCACTAGTTAAGGCCAGCAACGATAAATCTTTGATTGGCTCATTTTTTTTGAAACAATAATAATAGCACAAAAAATATATACATACACGCATACACACACGCACACACACACATACCTAATACATTATTACACACGCGGTCGAGAGCCGTTCGCAGCAATAGCAGATGCATTTTATTTTGTATATAATTTAGTTTACTTTCATATTTTTATTATACCTACTTGCTACTATTGTGAAAATTCCCAAAAAACAGAATTTTTCTAGTTTGGGAATTACTGTTTTCAACTTAATACCACAAACTTACCTAATGTTTCTCTATATACTGTTTCAATTTAGTAAATAAGTCAAGCCACCTACTCACAGTCGTGTCTGCGGCTCCGTCACAAGGCTACCTACCATTCGAGATACAGGTTTATTCCTAGTTCGATGGTGGGTTGCTGAGTGCCGCCGAGCCAATGCATTGCTGGTCTGGCTTCAATACTAAAATGTAATACCTACTTATGAAAACTTTGTTTTGAAACATGTCAATAAATTTATTTTTATTGTAGCTCTAATATAGCGAAGAGTATATATGTTACTGTAGAAGCTCGAACTACGGTAAATCCTAAGATTGTCGAGTAAAACCTAAGATTTACCAACTCTTAATGGTAAAAGCCCGAACAATTTTACGATTCGCACTTTTACCACCATTCGTTTGGTAAGTCTCAGGATTTACATTAAAGGCACGGTAAATGACTGATAGATAAGGTTTACGTTATTTTTTTATGACCGCTCGGAAGACTTTGAGGGCGGAAAAGAAGGTAGGTTCAGGTTATTTTTTTTTATGACCACCCGGAAAGACTTGAGGGAAGAATTACTCTTTGTTTTATTCCCAAAACCAACATTTACCAGCCGTCAGTGGTAAAACCTAGCATGTACTAAATTCTAATTGTAAAAGCCCGAAAAAATCATCCCATTTTCATAAATCCTTACATTTACCAACTCATGTCGGTAAATCCTAAGACTTACTCTTGTATCTTAGGATTTACCGTAGTTCGTTTTACAGTAACATATACATATGATATATGTATCAACCACCAATTGTACTGGTTATACACCTCTCCTCTCTCTTCCGGTCTGGTGGATGGATAACGTGTTGAGTGACTGAACTATGGACCGACTTATAATTGTGTTCGGAGTAAAATAAAGTATTTTTATTGATAGACTGGTGGTTCTGTGAACAGTAGACCTCGCGGACGGAGCTCCTGTTTCCTCACCGTAACGCTACCCCGCTTGTACCCCCTTTTTGAATTTTGTTGGCAACTATTTGCATTTAAAGAAAAAAAAAATCTTCCGTTGCAATTGCCAAGAAAGAATAAAAATTCCTTTTTCACAACTGGTTGTGAAACTCAGTTGCCATGGCGGCCGAAAGGGATTTATTTTACTTGTTTGTTTATGTTTAGGAGCTCAGTTACAAAGCCCCAAACTCAGGTTATTATGAGCTGTAAGTACTTACTATATTTATTTTATTTAATAATAAAATACAAAATACATGTGTAAAAGTACAATGGGCGGACTTAATGCAAAATCATTTTCTACCAGTCTACCCTAAGGTACTATACCTATGTATATTCCAATAGAAGTATGTACTAGATAATGATGATGTGTGTGTATGTGATAGATAATGCTTTAACATTAAGCCCTCCTATTGTACGTTTACTCTGTATTTTTGTACAATAAAGGTTAAATAAATAAAATAGTATTTTATAGCCTGTAGGTTTGTTGTAACAATCTGCCATTTATCATCTCAATCTTAAGTCTGAACATAATCGTAATCTGCCTGATCATTATCTGATATTCTTGTCATTTAAGGAATATAAGAGTTTCGATTCCTATGCTGAGGCATGCCTAAACTACAACATGGATAGCTTAGAAATGAGACGCACTCAATATGATCTGATTTTCTTACAGGCTATAATTACAGGTCAAATAGACTGCTCTGATCTCCTGGCACAAATAGCCTTTAGAGTTCCTTCATCCCGTACGCGCCACACGTCTTTGTTATATGTACCTCTTTCTAACACAAAATACTCACAAAATTCCGTATTGTGTCGACTGGCTAATACATACAATAAAACCTATGCTAACCTGGATCTATTTCACTTATCAAAGTCCAGATTCAAAAACGAAATTGTTAAGATGCACAGAAAATAAAATGGATGTTCCCCCAAACCTTTCTTTTAAATTGTTTTGTATTCGTGCTAGGTTATGTTTGTTTTATCATACTGCGCTATTTTATTATTGTTAGGTATATTTATATATTTTTCTTTAATCTGCAATCAACCCTTATATTTTTATATAGCTATTAGTGTAAACCTTTTTTGGCCTTAGTTATAAATCTATATAAAATTTGTATAAATAAGTTACTATATTACGCTGTTGGTTTACCAATAAACAAAAAATAAAATAAAATAAAAAAATAAAAATAAAATAAAATCATTTTTGCTGTAAAGATCGTAGGAGAATACGTAGTACCTACCTAAGGTTGCATATACATACAGTATTGCGTAGTTATCCTTAACGGGATAGACAGAGCATAAAATGCACTATTCTGTTGATGCCCATCCCAACAAAGCAGCCAACACTTCCAGCGTCCATTAGTTATAAACCAGATCCCAACTTGGTTTAACTTGTTTCCTGTTTGAATGTCGGTGACAATCAAACTCTAGACTTCAACAGTGTACCCACATAAACAATGAAAGCGACATACGTACCTAGAAATGTCATCAACTACCTTTTATTACGTTAATGTCTGACGCCGTAACGCTCACTATGTATACTGCTATATCTATTTGAAGTGTGTCTTAGTAAAATCTATATGTATACAGGCGTGATACAGGCACATTATGTTGTCGGTGATATAACATAGAGCAGCAAGGACTTCCACGCGCAAGTGTCCATGTTGCTCTATGCTTTCATGTGACATCTTGTTTTTATTTAAGTTTAAAGGGGAATTTCCCAGCAAACTAAGCAAGTAAAAGGCTTTAAAACTTAACCGGTTATATAACAAAATTTATCTATATAGCTAATAATGCATCTAAAGAAAGGCGTAAGATTTTGTTATTTTTCTGTTATATATATTATGTATTTCCTATCAAGTTCATTTTAATTTCAGAAAATTTAGACTTTGAAATTATCTGTGTGTTAATAATTAACTTAAAAACATTATCAAAACAACAAATATATGGTGTAAGGTCAAGAGTGTGAACTAAGTGACATTAAAAAAGCCGAGGCCATTGTGGCCTTTTCTTGTTATGTGTGAATGGTGATGACATCGGTGCAATGAGAGGCCTCTCGCCAGGTCGCCGTCGCCCATTCACTAGGCAAAAAAAACCTCAGAAGCCACAAACCCCACAAACACCGCCAAAGCCAGAACCACAGCCACAGAAGGCACCAAAAAAGAAAAAGTCGAAAAGGTCGAGAAAACAGCAAAAGCTAAATACATCAGAACAGCCGGATCCGGATAAGTCGGAAATCCAGGTAACGTCGGAAAAGTCGGATAACCAAATCACGTTGGAAAAGGCGGAAAATCCGGCTAAGTCGGAAAACCAGGTAACGTCGGAAAAGGCGGAAAAGCTAGATAAGTCGGAAAACCAGCTAAAGCCGGAAAAAGCTGATAAGACGCCAGATCTTCAAACGCAGGAAAAGCCGGAAAAGGCGGTAAAGCCAGAAACGCCACAGGACCTTGAAAAGCCGGATAAGACACAAAAACCGCAAAAGCCGGAAACGTTGGAAAAGCTGAAAAAGACTGAAAAGCCAGTGAAGAAACAAAAGCTGGTAAAGGCAGATAAGACGCAGAATCCCAAAGATCCATCGAAAAAGCTACAACCACAAACACAGGACACGCCGCAAAAATCGGAAAAGCCACAAACCTTGAACAAACCGCAAACTTCGAAACAAACGCCGCAGAAGCCGCTTCAAAATGCAGATGATTCTAGCAGCCGGCGGGGGGTAAGTTTTTTTTTTTTACTATTACCTAGCACCCTGAAATATATTTATTTCAGGGTGCTAGGTACGATTTAAGGAAATTAAAGGTATGAAGAGGCGTTTTCCAAGCAGTGGGACATAACTCTAATCCATCCCTAAGAATTTAAGAGAAGAATTACTTACCTAAAAATCTTAGTCCTTCCTCCCAAGAAGAATCTTTCGAAAGAATAAATTAAATCGATTGTCATTCCGAAGTTAAGGCGTAATCAAAGAAAATAAGGCTTCATAAACTTACAAAGTAACAAACTAAATTATTATTAATTAACTAGCTGTTGCCCGCGGCTTCGCCCGCGTGAGTTTCGCTAAGATGAAAAATCTTTTTGTGTTCCAAATAGTAACCTAAACTCTAGTACTCGAAATTTCAGCCATTTGGTTATCCCGTGTCCCGCGGGAATATATTAGGTACTCGTAGTACAGTCGCGGTGTTAAAATGAATCAAAAGTAATAAACGATCTTCGTCTGCTCGTTATCTACAATTTCCCGTGTACCACCACTCCCACTCCGAGTCCCTCTTTGTCCTATCCCGTGTCCTGTTTATTTATACGTCAGTTGAAAATGCTTATCAGGTTGAACGACTTTTGCTAAGGCCCCATTTCCATTTATTTTATAGAGTAGTCTCTTGGAGTTCTTCATCCGATGTTCCATAATCTAAAATTTTTATACGTTAGCAAAAAATGCTCGTCAGGTTGAACGACTTTTGCTAAGGCGCCATTTCCATATATGTAATAGTTTAGCTGTTCTGTTGAGGTTCTTCATCAGGTGTTCCAGTTTTTAAAATCGATTGTAGCCTATATGTTGCCCAGGCTTAATAGCTATACAACAAAAAAGTTTCATTCAAATCGGCCCAGTAGTTTATGCGTGAAACGCGTACATACCTAAAGTCAGACAGAAACAGCCAGACAAGAAATTCCAAAAAAAATAATTTTCTTTCTATTATTCTTTTTAAGTGTCTCTCTATCCATTTCAGTCAAAAATACTAAATGTACAGACAAAATATTTTTACTGTTTTATTATATGTATACAACCTTGTAATCCCAGTCATGACTAGCCATAGAAAAAAGCGTGATAATAATATGTATAGTATGTACAGCCAGATGCATAGAAAGCGTGTCACCCTTGATAGGATTCGATGAGATTCGGGGATCAGGTTTATCTGCAGCTGACTGTATAATTACGTTGATAGTTACGTCACGGAAATCAGTATAATTCATCCCGTCTCCACGCTATTGTTAAGCCCTATTGACACTGTGGCGTTCAAATTTGATTATATTATCGACGCGCGAAATGACATTAATTAATCTGGCGTGACCAGAACCACATAATAATCGGATTGTTCCCGAAATTTCCACGCTGTGCATGGCAGCTCAATTAGTAGTCCATCCCTAGTAATATAACTTAATATGTTAGCAACACCGAGAAGTCAGCGCCACCTATCGCGCGGTGACGTCAACGCTTGCCCCACCCCAGCGATGGTAGAATGGCGGCGAGCGATGCGTGGAGAATCGAACGGCGCGCTTTAGTTCACTTTTATTTTAGCTGCGGAGCGCGCTGGTCATATACATATATTTTGTAACTACTGGCCAATTTTTTACAATATATCAGTATTTCGAATACAACTACGTCCAAAAGAAATTTATAGTAAAAGAATAACATAAAATTTCAACTTTCCATACTAAGTTCCATCAGCTGATCGACCAATTTGTATTGGAAGCAAACATTTTTTTTTTTCTATTTTTGACATAGATTTTTTTGGAAACTTGTTCAATTTCATCAACCAAATCTTTTGCAAAAATTTGGCCAATGTTTTCAAAATAACCCTGTATAATAGAACGTACTTTTGCTCCTCTTTTTCAAAGTATGTATCTAATTAACTTTTGTATTTTCTCATTTAATATTAAATTAATGTAAACTTCTTGTACAGAAATCTATACATATAATAAAAGAGTAAAAATATTCTGTCTGTACATTTTGTGTTTTTGACTGAAATGAATAGAGGGACACTGAAAAAAGAATAATAGAAAGCAAAAATTTTTTTTTTTTTGAATTTTTTGTCTGTCTGTCTGTATGTATGATCACACTAATCTCCGAAAGTACTGAACCGATTTGAATGACTTTTTTGTTGTATAGATATTAAGCCTAGGCAACATTTAGGCTATAATTGATTTTGAAAACTGAAACACCTGATGAAGAACCAAAACAGGACAGTTAAACTATAAGAAATATGGAAATGGTGCCTTAACAAAAGTCGTTCAACCTGATGAGCATTTTCTGCTGAAGTATAAAAATTGAAGATCTGGAACAACTAATGAATAACTCCAAGAGACCAGCTACACTACATATCATATATGGAAATGGCGCCTTAGCAAAACTTGATTAATCTGATGAGCATTTTCTGTAGACGTATAAAAATCTAAATTCTGAAACATCTGAAACGGTTTGGAACACAAAAAGATTTTTCATCCAAGCGAAACTCACGCGGGCGAAGCCGCGGACAACAGCTAGTCTGTAATATGTGTCTAGTGGTTACGGCCCCGCGTTTTGGTAAATATCATGCCAATCAATCAATCAGCACTAATTTGAGTTACAAGATGTTAGTGTTGTGGATTCGGGCGCTAAGAAGGGAATAAAAGTAATTACTTAATTTAATTTAAATAAATAAATAAATACTTTATTTTTCTCTTTACACTTTACAATAATTCCTTGACTAATTGTCAATTTACTTTTTACATGTTTTTCTGACATAGTATCTTTGTAATCTTTGTAAAGAGACTAGTCCCTGAAATAGGTTCCTGGGGGAACCTAAATTACAGGTAACTAGGCCCTCCCTCGGAATACTTAATTTTTATTGTCCGGCAATGAGTGACAATTATTGCTATTGATGTTTTACATATCTATAAGTTTCTAGGATTCTAATGTAAAAGAAATGAAAAGGAAAGGAAAGAAAAGGAAAAAATAACGATAACAATATGTTTCTATCTAGAAACAGATCATTCTTTGTTGTTAAATTGAAATTAAATAGCAGAGCATAATAATGGAAAAAATAGATATTTGCAGCATAAATATAAAGAAATATAGATAATTATAAATAAGACAATTACAGTCCAAGTTTGTTAGTAAAATGTAATCTAAAATTTAAATAATTTTTTCTAAGAATTCTCAATAATCCTTTTTAATGGGACTTTTATGACCCCTTTTTAATGTTGACGGTTGAAAATATCAGAAAATATCAGGTGGGAAGCTTTTAGCGCGTCGCAAGCAACCAGCCACACCGTCCCAAGCAGCCTTTTAGGAAAAGCGGATTTTCTACTCTGCCCGAAAATCCGTTCCTATACAATACTTTTCAAGACATTAAAAATAATATAGGTACAACAACAACAAGAATACTTTATTAGCACACAAGAGTTTACATTTATAGATACATAAAATAACTTAAAAAAAAAAGAAAGGAAAATGCGCAAAAGGCGGCCTACAAAGGTACAATTTTTGTGTCCCACTGCTGTGTACATTATGTACAAAACATATATTTTCTTACACCTAAATTGAATTTAAACTACATAAAAACCTAAAAACTAAATGTGTATTCTTCCTCTTATTTAAGAGCCGCGCTTTTGTCGGTGGAGTATACGCCACACTTCTCTGTGCTCGGCTTTATATTTACGTTTAAGGTCTTGAAACGACACGACGTCTGCCTTCTCTTTAAGTTGGCTTACATAACTCTTTCTTGGTCTCCCTGGACCTCTTCTTCCATTCTCCTTTCCTTCAATTATATATAATTTCCTTCAAATATGTATATTATGTATCTCTATCAGCCGAAAGACGTCCACTGCTGGACAAAGGCCTCCCGCAAGGATTTTCACAACGACCGGTCCTGCGCTGCCCGCATCCATGCGCAACCCGCGACCTTCACCATGTCGTCGGTCCACCGAGTGGGAGGCCTGCTAACACTATGTTTTCCGGTTCGTGGTCGCCACTCGAGAACTTTTCTGCCCCAACGGCTATCTGTTCTACGAGCTATGTGCCCCGCCCACTGCCACTTAAGTTTGGCGATTCTGCCAGCTATGTCGGATACTTTAGTTCTCCTACGGATCTCCTCATTTCTGATTCGATCACGCAGGGAACCTCCGAGCATAGCGCGCTCCATCGCCCTTTGGGTGACCTTGAGCCTTCTTATGAGGCCCATAGTAAGCGACCACGTCTCTGTTCCGTATGTCATTACTGCAAAGACATTAGTCCTGAGACACTGCGGTATTTTGGACGAGCAGATATCGCGAAGCTTCCTAAACGCTGCCCAGCCGAGTTGGATTCGACGATTGACCTCTTTCTCAAAGTTGGACTTACCTAACTGAACTGTTTGTCCCAGGTATACATAATTGTCAACAACTTCAAGTGTAGAGTCTCCAACCTTCAGAGGAGTTGGTGCGACACGGATATTAAACATATTAAGTATGTATAATAATATTATATATAATTATGTATAAAGAATATAAACTAAATTAAACTAAAATAAAAACTATAAACTATAAATAAACTAAATAAAACTAACATTATTTTTCAAATTCATATTATGTCAGTAATTAGATCGTTGTTAATTAGCAAGTATTCATAATATACACGATATTCAAGATAACTTAAAGCCTCTTTTCATTAAATCCCAAAAATAAATAATATATTGATAGATATTTTTTTATAGAACGAATGACATAGTTATTAATTTTATTACCTCACTTTATACGGCTACCGTTTATTTCATTAATTAAGTAAAAAATCGCCAATCAATCAATCAAATACATTATTCTAGGTAGTAATAGATATACATACATGTTATAAGATACAGTGTCTCAATGTTTTGCCGGTAACAGCATACAAATATTGAAAAGATTAGATTATAAATTACATGTCAAAATTTCATTAATTAATATCGTATTGTATTACCATTTAAAAAGTCATTTATTGAATAGTAGCATTTGTCAAATAAAAAATTAAATAATTGCTTCTTAAACTGTTTATATCAAAAATAGCTTGTGAAATACAAGTACAATTAAGAAAATCAGGACGTCACATAACATAGCTCTTACATAGGTGTGGAAGAAACTCACAAACATACATAGATAGACGCTGAAAACATAACACTACTTGTGCAGAGCAACTACGCTCTGCTACCAGAAAATGTGCAGAGCAACTACGCTCTGCTGCCAGAAAATGTGGCAGAGAGAATCCGGACAAACGAAGCGGCGGGAAGAATTCTGTACCGGAACTTTACCGGGAAAAAATCTACCGGTAAAATTAAGTACCGGGAAAAAATCTCCACGCGACACCACGCTTGTCCGACTAGAATCTAACTTAAGCTATACGCAGTCTGCTACCACCGTAGCTTATGAAGGGAGCTACAGGGCCCTATATGATAACCTAACCTATAAATTAAATACAATTGAACACTTACCAAATTAAATCTTCTTTCTCTTCGGATCCAAACTTGAGTGTCTTCGGGAAGGGGGAATTCCTAATCACCCTACCTAACCCTTGAGATCTCAATTCCCCAGGACAACTAAATAGATTTCTTCCCGTAGTTTCACTCGGGAACAGCCAGATGTGAACCGCCAGCCACGTTTCACCTCTCACAAGAAAAAGTCACCATGACGGGTACACAAACACAAAGTTCAATAGTTATTTAACAAACAGGAAATTCACAAACACAACTCAAGCTAATTAGCAATCAAAGAACGCGGAACCTCTCGCGTATTAAAAATCAAACCGATATCGCATAGGGCAATTGCGACCGTCCGCGAGCCATTCGCGCTAGCAATGTGAAAACCCCGAACGCCCTCTGGCGGCAGCAATGCGAAACGCCTGCGTTTAGTTTTACCCAATATATTACAAACATCCCCCCGTCCCGGTCTGAGAAGCAGACCGCTAGCTTACTCTACGGGAAGGCGGGCGAGAGAGGTCACACCTCTCCTTAAAATCGAACCGTCGACCAACACCTCAGCCACACGCGGAGTGCCATCTCCGCCAAGAATCAAACGTAATATGCGAGCTCGTCGCCAAAGCAATGAGGGCAAATTTGCCTCTTTTAACAATACTAAATCACCCTCCCTGGGAGGCTCAGTCCTGTCTGTCCACTTCACTCTTTGCTGCAGCAAATGCAAATATTCAAGCGACCAGCGACGCCAAAAGTCCTGGCTCATTTGCTGCAACATTTGAAAACGCGACAACCGATATACGCGTTCCTCCTTCCACGGGTATTCGGGCAGGGCATTCAACGGCTCCTCCCACCAAAAAATGACCAGGGGTGAGAGCTTCCAAGTCATTTGGATCTGGAGATAGCGGACAGAGAGGACGAGAGTTGAGGACCGCCTCAACTTTACAAAACACTGTGGCCAGCTCTTCAAAAGTTAGAGCCGTGTCTCCGATAATGCGGCGGAGGTGGGTCTTTGCGGATTTCACAGCCGCTTCAAAAATCCCTCCCCAATGGGGGCAACTTGGGGGACTAAACTTCCAGGTTATTCCCCTTTGGGCAGCAATTTGACTTAAACTAGTACAATTTTTATCAATAAACACGGAAACATCCTTAAGATAATTTACAGTTCCCTTATAGTTTGTGCCATTATCAGACCTAATAAGGGAAGGTAGACCTCGACGCGAAACAAAGCGATCCAACGCGGCGACGAAGGCCTCCGTAGTCAGAGCCGATACCACCTCCAAATGGACAGCCTTGGTGGCCAAACAAACAAATACACACAAATAGCCCTTCACAATACGGGCATTACGAAAGGGAGAAGCCTTGATCGAAAAGGGACCGGCAAAATCGGTTCCAACGCCGTCAAACGGTCTCGAAGGTCGGATTCGATCAGCGGGCAAATCACCCATCTGTGGTTGCATCGTGGATGCCTTCAACCTATAACATGCAATACATCGAAACAGAACACTACGGATTGCTCTTCGGGCAGACAATATCCAAAATTCGCGTTGCAAAATAGCCAACAAAGCATTGCACCCAGCATGGGCGTTACGAATGTGTCGATCAGACACCAAAAGCTGCACCAAGGGTCCGCCCTTGGGCAACAACAGAGGATGGCGAGTCTCATATGGAAGATCCGCCTTCCGGAGCCTGCCTCCAACCCGAAGAAGCCCATCCGAGTCGAGGTACGGGTTCAAACGAGCGACCGCGCCCTTCAACTTAGCGCGTCCGTCGCGCAAAATACGAAGCTCTGACTCAAACCGTCCGGTCTGCACGACACGGACCCAATGCAACAATGCGCTCCGGCGCTCTTCTGCACCTGCAATCGGCTCCAACCGCTTTGCCTGTGGGTTTCTACAATTATGTATGAAACGCTTAATCCAACTGGTAACACCCAGAAGCTTATCCAAACTGCTATACCGAGCAAGTAGCCAATCCGGCTCCGACGTCGTCTCAGCGACTACAGCATGTACACGAAGCCCAGTCAAACTCAAAGAAGTAACATCTGTCTGACAGACAGGCCAAGATGTTTCTGATCCCATCAGCCACTCTGGACCCCACCAGAGCGGGTGTGACACCAATTCTGGTGCCGTACAACCTCGGGAAGCACAGTCCGCTGGGTTAAGCTCTCCCGGCACATGTCTCCATGTTATATCAATTCCAATGTTCTGGATTTGGGAAACCCGATTTCCCCACAAAAACCTCCAAGGTATGTGGGGCCGCGCGCAACCATGCAAGCGCGACCTGGCTATCCGACCAGGCGAAGATGTCTCGTATCTCGACCGTGGCCGCCAGCTCACAGGCAACGTGATGCAACAATTTAGAGAGAAGGTGAGCTCCACTCAACTCAAGCTTGGGAATAGTCAGCCTAGTCATGATGGGGGCGACCTTGCTCTTCCCTAACAAAAGCGAGACATTGACCCGGCCCTCGGCGTCAACTGTCCGCATATAGACTGACGCGGCGTAGCCTCGCTCCGACGCGTCACAAAAGCCATGCAGGCTGGCTCGATATTTCCCGGGGGGCAATATTCGACGAGGCAAGGCAATCCGATTGACTTCCTTAATCGATGAAAACAACTCGAGCCAATCATCCAATGGAGAACCAAACAGCGGCTCGTCCCACGAGACGCCCAAAGTCCAAAGTCTCTGAAGAAGACACTTTGCAGAGAGAATATCACTGGACTGATCCAACCGCTTGGATCAAACATACGGGCTATTACGGACAACACCGTTCTCTTAGTCCAGACCTTTGGTATTTCCAAGTCCACTTGGAATGTGAAAATATCGGTTAGCGGCTGGTACTGCATGCCCAGCACCGCTATCCTGTTGGGATCATCCACATCCTCAAACAGGTGAGGGTTCTGTTGGTGATCCTCCGGGATCCCTTCTAGAACTTTAGGCTCATTAGACAACCACTTACGTAGCTCGTAGCCACCTGTCTTCAATATTTCAATCAATTCGTCCCGCAGTAGGAGGGCCTCCTCAATACTTTGGGCTCCGGTGCACACGTCATCTACATACAAGTCACGTGACAGCACGGAAGCCCCACGGGGAAAGCGGATCCGTTCCCGCTCTGCCAATTCAAGCAATGATCTGATGGCGATATAGGGACTAGATTTCAAACCATACGTGTTTGTGTTGAGTTCATACACCGTCACAGGATCCTCAGGGCGCTCACGCCAGAGTATCAACTGGAATCGCCTGTCCTCAGGATGTATGACTGTCTGGCGGAACATCATCCGGATGTCCGCACCAAAAACCACTTGATGTCTTCTAAAGTTCAAGATGATGTCAATTATGTCCCTATGCAATTTGGGACCTGAATGCAAACATAGATTCAACGAAACTCCGTTCGAAGTGGGTGCGGACCCATCAAAGACAGTCCGCAACTTGCCCGTTGAGGCCTTCACCACCGCGTGGTGGGGCAAAAAATAATGCTCAGTTGAGCTCCAATCAACTCGAGCCGGAGACATGTGACCCAAATCCTCGTACTCGCGCATAAATTCAATATATTTATCGCGAAGTACGTGGTCACGCTGCATGCGTCGCTCCATGGACAGCAGTCGTTTCTCCGCAAGCGCCCTACTTTGCCCTAGGCTAGGACGAGAGGCAACAAAGGGTAACCTAGTTACAAACCGACCGGAGGGCAACCTCTCCGTGGTCGATCGAAAAAGGGCTTCGCACTCAGCGTGTTCCGGATCCATCCTGGAACTCATAGGTGGCTCCTCCACCTCCCAAAACCTTTGCATGGTCTTGGCCAAGGACGCTGATGCGACGACCGGTGGCTCCTCCACGGTGCTATTATCAAACACAGGGCCCATCAGGGCGAAACCAAAAAATCGTAGACACTGCCATCAGTGAAGACGAACCCAGAGCCTTCTGTGTACCCAACAAAATCCAACCCAATACGTCCGAGCCCAGGAGCAAGTCCACTGGGCCGGGATGAAAGACAAAGGGGTCGGCCAAATCCAGACCCGAAACCAAAGACAACACACCCGGCGGTATGTCTGTCGAGGGGTGCCAACCCGCAATGGTATCCATTACCATAGCCGAAGTCGTGATCCTCATTGTGGAGGACTTCAGCGAAGAAAAGGTGACAAGTGTCTGGCCCGTCAGACACTTCACTTGTATGCCACCAACTCCAAGAAGTGGCACAGGCGAGTCTTCCACGACTAAACCTAACTGGCGTGCCACTCGAGTGGTGTAACCAAACTGCTTTGAGCCCCTGAGTCCAACAGAGCTTCTCAAATTAATGGCTTCCCCCTACGACCCCATACGCGGACCACCGCGGTAGGGAGCAGAACCGTCCGCGGCTCTGTCCCAGCAAGGGAGCAAGCTAGTTACGGGCTCCCCACTCTCTCCAAACCAGGGGCGCGCCACTGACCCGGATAATATGGCGGGCGAGTGCACATCCCCATCTGAGGGGGGGCATAACCCGCGGCCCGGCCATACATATGGTACGGCGGGTGGTACTCCAGCCGTGGGTACTCGTGCAGCGGCGGAGAAACCGCTGCGGCTGCATGTGTTGGGTATTGGTAACCCGCGTGGAGGGGGGTGTCCCCACTCTCACGTCCGATCTAGGGCCCCCGCCCATGGGGGCCCTATCCGGGGCCTGGCCAGCTACATACTGGCCATGACCTTGGGGCGCGTGGTCCCGGTCCGCCAAGACCCGCGCAGGTACGCGACCCCCTCCCGAGGGGGGTGCGACGAGCGAAGCCGCGTCCTCCGTCCGGTGGTGGAGGGCTTCGCGCAGGAGCGCCCCCGCCCATAGGGGACCCCTGCCTCAACATCCGGGTGCCATCCCCGTTGCGGTTCATGCAAAGCATCGCGTGGTGCCGCCCACGGCATGCACTGCATGGTATGGCACTGGGACAGTCACGTGCATAGTGACCGCCCAAACAATAAAAGCAAAGTTCATGCCGCTTTTGCCATGCGGCGCCGATCTTGTACTGGCAGTCCCTGCCAGTCCCTGCATTGCAGCAGGCTGTGGCCCATCCGACCACATTGCAGGCAGTCCGCGTCCCTCGCGACTGCTGCCGTGTGCAACCCGCGCACCAGCTCCACGCGGTGGCGGTTGCCGTCCCTGTTGGGGCCTCCTCGCCATGAGGGTTCCAAGGGCCTACGTTCAGGCGCTCTGGATGGCGCTGAGTCCGTCATGGTATTCTCAGTAGCCCGTGCCTCAAACTCCAAAAACTTCACCAAGTCAGTGAATGTTGGTAGGGTGGTGCTATCCCGTTCCGCATTCTCGCGCTCAAATCGCGAGCGGATGTCATTGGAGTAATTTGCCCAATACAATGTGCACCAGCAAAAAGGACCATTGGTCCACCGGCAGCCCCAGTGTGCGGAGCGCGTTACAGGCCACTGTAACGGGCGTGAGCAACTGCAGGCGCAACTGTGCCCTGTTGGCCACCTTGGGCAGGGCCATCAACTGTGCGGCGTGCGCATCCGCTAACAAACGTAAGTTTTGGTAGCGGGAGTTCAATAACTCCCCAAGCCGTATCGTACTGGTCGTCCTCCACCCGGAGGTGCTGGATGAGCGACCGCGCTTCATCCTCAAGAGTGGAGAGGAGGTAGGCCATCTTCTGGGCCTTCGACAAATCCTGTCGTGCTACGACCAGGGACTCAAACATATTTTTATATGCTACCCACTCCTCCATCCTACCCCCAAAGTGGGACAGCTGAAGGGTGGGGAGCCGACCAGTAACCGCTGGTCCTTCCTGTCTAACAGGTGTGCGAGGGGCTGGTCCGCCAGCCTGTCTCGCCCTTATTGCGGTCACCGCCTCCGCGATATCATCGTGCAGACTCAGGATCTGGTCCATGTCCGCCATGTGACCTGCGTAGGCCTCCGGGGTAAGATCGGCTTCGGTAAGCGCCGCCATGGCCGCTTCCGCGCTAATCAATCGTGAGTGGAGGTGATCCGCTCTTAGCAGTATGGCGCCCTCCCTGTCCTTCCGGGACAGGAGTCCTCCGGCCGTCACAAACCATCTCAATTCGTTGGCGAGTGTCGCCCTAGCATTGGAGGCCTTCGCCATCGCGTCAAGTCACAAACAAAAAAATAACAAAAGGTAAATAAAAAACAACAAAATCAAGCAACTACACGAAGAACCGCGGTAGGTATGAGAATGGCACAAACCCGGAACGCACGGTACAAACCGCAAACAAATACAAAAAAGGTTACAAATATTCTTATACAAACAAACTAAGAAAAATCTAATAATTTTTACAAACAATTAATTATTTTTTACAAACGAACAAATAGAGGGTAGATAAACTACGCTCTGCTACCAGAAAATGTGCAGAGCAACTACGCTCTGCTACCAGAAAATGTGCAGAGCAACTACGCTCTGCTGCCAGAAAATGTGGCAGAGAGAATCCGGACAAACGAAGCGGCGGGAAGAATTCTGTACCGGAACTTTACCGGGAAAAAATCTACCGGTAAAATTAAGTACCGGGAAAAAATCTCCACGCGACACCACGCTTGTCCGACTAGAATCTAACTTAAGCTATACGCAGTCTGCTACCACCGTAGCTTATGAAGGGAGCTACAGGGCCCTATATGATAACCTAACCTATAAATTAAATACAATTGAACACTTACCAAATTAAATCTTCTTTCTCTTCGGATCCAAACTTGAGTGTCTTCGGGAAGGGGGAATTCCTAATCACCCTACCTAACCCTTGAGATCTCAATTCCCCAGGACAACTAAATAGATTTCTTCCCGTAGTTTCACTCGGGAACAGCCAGATGTGAACCGCCAGCCACGTTTCACCTCTCACAAGAAAAAGTCACCATGACGGGTACACAAACACAAAAGTTCAATAGTTATTTAACAAACAGGAAATTCACAAACACAACTCAAGCTAATTAGCAATCAAAGAACGCGGAACCTCTCGCGTATTAAAAATCAAACCGATATCGCATAGGGCAATTGCGACCGTCCGCGAGCCATTCGCGCTAGCAATGTGAAAACCCCGAACGCCCTCTGGCGGCAGCAATGCGAAACGCCTGCGTTTAGTTTTACCCAATATATTACAAACACTACTTGTTGGACACTTGTGTAATAAAATAGGAAAATGATATTATTTTACATGAACAGATTTGTTAGCGTTTGAAATAGCGATCCAACTATAGTTCGCTTCGCTTAAGGGGCAGTAATACAGTTGCGTTTATCAGCATATTTTATGCACGGCTACAATTATTACGTCAGCAGCTGCAGCCGGCAAGCTGCGGTCACAATGGGTTATGGACAATATGGAAGCCTATGCTGTATTATTGTACACTCTACTGGTGTTTTATTATTTATTTTTTATTTATACATAAAAGGTAAAAAAACATACATATATCACGCCTGTTTTCAATAGACAGAGATTTGAGATTTTATTACGATCTTTGCAGATCTCTCTTGCTTCTGTTACAAACTAAAAAAAATGTTTTATTAAGAATATATGACCCTCCCGTTGCTTTCCTAATGGTGAAGTATATATGGCACCAAAAATTTAAAGACAATATCCTAATCAATAAATATTTATTAAGAAAGAGAGTTTATGAGTCCTCTCGTTTGTTTGTGTCCACGAGAAAATTTATTTTTGCCATTCTATACTGACAGATATCTTATAATCTACATACACATACCAGCCATACTATCGCAAAACTACGGTCAATATTCTCTGTCTAACTATTGTCTGGTATTTACTAAGCTTCACCGTTTATGGCTTCTGATCGAGAGAATCGCTATGCACAACGTCGACGATGTATCGAACGAGACTATGCACCAATTATGTGACTCGAGAAATCTTGAATTTGATGTCTCTCTGAATATTTTTGATACCTAATAGGTTAAGTTTAGTGTTAACAACAGCGTGGTTGTCGAATGGTAAAGATACCCGGCAGTTATTGAAAAGTATACATACGAAGTATAATAGATCCTAACAAATAATATAAATGCTAAAGTGAGTTTATTTACTACCTCTTCACGCTTTATCTACTGATCCAATCTTTCTGAAATTTCGCATACACATAGTTCGAACCGAGAAGGACAAAGGGTACCATTCATTTCGTAAAAAAGCACTGTTCCCGTGGGAAATTCAAGCTAGCAATGTAATAAAATGCACTAGCTTCTTATACTAGCATGCTATACTTACCTAATGTAATTGACGTAATTTTTGCATGGCTGAGTGGTTGTTTTGTTCGACCTATTTCTATCATCCACTCACCTATTTAAATCTCACCCTATTACTGCAGCATAATATCATAAAACTATAAATAACTTTGCGTTATAAAATACTAGCTATAGTGGAGATTTTGGGATAAAAAGTACCCTATGTCTTTCTCAATACTCCAAACTATGTGCATGCCAAATTTCAGGAAAAATTAGTTCAGTAGGTAAAGCGTGAAGAGATTACAAACAATCAAATAAGCAACATCTCTTTCGCACTTATAATATTAGTTGGGATGGAATTGGGGCTATTGATACGCGAAATAAAATCTTTTTTTATTTTATTTTTTTTGTAATCATGCAACACAGTAAAAAGTAAATATGGGATCTGTGCCTGTAAAAAATATTTTTATTGTTATTTATTATTTATTTATTAGTTCTTGATATGTAATTTTAAAATTTATATGCTTTTGCATTTATGCAGTGTAAGTTATATATTAAACTTATTCTAAAACTAGCTGTCGCCCGCGGCTTCGCCCGCGTAACTTTCGCTTAGATGAAAAGTCTTTTTGTGTTCCAAACTGTTTCAGATGTTTCGGATTTTCGTTTTTTATACGTCTACAGAAAATGTTCATCAGATTAATCAAGTTTTGCTATGGCGCCATTTCAATATTATGTTATAGTGTAGCTGGTCTCTTGCAGTTCTTCATCAGATGTTCCAGATCTTCAATATCTATACGTCAGCAGAAAATGCTCATCAGGTTGAACGACTTTTGTTAAGGCACCATTTCCATATTTCTTATAGTTTAGCTGTTCTGTTATGGTTCTTCATCAGGTGTTCCAGTTTTCAAAATCAATTATAGCCTATATGTTGCCCAGACTTTATAGCTATACAACAAAAAAGTTTCATTCAAATCCGTCCAGTAGTTTTTGCGTGAAACGCGTACATACATACAGACAGACAGACAGACAGACAGACAGACAAGAAATTCCAAAAAAAATTTTTTGCTTTTTAATATTCTTTTTAAGTGTCCCTCTATCCATTTTAGTCAAAAATACTAAATGTACAGACAAAATATTATTACTGTTTTATTATATGTATAGAATAGATAAAAATAAAACGTTAAAATATAAATTTTGTGTAGGTATGCAATTAAAGAAGACCTTGATATTTCGAAATCAGGTACATTTGTAGGTAACTAAGTATAACTAAAACTATGTAATAGTGAAAAGCGAGCCCAAATGCGGGGAGCGTAATGTTCTTTTAGTGCCAAACGGGATTGGCACGACCCGGAACAAACTATCCACCTATTAGTACACCTTGTAAGTACATCTACCTTCACTTTAGAAAATTCTTGTCACTAATAATTCCTCCAAATTATAAAGAAACTATAACTGTAATGATTGTTAATACGGATACTTCATAATGAAGTCATTTTTAGAATATAGTGAATAATTGAAAGCTTTGATAAGACTTGAATTTCGGACTTTAAAATATGAATGTAAGCTAGTTGGTACGTGCATCACGCAAAAGCTCACGTTTTTACATAGTGCTTAAGGTTTAACTTAAACTGGCGCAGATTTGCGTGGAATATACCTACTATTATATATCTCAAATTATAAACCAACATGGTACATTTGTAGGTAATAGGTAACTAAGTATAACTAAAACTATGTAATAGTGAAAAGCGAGCCCAAATGCGGGGAGCGTAATGTTCTTTTAGTGCCAAACGGGATTGGCACGACCCGGAACAAACTATCCACCTATTAGTACACCTTGTAAGTACATCTACCTTCACTTTAGAAAATTCTTGTCACTAATAATTCTTCCAAATTATAAAGAAACTATAACTGTAATGATTGTTAATATAATCCGGATACTTCATAATGAAGTCATTTTTAGAATATAATGAATAATTGAAAGCTTTGATAAGACTTGAATTTCGGACTTTAAAATATGAATGTAAGCTAGTTGGTACGTGCATCACGCAAAAGCTCACGTTTTTACATAGTGCTTAAGGTTTAACTTAAACTGGCGCAGATTTGCGTGGAATATACCTACTATTATATATCTCAAATTCTAAGCCAACATGCGTATTCTTTTTAAATTGTAAAGATAATAGATATGATTTCATCTTAAAACCAAAGTAATGAATTACGTATTTAATGCAAAGCATACAAAAGTAAAAATGTATAGTTGGACGAAAAATTTCAACAAGAAACCCTTACCGAGAAAGCGCCACCTACCACCGTTATTGGAACTTGACAACTTTCACTCCAACCCCCTGAAGTTTTGACGTTTGTAGTATGAATTTCTGAAAATTTTTCATAGATGGCGTCTTTGCGATGGTAGCACAATGAAACTATGGAAAAATAAGAAATTCGATGAACGAAACGCATTGTTATCGTAGGGTTCGAACATGCAGTACGAAACGAATTGCTTTCCTGGGGTTCAAACATGCTTGTGTGATGATGTAGTGCAACGCCATCTATAAATATTTTCCGAAAGCCTTGTATTTCTACTAACGCCACCTATTTAAATTTTCTGTAATTAATTGCTTTTCATAGGGTTTTCTGCTACCAAACGCCATCTGTGAACATTTTCCGGAACTGTTATTTTACTTACGCCATCTATGAAGTTTTTCCTTGACTAAATGCTAGCTGTTCCAAGGGTTTGAATTTTTTGGAAACTGTACGAGTCAGATCCATGGAAGTAATAAGTACTTACGTAAGTAATTATTACTTCCATGGTCATATCATTGCCATATATTATGTTCTGTAGCGTAGCGAATTGTATATAATAAAATCTCTGCAGTTAGTCTTCTCTCAACACCACTTCGCATAGGTAGTGCACCTATTTTTTCTTGGACACCACTGCCATCAACAACAATTTTCATCGTTGATTATCCTGAGGTTCAGACGGAAAGGAAATAAATCCCTCTCAGTTGGAATATGTGGATTAGGGTAATAAATGAAATGAAAATGATAATTATAGGTATAGGTAATAAATTTTTCTCCTTTTGTGAAGCTTACAAAACCATAAGAATTTGCAAACATTCCTGTCTAACCAAGATGTTTTGGTATTTAAACTATTCTCCCAGAGTTGGACAAATTTCCTAATTATTTAATTTATTATTTTTGCTATCTCTTACTTGAAGATGGTGTATAAAGTGTGTTACAGTAACGAAAATGTATGCAGAAATAACAATAATAAAATTAATGGATTAGACGAATGATTAAAACAATTCGAGGACTATTTACGCAAATCCGTCACAAAAACTCATGTCCTGAAAAACTTCCTGAAACGCTAGTTCCGCTACTCGCCGCTAGATGCCACTAGCAGTACGTAGCTGCAGTATCGACTGCCCCGCGTCAAATTCATACCCCAAAACGCTTGTGTAAGCAAGGTTTGATGACGTCAGCAGAGCACAAAGGGTTCCCAGCCGGTGTGGGACCGCAGTCTCAACCGATTCATGCTTAAATTGCGCTGTTACCAGGATTATAGCCTACTGTTTCGCATTATAATCGGCGCGGAAGGTCTTTTGTCATGTAAAGAGATTGTGCACTGAACTGTAAAACGCGCCGGTGGCATGTCTATTAGATTTTGACCTTTTAATGTTATTGTCATTGCTTATTCTGCTGACGGTGGCCTTTTAATCAATAGCAATAAAAACTAATAGGATATTTGAGATAGGGACCTTTAAAATTGATCTTTGACTTTGTTCCTACGAGTATTTTAGTGAAATGCTTGTAATGAATAAAATTTCATTTCATTAGTCGAGATTTAGCATTGATGCTAAACGATAAATTGATGATAAAATATCATACATACTATTTGATGTATTTCAAGTAGCCGCCATAATAACCCAATCCGATTTCGAAATTACCACAGAATTTTAAATAATAACACAATTGAAGCGTGAAAATCGCGTTTTCGTCGTCGCCAGATATAATAGCCGCAAACTGCTCAGCTATGTTCCTAATTTACAATTTCTTATACATACACTACAGGCCACGCAACAGATATAATTTCAGATAACAATTCTATTTGCTTTCTAATCATTTAAATTCTGTGGATATCAATTTGTACAAAGACTCAAAGGGAGTGAAGTTGGAAGGAATCTTGGAAATTCCACCCCTAAGGGGGTGAAGTGGGTAAGAAACGGAATGCACGCGGGCGAATCCGACGGCAAAATCTTGTTTCATAATAAAACTAATGAGTTTAATTGTTTTTTTTTGTTTGTTGAACGCGCTATAATGTCTTATCTCTCTATTATTCACAAGGAAGTTTACCCGCCCCATGGACATAGAAAAAAATATTTTTTTTAAATTTTTCTTCTAACTTTAGCATCCACACACAATCCAGAAATTACCAAGGAAGCAAATCCATACATCCATCCATCTGAACATCATGCTCACTAACTTTTATGTTTATAAAGTATAATTTAGTAAGTTTAGCAGTAGATGAAAAACTTATACTTCAACAATCTGTTCAAACAACTTTTAATTGGCTCTCTTCCATATTCTATTTATTCATACCCTATTATTGAGCTGAAATCTATCCCTAAATTAAAATAAATAAGTGTGTAAGGTAGGTAAGGATAGCAATAAGGTGATGAGTAAAAAACTTTGAGTAAAGATGTTATGTAATAATCTTTCCACTCCGACCAACTGAAGCAACCAAGTTGTGCAGAATGGAACTCAGATTAACTCTTCAACCAATGATATCAAAATTAAACCTGCTTAAGTACTCGCGTGTTGAGTGACTTCAGCCGTGAAGGGGGGCAGGGAAGTGACGTTTAGATTTCCGTAGCTTTTTCCGTCGATAAGGCATGACGACATCTAATGACTTCCGGCTCTCATAGCCACTAATAGCACTGACGAGCCAATAGCAGTCGTTTAGGTTATTTATTTATCATTGCATCTATTTTTAACATTTTGGGGCAAAAGTTATAGGAGATATCATTTTATACTACACTCAAAAATCCCTTAAGTCTCTCAGAGTGCTATACAATAATATGTTCAGGATGCCGCGCTTCTGTAGCGCGTGTTCGGGGATGTTCGCCGAAGCACAATTCGATGGTTTTGACTTTTGATGCCATATTGAGAAAGAGGGTGGCCTCATTGATGCGCAGAGTGCGTGACAGCGGCAACAGTGTCCTGAAGGTTATTGCAGGCTTGGTACAGGGTCCCTTTTTGGCACACTGGACCAGTCTGCATATAAATCCGAAAAAAAGAACATATTTGTAATTTATTTATGTACTAACATAGGATGTTTGTCTGAGAGTCAAGATTCATAAACAATAGTATAATATATATATACGCGATGGCACCCAGGATATTTAATAGTTTACCTAATAGATTATCAAAAAGTTCAATAAAGTACCCAAATAGTTAATCTAATGTAATAATAATAAATTAATAATAAATTGGCCTGTGGTGTGGCCCTAGAATAGCACCAACCCATCTCTTCCCGTGGGTGTCGTAAGAGGCGACTAAGGGATTTAAAACACCGGAGGATGGGCAGCAGCATCTTTCCGCGTACTATGCCATCACACTGCGATCGCCAACCCGCCTGCCAAGCGTGGCGATTACGGCAAAACCCCCCATGGATAAAATCCTTGGGGGAGGCCTTTGTCCAGCAGTGGACGTCTTTAGGCTGAGAGAAGAGAAGAAGAGAATAATAATAAAAAAAGAACTTTTACAATTATAATTGCTATTTAAAATATAAAACAAAACTAATTTTAGCCGATTTGCATAGTTAAGAAATTATTATTATTTTTTATTTTTTTTAACTAATTCTTTTATTTTGTAATATTTGACTTTGTATGAATTTTATTTTTTATGTTATTTTGTATGTCAAAGAAAATGATTTTTTTTTATTAAATTATTTTAAATTTCGAGATGGTAATGATAATGGTATTCATTTACGATTTTGTAAATAGGGACGGAAATCGGTCACTATTTGATTTGGCTATGAGAGATCGCGTTGGCGTATTACCATGGTGTGATGTCAGCTTAAATTCAAATTCAAATTTATTTGCATAAAATGCACATACTATTCTAGAGTTTATATAAAACTAGCTTTTGTAATTTTCCTCGGAAACAATGAAACGTATGTATCAAAAGTAAGTACTACTCAGTACTTTCAACTACGTGTATGCGAAATTTCAACAATATTGTTTCTGCAAATAAAGAGTGAAGAGGCAACAAACAAACAAATTCACTTTCGTATTTATAATACTAGTTAGGATTTGCTTACACATCATTTGTGGCTACTCCATCCAAGACACGCTTGGGTATTAAGCTAGGTCTAATTATAAAACGTTTTTTTCCATAAACTCTGTTAGTATCCAGTAACACAAGAAATTACTTTAAAACTACTTAGCTCTTCTTCTTATTTACGACTAGCTGCGCCCCGGGGGTCCGCACTCATGGGAATTTTGGGATTAAAAGTACCCTATATCCTTCTCAGTACTCCTAACTATGTGTATGCGAAATTTCAGGAAGATTGGTTTAGTAGATAAAGCGTGAAGAGGTAACAAACAAATAAGCTCACTTTCGGATTTATTTATATAAGTTGGATTTTCCCACATCGACATAATTTTGTTCTCTCGCTAGCCTTTCACCCGACACCATTCCTATTCATGCTGTCTTTAGAGCAATTAACCCAACTTTTCTTAGCTAGTTCAATCTATTTAATTCGTCCTTACATACAAACCTAAGAAATAGCGACAGTTTCAGCAATTTGGCTCAGTTAGTCAAAAGCGCTTTATTGTATGGCAGTGCTGACCTAGATTCCTTCAATGTGGGAATCCAATGAATTAAATTCAAGTCGGTGTAACAGCTAGACGTTTTCCAAACTATATATATTCTTTGAGCGCCTTTTATATAGCTGAATGCGACGCGTCGTCTTGGGTTTCTCTGCAGTCGACTGTACCTTAATATTTGTCGAGGAAGTAATGTAATTGTAGAATAATGAGTTCATTCTAATATGCTGTGTGTGTCCAAAACTATTCAGATTTCATACCTAAATGTACCTTCTGCAGTCTGGCGATAGTGGCCACCAGCTTTAGCGTGTCCGAAGCACGATTCCACAATTAAGGCAAATTTTATTGTCCGCCTTTGGTGCCGACTTTAAACTGTCAGTGAAACCCTTTTGTTATTCCTCGCTTTTAAATGTCGTAAAAACATGTTTGTCCGTTCAAAAACCCTGACTATAAAAGTATTTTTTTTATAGTCAGGGTTTTCGTTACTTTATTTTATTGAACAGCCTTTCACAGATCAATATTATGTAAACTGACCCTAAAATACTTCAAAAATATCCTTAAAACCCTATATTTTTGAGGGCACGCGTTCTTTGCAAAAGAAGAGTACTTATGTGTATTTAAGTCTATGTACCGCCCAAACGTTGTTAAAACATCAAGGACAAAGGACTGCGATGAATGTGTCCCGAATGTAAATCACAGGAAGGGCCCGAAAAATGACCATCCCTGCGTCCCTGATCCACATGTCTTGTTTTAGCTGATTATGATCCTACACATATGCGTATACATTTATAATATTATAAATGTATGCGAAATTTTTGAATGTGAGTGATATATCCTTGCTTCGAAACGTAATAAAGAATCTAAAAATATAACCTTTCCTTCGCATAAGCACTGGAAACAGAAATCCATACCTATCTAAATCAAACAAAGCACTTTGAAGACGAATAGGACAGTCGTTTCGTACACACACACGGCCTTACTTATAAACGTTACTTAAATTTTAAGTCATACTTAGGAGCTGCTTAACAAAAATTCTTACTTATAAACGTTGCTTAGTTTTAATGAGTTGCTTAGCAATGACTTAAATGCACTGTCAAATTAAGCAACCTCGTACCCTTGTTTAAACCCGTAAGTAACAAGATGGCGGTTATTTGTGCACCAGCTGATTCCGTCCGAAGCGTCTTTGTAGCAGGTAGCGTCCTTTTTAGCATTGTTTTGTCTGTTTGCATTTGTAGTTGTTTCTTTTGTGTTCCTCGTGATAATGGATAGTTTTTAAGTATAAGTAGGTATAGATTTTGCAAAGAAAATATGCAAAAAATATTAGGACTATTATAGAGGAACACACTCATTTTTTGATGGATGGATAGGTACATATTTTTAGCAATAATCATTATTTATGCCAAAATTCCTTAATACAATACAAACAATGAAACGAATTGGTACCGTAGTCGCTTCGAGCAACAAGGACTTCCGCGCGACACGGGAGTCCGTGTTGCTATATGCGTGGTCGTAAAATAATTTAACAGCGAAGCTTTTTTTGGCATGTTAACTTTTTAATTTTCAATTGAATGATACCAATGTTGCCATTTCATGACGTTAAAATGGCAAATACTTTTTTAAGCTGACAACATTTCGGCAGTGTTGCGAGAGTAAAATATTTTTTGTGTCAATAACAGTTCATTAGGTAAGACAAGCTTAAGTAACGTTTATAAGTAAAGAATATTTAATTACTAATTAGGGAGTTAAGTAGTCATTAGTTAAGACGATGCTAAGAAGATCATTAGTAGATTTTTATAAGTAAGGCTGACAAACTCTAACTCTGAACACAGAAATAATCCCAGAATTTGAGATAAAAACATGTTTACCTACTAGCCCCGAGGCTTTATCACGTGGGAATTTCGGAATAGAAAGTACCCATGTGTTATTCTCTGTATATTTCTACCCGTATACCAAATTTCATTGAAATCCGTGCAGTTGATGATTGTTTTGCGTGATGGAGTAACAAACATCCCCAGAAAATCACAAACTCTCATCAAATTTTAGAATTTATAAAATTAGTAGGATGTCAGAGACTCGTGATTGTGTAATAGTTAATTTTATTAATTTGTAAATGTTTATAGTAAGCGGGAATACGACAGGCATTCTTGTTTTAGAACCAGATGGCATTTCTATGATTGCATAAATCTGGATAGTTATCAGGTAAAAGTATGCACATAATGAACAGATTTTAAATTAAAATATAGACAATAGTTCGTACAATTTATGCTCTAACTAAAGAAAAAATACACTGAGCGAACTCCAACTGTATAAAGTGAAGTTTCTATCAAAGACCAAGTATACTATATTAATTAAAACTTCATAACTCGCTCGATATTGCTTACATCCGTGCTTTAAAAACTAAAACATGACTGTAGATATTAAAAAAAGATTAGAAATGGCTATTCACAGCTACTATTAACGTAACATTTAATTTCTTATTCTTAATTGTTCCATTTAGATTTATTTTTAATAAATAGTGTAGAAATGATATTTATTTTAATATAATATCAGCTGTTTAACTTATCGTTTCGATTTCATTGTGAGGTCATTTTCTTAAAATCTTAGTCAAGGTAAAATAAATTTCATTCTTTTATTGATTATGCATTTGACAAATACTACACGTTACAGTTCTAACACTTTCTAACTCTATGTAATACGCTCTAATATTTCCGCTTTTTGCAGGAAGAGCAATTTACACATCTGAAGTCTTTTAAGTTAAATTGAAAAGCTGCACAACTCTTTGAAAATAATATTCAAGCAAGACTGTTTTTTTACATTAAAAATAACCCTACGGGAATATGGCAATTAAAACATTCCTGTTTTTAATTGTGTAGTTTTTTTCATCAATAAACGTGACTCTAAATTGCCTTGAGGAAATTTTGACTGCTGCATCGTTTTTCAGATCGTTAATGAATATAAGTCCTAAATATTTACATTTCTGTACCCATGTTATAGGCGTAGGTCGTCGAAAATTTTCAGAATGATAATTTTGTCGCAAACATCGATGTCAACCACACTATTCATCTTAACCGATAACTTTATTACAGACTAATACAACACTTGGCGAAATATTGCTTCGTAAAAGTTATCTCCAACTTATAGATTCTAAAAATATTTGCGAATTATGACGAAATTTCTCAAAACAATTTTACAAGATTCATTAGTGCAGTTTAGTTAATTATTTCAAAGTTAACAATCGAATCAAAATCAAAAGCGAATCTTAACAATCGAATTACAGGGATAGAGAAACTCAGTTACAGACTTCCGCTGCAGTTCACCAATATCTCCTATCGACGCGCTCAACAGAACCACATCGTCTGCATCACTATATTATTATCCTCAGAGGTGTCAAAGCCAGAGGTCTCTACAGGGAATAGACGTTATTAAAACAAACTCTGTCAATACGGCATCCGACAAGGAGAATGCCGAGCTCGACGATAAGTTCGTTAACGTTCAGATTTAACAGCATTCGAGAGGTCAAACCGTCTTCTCCAATACCACAATTTAATCTGTACGATTCCGAATTTGACATCGTTGATTTGGTTTCCACGAGATCAAAATCAAATATTTGACCGAACGAGAGAAGCGAGCGAAGTCTCTAAATCAAATTGGGGCGACAACACATTGTTTGTTTGGCGCTGCCTGGCAGTATATTCAACTCGAATGCCGTAACGGAAAATGGCATGATGCGTCGTGCCACGATGCTCATTTGTTTTACATCTGTCGGAAATGGCGTGACGATGAACTTATTAAACTTTTTTCCAAGCTCTTAAATTGACTTCCTTTAAAAAATATACAAGTTGGATAAAATCTGAGAAGTTGCAAGTCGCAATTAGCTTCAACTTGTATACTTACCATTACAGAGCATGAAAATATGAAATTCCGAACAAATCTAAAGCTACAAACTCATCCTTAAAGTTGAAGCCGGGATCCAGAGTCGGCGTAACTATCAAAGCAGATCCAGACTCCAATTAGAGTGACTACACCTAATCAACTTCTTAGCTTGGGCTGCACTGCAAGCTAAGCTTTTTACTGAATTAGCTTTAGTAGATTTTTGTACATACCTAATTTTTTTATTTTCAACGGCTAATAGCCGCTATAATGATATTTAAGTGCCCTATTCCATATAACGGCAGCTTATAATCCTTACATCTATCAAAACAAATAAAATTGGGGTGTCTTTCTGTAAATTCAAATTAAAAAATGCAAATTTTAAACTTTAACATTTTTTTTGTTTGTTTGTCCGGAGAAATCTACGAAACGGCTTATCCGAATTTAATGGGATTTTCGCTGGAGGGTTAAGAAAGTTACCGAGTAACACATGTGGTAGTTTTTTACCTAGAATCACTTATGATTATTTCGTGAAAAAAAAACACAAACACATAATATAAAAAAGCATAAAAAAGTAATAGTAACAAATATTCAGTGGGCATTTTATCCAAAGGCTCGATGAAATTTAGTACACTCGATAAAAAGTTTTGGATCCATAGTCTCCCCCTAAGGAAAGAGAAGTAGTGTTATAATTGAATTGAATACAAATAAAAACAGTGTTATTTACCTGTAGTTTATCTTGTGGTGTGTTATCGGCTTTATACATGACGTACAGACGTACACTCAGCATTCAGTGAGCTTTAATTATTCCGAGACGCTTTTACTTGTCAGCAAGCAAAGCTTTTACTAAACATTAATATCTTCAGGAAAGTTAAACGAGATTATTACTAAGTCATACATTTGTATGTTTTAGTAATAAATCTAATTATTCTCTTAAGGCAGCACGTAAATAAGATTGGGAATAATATAAATAGTCTTTACATATAAATATATACATAAAATTGACTCCGCTACGGAATGTCTAAGTTCGAAACGTCTATGTACGTTAGTTCTAAAGTTTATGAGTGCGATGTACGTTAGTTCTAAAGTATCCTAGTACTACGTATTCCAGTGCCAAAGTCGAAGTATGCGAGTACGATTTGGTCACTGTCTGATTGGTATATCAACACAGAGACAACGCAGAAATTCTGAAGATGTTTTTGTATAAGAGCAAAGTGAACACTAAGAAAGGAATTTTGAAAATTCCCCTCATAGGGGGTGAAATGGTTGAAAAACTACAAAGAGTTTACAAACAAACAAACAAACAAACAAAACTAAAGTTTTTTAAAGTAAAGGGATTTCTAATACGAATACTAATCCTACTAATATTAAATTTATCGAAATATAATATTATTAGGATTTATAACGAACGATGTTTGGTTGCGTTTACTGTACAATTGTGAGTGGACACAATTACTTAACTTCGCCTGAATTTGATTTTGATGAAAGTACACAGTTAGAGCAAAACCAGGTAATAGCAGATAGGCAACTTTTAATTCTGAAATTCCTACTGGAGCGAAGCCCCGAGGCGAAGCTAATAAAGATACTTTTTATCCAGGCATTCCCACTGGAGCGGCATATATTGTAGGTTTTTTATGAACTTAATTTTTGGTCAGTGGAATCTCCCACTGCTGGGAAAAGACCTGTATAAGTATATTATGTATCTATATAAGTATATAATATTGATTTATATAATTCTGGCTCGGCCTAGTGACATTAATTCTGTACGTGTGCCTGCATTGCGATCCGCTTCTTTACAGACTTGCAATGCGGCATTGCTCGACAATTACCTAGGTTACAGATAGATAGACACAAAGCCTCAGACTAAAGATAGACCAGACATGCAAATAATAATACCATGAAAGAACGAGACAGCTTTATATGAATCTCAGTAGAAAAGATAAGGAGATACTTAATATTTTTTTGTTTTTGTCTTAGTTTCACGCTTGGCCTTTTTGATTTCTAAGCAACTTCTTTTGTTTGCCCTGTATGAGATATAAGCAACCCAAATGATGTAGGCTGTTAATAGTTAGAGGGTAGTAATTGTTATTGTGTATTTTCAATTTAGTAGTATTAGTATGAATCTGTCCCTTACGAGTATACGCGGATGAAATCTCTATGGGATCCTTCCTTTAAGCACCAAGCTCATCGCATTGGTAAGTCAGCTTACTGCGATGTCCATAGCTATTTTTATTTTATCTTATTATTTTCACAGGTACAGTCACAGATTACAGAATACACTTAATACAGTCTTAATTCCACATAACATTTAGACTCCGTAATCCTAAAAGACTATACACGACATTCATAAGTTCACATTACACAAATCAATACAAATTATTTAATACAAACAAAAATGTATACTATATGTTGCTAGGAGCTAGATTGTGGGGTAATGAGGCTAAAGGCGATGGCTGACGGTTTTTTTACGTGCAAGTCTCTGGTACTACCAGTCTAATACGATTTGTTTTTTAACATGATAGCCATTTAGTACTGCATCTTGTGTGCATAAAAATCCTAAAAAAGAGGCTATAGTCTATTTAGCATTCCGAAATTCACACGAAATCGATCCGCATTGCTCAGCTTGTAATAGTATAAAACTTAAATTAAATGTTGTAGTTAAACACATGGTACCTATTTGTACAATAAATATAATTTAGTTTTAGGTTTTGAATACATTCGATGAACCTCAATAATAGACTTTCGGCGCATTATGACATATTTGAATAACATGGAAATAATAAGTACTAGTACTTATTACTTCCATGTTATTCACTAAGTATTAGTACTTATTACTTCCATGGTGAATAATCATTCCTTCTGATTATCCCCTGAACTTCTAATGATATGTCAAAAAAATTTAAACGAATCCACGCTCTCTGTTTAATTAAACTTTTGTGACACTGCAGTGATGGTTAAAGTTAGAGCTATGTTTGTTCGAAAATAGAGGTAACTTCTCAAAAAAGTTGTTGCATGCATAATTTGGATTTTATAATGAATTAGTTCATTGTTCCCTTCTTTCGGATCTGCATATTCATAATATTTTTAATTTGTGATAAGGATGCGGCACTGGTACACTAGAAATACAGTTCGTATGTCTGTGTTGTTTGGTTTTCATACAACAGGATGCTTTTAGTTCAAGTAAAATAAACAAAATGATGTGTCTGTATTTTTAAAGGATAGTGAGACTGACCCAAAATATGATAGTTAATATTATTATTTAAATTATGATTATTATTATCTACCTGATTCAGCACTATTAGTAGGCTAATTTAACAAGCTAATTATTTAAAAATAAAAAACACGACTGACAACTTAAAAAGCCTTTTCACTCGGAGGAATGTAAGGAATCTAACAATTATACCTCTCACATCAAAATCTGTTAAGCTATTCAGGACTTATAGTGGAAAAAAGAAACTTACATACATACTTAAACCCTGAAAACATAACACTCCTTTTTTGATCAGTCGCGTTAAAAAATAAATAATTAAACGTAATATGGTACTTGATTAAATTAAATTTATTTTATGCTATACTAGCTGTGGTCTGAAGTATGGATCCCCTGGGAATACCTCAAAAGAGCTCTCAATGTGTTTCTCCTCCTTCGAGATCCCATTTATCTTTTAACTATTATTTTAACATGTCGGCTGATTAGCGCTCTGGTAAAAACCTAAGTGATTCTTTCATAAATGTTTCTATCATAGACAATCATTCTTTAATAGACATATGAACTTGATTGACCAAAAACAGTTCATAATAATGTGCTCGAAATTCAAATTTTTTTACAGATTGGTTACAAATTCTTTGAAACCAAAACACACCAAAAATGTCAAACTTGACAAAAATGAGCTTCACTGAAGATATTACCTGTCCTTCACCAACATAGGCAAAAACCATATCTGATATCCCGCTTCCTCAGCTGTCTGTGCCACTAAGTAATTTTTTTTCTAGCTCTATTGTTTCTATCAAATAGTTAGCAAATCAATCTAGAATTATATATTATGTAAGCCATAGATAATTATAGGTCGTCACGCTTCATACGTAGACATTTTAAATCGATGCTGTAACGTTTCAGCGATGAAAAAGTAATTGAAAAATCAATAATAGACTAATTAAAAGTAACTACTCCTAAAATCGATACACTGCAAAAACGTTTACGCCTCGTGTTGTGACGTAGCCTGCTATCTCTTTCTGGATTCGTGTCACAGTATTTTGTGAAAATATCGGTTTGTCATGTTTGTTTGTTGTCGCATTTCTGAACGGATCCTTACGAATCTTGGCACACGAGTTCCTTAATGAGCGATTTTTCTGACAATTAAGAAAAAAAAATCAGTAGTATAAAAAAAAAATGTTGTAATAATGGCTGTACCTATATTGTGCGCTTTTTATTGTCAGCCAGAGGCAGAAAAAAAATCACATATATAACAGTTTGACAGTTGCACAAATCACAATATTGATACTTTTTAGATGTTTTTTATTAGGTTTTTTTTTTAATGCCAACCCCGTGCATTTTTGCTTTTTGAATGGTCTCGCCTTTTACTAAGCGCCACGTATGAATTCATCTGGAACTATTATTTTTTTTATTTGAGTTTTGGATAATCCCTCATTTATTTGATTTTTTGTCACTGCATTTTTGGTAGGGAGAAAATGGGTTCTATAATGCTGTGTGGGGAAGTTGTCTAGTGTGCAGGTCTACTGTTGTCAAAATCACTAGTCACGATTTAGTAAATCTTGTTACAATATTAGGCTCCGCTCCAATAGAAATACGGAATAAAATAGCCATCTATTGTTGCTGTGTTTTATTGACAAGCAATGTCACAGTTATGTGTTATTCCAGGTAAACCACGGATACCTAATGGCATCGAATTCCGCATAGTTGAGGCATGGCGTGATTAGGTACAGGCTAATAATTACAGAAATCTGATTTCAATAGCAGTCTTGTAATTAGCATAGGTATAGTTTTGTTAAGAGGTTGTCCATTAATTATTTGAGACATTAAGGAAGAAGGGTTGATATGAATCTCACAATCTTTGGGTTTTCTAACAACCTCTCATCGTTCACCATCTCCCACCCATACACAGAAAAAAAATCATTCTTTAATAGACATATTAACTTGATTGTCAAATGAAGCCCAAAAACGTTCATAAAAGTGTGTTCCAAATTCATTTTTTTTTACAGACTTATTTTTTTTACAGCCTACAAATTCTATGGAACCAAAACACACCAAAAATGTCAAACTTGACAATAAATTTTCTTCACAGAAGAAATTACCTGTCTTTCACCAACATAGGCAAAAACCATATCTGACATCCCGCTTCCTCAGCTGTCTGTGCCTGTAAGTATTTTTTTTTAAGCTCTATGCTCCCACCGCACCGTTGCGTTGTGAATTACGAATGAAAAATTCTGAATTTTTCATGCGAAAAATATTAAATTTATTATCGTTTACCAAGCACAGATCTCAAAGGTCTCGTAGGTCGAAACAAGTAAACAGTTCAACGTATCCATATTGATTGGATTAAAACAAATCGAACTATCCAAGTGGAGTCGGGAAGCCATGAGATCCGGCGAAGAGCTGCCGAATTTCGCTGAATAATTTAACTTGTCAATAGTTGTCCCGGTAAAATAGACTGACATAGTTGACTCTGAGTTTTAGGCGGTTTATTTAAGGATATTCTAGTACGATCCCCAATTTACAAGACTGTACATGTACAAAAACTAATTAATATAAATTCCATTACAATCTCGCCGCAATGTAACATCACTTTCTCACTATGTAAACTGCTGGACACAGCGTTTAAGACGATAGTTAAATTAGGTTCGTATATGCAATCAACATACATAATATACCTGCCTATTTTATATTATATTCGGGTCAGTCCTCCCAAACAATATATTATGCTTCCTTTGTCCCAAATTATGTTTCGTAGCGATGAGATTATATTGTGTAGACCACCCGATATTTTTAATGGAGACGAAAATCTGTGAAAGGAATGGAGAATAAACCTCAGTCGGCTCTGCTTATTTTAGTTAGTCTCTAGTTTAAAACTAAAATAAGCTGGGATTTGTCTTAAGTTGAAAATCAGTTAAGAGTCCGTAATGGGTGTAACGGACCGAGCATTTTCTGTTTTTCTTATTTAATTTTCTTTTAACTTGCGTTGGTTTTCTCAGTACATTTCAATTAAACAACATTTTGTCTTAGAAAAAGGAGAGAGGCCTTTGCCAATGAATTGGAACATTGATGGCTATTAAATAATAATTAAATTAAAGTACATATTTTAGCGCAGTTCTTAGTTGTCTCCTGGTAACCTTAATAATTCTTGACTGTGTACAAATTGGTACTACTACGCGGTAGTATTGTTAGAATTTTCTTGTATTTTCTGTTCAAAGGAAATGAATAAGTTAATTTGAAATCTGAGAGTTATTGAGTTTACGCAAATACTACCGAGATCATAAAATACAAAGTTGATTTTTATATAACTTGGAAAACAAGTTTGTTTTTTCTAATACTGCACCCTCGGGCTGCGCTCGGACAGGAATTTTAAGGGTCAAAAGTAACAAATGCCCAGTTTTAAATAAAAATCTACCCGTGTAACCATTTTTTTTATCAGATAACATTATAAATAGTTTCATTAAAAATCCACCTAGTAGGTGAGTTTAATTCTCAACTACTAGGTGGATTTTTAATGATATAATAATATAATTTTATGGCCATAAATTAAAAATAGAAAAAGTACGAAATAGTCGTGGTCATTACATGGAATGAAACACACAGAACGACTACGTATCTAAAATTATAGGTACTAAAATAAAAATAAATAATTAAATTAGATAGAAATGCCCAGAACCATCTGGGCACGTTACCGTGAGGCACTACTGCTTAAATCCTACTAATATTATAAATGCGAAAGTTTGGATGTGAATTTGTGAGGATGTTCGTTACTCAATCACGCAAAATCTACTGAACATATTTTGATGAAATTAGGTATTACGGGTAGAAAAACACCAAGAATGGCACATAGGGTACTTTTATTCCCAAAATTCTGGCCTGTGGTGTGGCCCTAGAATAGCACCAACCCATCTCTCCCCGTGGGTGTCGTAAGAGGCGACTAAGGGATTTAAAACACCGGAGGATGGGCAGCAGCATCTTTCCGCGTACTATGCCATCACACTGCGATCGCCAACCCGCCTGCCAAGCGTGGCGATTACGGCAAAACCCCCCCATGGATAAAATCCTTGGGGGAGGCCTTTGTCCAGCAGTGGACGTCTTTAGGCTGAGAGAGAAGGTAAATAGGGATCTCTGATTATCAAACTCTGACGGCCCCTCTCACCGCAATATATAAAGTTTAATCAGTATTAGAGTAGCATCCTAAACAAATAGGTTACAATCCATTCTGCAAACTTTTTCATCAATATTATTAGGATAGGGCAGTAACTCTGTGATACAAATCAATTCTCAAGCCTACCGTACCCACTAGAGATGTAGTAACGAATATTCGTATTCACGAATATATCCATGTTGTTGAATTTTCACATTAGTATTCGCTAAAGTCTTGTAAATATTATGCAGTTGTGTAATTTCAATAGAATTAGGTTTATCCTTTGTGACAAATTACAAAACAAAAATTAAATTTCCGTTTTCAACTTATCAAATGTAAATAACCAAAACAACATCGCGCGCAACATCGGGTCGTTTTTAATATTTCTTTAAAAATATAATCAAGGCATAATACTGTACCAACGAATATTAAACAAGTGATATGGACAGTGACCTATAATGGTTAGTGTTGTAAATGGAAAATAATAAACAATATTGGCAGTAAATATAGAAAACATAGTGAGGTTGAGATATGTTTTTTGCGGGAAAGAAAGTGTTCAATAGGATAATTTTGGCATTTGCGATTGTTTACCAACAATTCAAATACTGTGAAAGTGCTATGAAAGTGATTATTTCCATCCGAAGTCTATAATTAGAACATCCCAATTGGTTTTTACGAATATCTACCTACCTCACTCATAAATTATTCATTGAAGGATCTCAGTACTTGTTCATTTTCGCCGCTTACGATACGAGGTCTTTGGCTCAGCGGGAAGTACAACGAACAACAACAACGATCGGCCCGTGTTCGAATCCCGGCAGCGGCGGGCGGCGGCGCTTCCATTCATGTGGTTCCATCTTATTTACATTGAATCATTAAATATTTCAATATAAAATGTGCGCGCTGCGAAAAGATGAAGTCACGACGACGCTTCGCAACTGGATGACGATGTAATTGACAGATGCAGTATTGACGTCGCGGCGACGACGACGACGCGTACTTGAGGCATGAGGAGGCGTGAACTAAAATAAACGGACTGAGATTGAGTCGTTAGTCGTCGGTTTAGGAGTATACTTATTAAGCGATAAATTTTGTACCTACTAACTTGTAAATATTTTAAACAAAAAAAAGTTTTTTTTTGTCGATAGTAGGCATCTAATGACCACATATACATATTTGCATCTATGCTTAATCGATTAGATAAATTTTAAATTTTACTTGATGTACTAACCTACTACCTACTACTACTAAACAAAATTTTTAAATATTTTTTTTTTTATAACCTTAGTTTTAATTATACACATTTTATAATTTTATACAAAAATTATTAAATTAACTACTTAGAGACATTATAATAGTATAGAATTACCAAATTATAACTATTTAAATACTAGTTGTTATGTAAGAATTAAATTTATTGTAATTTAAGTTTGACATTTGAATTTTTTTTTTTTTTTAGATTTATTGCCTACGTTGTTCACTAGACATGATTTCTCATTATTGACAGATATATTTTAAATGTTCTCAATAAAATAAATATTTGTAATGATAGGCATTCAATTTTATTCTATAAATATATATATTTTTTTTTTTTTATTATTGTGAATTTGTTTTTTATACTTTTTTAATATTATTGTGAATTTATTTTTTATACAATTTTATTTTTGATTTCATTTTATGTTCACATTTTCTTGATTTATATTTTTTGCATGCTCAATTTTTTAATGTAAATCAATTAAAATTATATTTTCGCTGCGATTATTAATATTATTTGGATTTTAATAATGTCATTGCCAGACCCAGCGTTATCCGTACCGGTATCTTCAGTTCCTACTCAGTCGGCTCTTTCATTGGATGGATTTGAGAGGTGTGATCTTTGCAATCAGCCTAGGTTTTTAGAGGACGCAGAGGACTAAATGTTCATATCAGTAAGGTTCATAAGCCGGCGGCGGCGGTTCCTATCGTCGATAATGTGGTCGCGCCGGCTCAAGATCAGCCTGCAGATGTTCCTGATGGCGCTCCTCTGTGGGAAATGTTGAGTAGGTGTAAAAAAACTATGCCTGTCGTTAAAAGAATTCCTAGGGGTGCAAGAATATCGGTTGCAAGGGTTCTAAAAAGTGTTATTGACAAAGTAGTTTTATTAAATGACAAGGCAAGCTGGGAGCAACTCTTAACTTTTTCTTTCAGAGTATTGCATGTTTGTAGAGAGAGTAATAGTTCAGTTTCTTTAACGCAACTTATAAAGGATAATTGCAACCTCCAGGGGCACTTCATGAGTTTTAATGTTGAAACCCGGAATCGATCTAGAAGTTATGTGCAGACTACTGAGAGCAGAATTAGGAGAATTGAGGGCAAAGTAAGCGATGGCGATGTGAAGGGTGCAGCTCAATTGATATTTTCTAGCGACACTATTGCTCCAGATGTAGTAGAAACTTTTACATCTCTAAAAGAAAAACATCCACAATCCTTACCTCAGCAACATCCGTTACCTGATGTCTCTTTAGATACTAATATTGCACTTCAAGTCACAACGGATGATGTAAAGGAAGCTTTAAATAGTTTTAAAACGGGCTCAGCAAGTGGCTTAGACGGGTTATCAGCACAACATTTGAAGGACTTGGTTTGCGGAGCGACAGGTGATTCAGGAAATGCCCTCATTCAAAGTTTAACTACTCTCGTTAATTTTATGTTGTCTGGGAAAGTGCCTGTTGAGGTGGCAAGAGTGTTATATGGGGCTAATTTATGTGCCCTTTTGAAGAAGGATGGGGGTATACGTCCAATTGCGGTAGGTTGCACAATCAGGAGACTCGTCTCCAAAATTGGTTGTAGAAAGATTGCGCCTACTATGTCGCCATATTTTAGCCCTAGGCAGTTGGGATTTGGCGTGCGAGGAGGTTGTGAGGCTATTGTACATGCTTCCAGAACATTCTTACACTCTGACAATGGTGAAGTGTTATTGAAAGTAGACATCTGCAATGCTTTTAATTCAATGGACAGAAGCGTTTTCTTAAGGGAAGTAAAGAAACGAATTCCTTCTCTGTATCCCTATCTTTGGCAGTGCTATGGTTCTCCTTCTGATCTCGTCTTTAACAACCAATTGATTGTCTCGTCAACGGGTTGTCAGCAGGGGGATCCTTTGGGGCCGGTTTTATTCAGTCTAGGTATCCATTCAATAATTACTGAACTCAATTCACCGCTAAATGCTTGGTATCTAGACGATGGCACTTTGGGCGGTAACGTTGTGACGGTGAAATCGGACCTGGAATCTCTTTTGGCCCAATTTGAGGAAATAGGCTTAAATCTAAATTTCTCTAAGTGCGAGCTATTTATAGGAGACAATTTCACGAGCTTAGAAAGGGATGAGATTGCTACAGCTTTTAGTTCCTTAGCGCCTGGAATAACGGTAGTGGATAAGGACTCTCTTCGTATTTTAGGAGCCCCGATTTTTGACGAAGCTATCCCTAATTACATAACAGACCAAGTTGAAAAGTTTAACGCTTCGTCAGATCTTCTTTTCAAAATTAACGCACATATGGCTTATTTCGTTGTCAAGAGTTGCTTATTTGTGCCGAAATTTACATATGTTTTAAGATGTTCTCTCGTATGGAAGAGTCAAAATCAGTTGGGGGTTTTGGACGAATTGATAAGAGTTTCATTGGTTAAAATTTTAAATTGCCATATATCTGATGAGGCTTGGGAATTTGCTTCTCTTCCAATTCGCTTTGGGGGCATTGGAGTCCGCAAGGCTTCTTCTGTGGCCCTCCCTGCATTTCTTTCTTCCGTTCACGCTTCATCCTCATTGTGCGGTAATGTCCTTGGCCCAAATATGGGTTCCGCTGAGGTGTGTGGTTTGAGCGAGGCTAGAGAGGCATGGAGATAATATGGATTAGTTGACTTGCCATTGAACCTTTGCTCTCAGAGATCATGGGATGGTCCGCTTTGCAAAAATGATCCAGCAAAGGGTGATTGCTCAGTGTGACAATGTAGCAGATCGTTCTCGTTTGCTAGCTTTGTCAGAAAGGGAATCGGGCTACTGGTTACAGGCACTGCCGTCCTCTCATATAGGCACATTATTGGATAATTGCACATTTACTTTGGCTTTTGGATTAAGATTGGGTGCCAGCATTAATCAACCCCATATGTGCAACTGTGGTACTATGGTGGACAGCCTAGGTCATCATGGTCTCTCTTGTGTGAGGAGTGCGGGCCGAATTCCGCGTCATGCGTCGTTGAACGATATTATCCGTAGGACTTTGGCCACGGTCGGTGTTCCGTCGATTTTGGAACCGAACGGAATCATTCGCACTGACGGCAAACGCCCGGACGGTTTATCTTTAGTCCCGTGGTAATTGGGCAAGTCTCTTGTTTGGGACGCCACGTGTGTGGATACTTTGGCACCCTCGCACTTGTCTTCCACTTCAGTTCACGGTGGCGCGGCTGCTTGCACTGCTGAGTCAGGTAAAAAGCGGAAATACGCGGGTCTGGTTGACAGTTATAACTTTTTGCCATTCGCAGTAGAGACAATGGGTCCCTGGGGCCCTGAGGCTAAAAAATTTTTAAATCAAGTCTCAACGCGTCTCATCGAGGCAACTGGAGACCCAAGAGCTGGCGTCTTTTTTGCTCAGCGCATAAGCCTCGCAGTTCAGCGGGGTAATGCGGCGAGTATCCTGGGCACACTGCCTCGGTGCGGCGCGTTCGAGGAGATTTTTTATTTGTAAACGTAATAATAATATTGCTAAAAAAAAAATTAAAAAAAAAAAAAATAAAAAAAAAAAAAAAAAAAGAACCAAGTAATAGGTTGGCATCTTTCGTTAATGCTCAGCAGTTACCAGAGTTTTTTAGATAAAAGTTTTTTTAGACTACTAAGTAGGCAAACATGCGGCCCACCTGATGGAAAGCGGTGACCGCAGCCTATTAAGTCTATAGGCAACGGTCAACGCTTTCCATAAGGTCCATATATGAATGTCTGCAGCACCAGGAGTGTCACGCGTCGAAGCTAACCTTCGACTCAAAGGTGATGACAATAAAACTGAAAATTAAATTTTTATTCACATTCCTTAAAGTCGTTGGTCACAACACTAGTGCCGACGACATAGATGGCCTGCGTGGCGCCTCGTGGCCTTATTCCGTGCGTATGATAGCGAGGCGAGGCCAAGGCAGATATATGAGCACCGTGACGTCATCACGCTTTCCCCTGCCAAATTCGCACTGCCTGGCAGACCGGGCGCGCGACGGCGCCAAAGCTTAGCAAAACTGCTTCAACTGTTTCAGTTTGACACAATTTTAATAGTTTTTAGGGTTCCGTACTTCAAAAGGAAGTAACAAAACCCTTATAGATAGGTTCACTATTCCCCGTTTGTCTATCAAAGTCGATTTTCTCAAGAACGCGTTGAGGAATTGAGCGGTAGATGAGTCTCTTCTGAAATGGAAATATTGTACTATATGCAAAAAAATGCGAGTTGCGAGTTTTTTGGCCTTGCATTTGTCAGGTTTTTTACTGAACGGGGAGGAAAATCACAGGAAAAATACTGGCAGTTATGAAAAAAAAATCCACGACCATGAAACAAAGTTCTTAATTTGAAAAGATATTTATGATCAGCGTAATTAGGAATGTATATTTTTTAACAATGTTAACTTTTTGATGATGCGTCCCAAATATTATTATTTTAACTGACAACACTTCGCAGTCGTGCGTATTAAATCAAAACCTAAGTCACTAAAATTACTAAAAAATATTTTTTCACCTACAAAGCATCATCAAAAATTTTCTAAGAAATCTATGCCAACGTAATCACAGCCCCATTATTTATCTGCAAAAGACCGAATTTCGTTTGACACCAGGTTAACACTATATAATACAGAGTCCAGACATTTAGTGATGTGTATCGAAATAACAATACGTTGACGCATTTCATAATAAAAATACAGCTATGTGGCGCGTTAATCTGTCATCCGTGCCAGATTTTCGTTGTTGTGTCCCACACAATATCGTTATTAATAGGTCCTAATATAACATACCCAGTCAAGGGCTGTATCAAACATTTCGGCTTCTGTCCGTGAAATACTGTATTATTTATACCATAAAGTTATTTATTCCTTTATTAATAACTATAAAATTTATACCACTATTATTGTTTTTATTCAGCCGTTTAGATCCCCCACTGCTGGACAAAGGTCTCCCTCTCTTCCCTCCACTTATCTCTATCTTGAGCTATTGATATCATATCTGCAGAGTGTGAATCTAAGTCATTCCGCCTTCTTCGCCGGGATATATATTATATGTATACTATAATAATTTAATGTCTTGCCCAGCGTGCCCTACTACCTGTACGCTAAAAGACCTGTATGACGCAACAGATAATGCTGTATCTGTGGCGTCATATTGGTCATCACAAATTTTTCCCGCCGAGTCGACACGCTAAGAAGAAGAAGAAGTCTTGAAATGCTCATGATTACTGAATTAAATTTTAATTATAATCTATACTGTAAAGAACCCAATTAATTGGCAACTGCCAAACAAACTTACTTCGATGTTGACAATTCTGCTACAAAGTTTCTTGGAACTAAAGTATGATTCCTAAACTATTCCGATTTACTTGCGCTCGCAAAAGTAATGAACTATTCGACACAAACTATCGGACGATTAAAAGTCTGCCTTCCTTTGGCTTGCTCGCTCAGGCCCCACGTAAATTTAAATAACTATAGGTTCCTACATGCACCAACGACAAACTTGGAGTTTCGTAGAGAGTTCTGTAATTTAGGGCATAAAGATATCAGACGGCTTTACATGCCAGGTACATGAATGCATTTGCGAAACTGGGCTTTATGCACTGCTTATGTAATAAGTTTTTGATGTGAAAATGTGCCCGTGAAGACCAAGATTCAAAAAGTATTTCAATTTGACTTAACTGCACTCCAGAACCACTGTGTAAACTATACCATTTCTTTAGTACTCTCATATAGGAAATAAGATATGGTGAAAAAATTCCATGCGAGCAGGACTTGAACCCGCGACCAGGTCTTTATACGACCTTGCTCTTCCAACTGAGCTATCGCATTTCAATACTGCACATCGAAAATCTTCACCATATCCAATTTCTATTGAAACGCATTAGGCATGCGTAACCATATCTTATTTCTGGGTGCCCTTTGTGCTTAAAATTTTTGTCTCTAATTTCACTTCGCCGAACCTTATTGGCCTAAACATGTTATGCACAATTATTGTCTCGCCTAATTGATGTTTTTGCACAATAATAATTTAGCCTAATAATTATTAGATGCAATTTTTGAGTCTCTATTATTAGATGTTCTAAAATCGTTTGGCTTTTAATTACTTACTGTAATAATCACTTCTTATAATTATAACTAATTGAATATTAGTAAATTTAATTATTACTATTAGCACTTTCTCACCGGCATGGGTACTGTGACATGTCTATCACAGCAGTGCCGGAGATAAGAACAGTCCAGTCTGTCGTCAATCATTTTCAGAATGATGTTAGTAATGCACTACTAATAATAATTCCTAAAAATCTTGATAAGTCACAGATCCGACTTAGAGCACCCCGAGTTTCCGAGTCAAGTTTGCCCTATACTAGAGTGTTATTCCTTCGCGCGGAACCAGAAGCTCGCAAAGGAGGTCCTGAGAGAAATGAAGGCACGAGGCCGAGGTCGAGTGCATGAATGAATCGAAGGGCCGACGGAGCGAGTCTTCTGGTGGAGCCACCCAGAAATACTTGCATGCTGCATGCTTGCTTGCATGATGCATGCTTGCTTGCATGCTGCATGCTTGCTTGCATGCTGCATGCTTGCTTGCATGCTGCATGCTTGCTTGCATGCTTGCTTGCATGCTTGCTTGTATGCTTGCTTGCATGCTGCATGCTGCATGCTTGCTTGCATGCGGCATGCTTGCTTGCATGCTGTAGGCTTTCTTGCATGCTGTATGCTTGCTTGCATGCTGCACGCTTTATTCACACGCTTTCTAATGTAACTTTCTTTTACTTCTCGACATTTATCAAACACAAATCCATCAATGTTTAATTTTAGTCCCCCCCCCCCCTATTAGATTTAAATACTTTGTAATAATTATCAGAAATTATTATAACAGAAATAATTAGGTGTTACAATTTTGTGCTTAATTGCTTTGTACGAAATATTAATTAGTATTTGTGAATATTAGAAATAATCAATTATTAGGCCTAATGACTTATTTGAAAAGTAAATATACGGCGATAAAAACTTAGGCGAATCAAAAATAGGCTAAACTAAATTAGAATTCATAATAATGTACGAAACAATGTTGTACTAAAAGTTTGTGCACCAAACTACATTAGGAGTACAAAAAATTAGGGGAAACAATAGAGACCCCTTATTTCTATATGAGAGTACTTTAGTACTAATATTGCATCTGAGATGCTCAAAAATCCAAAAAATAAACTATACCATTTCTTGTTTTGAATAGTAAGATAGATTTTTAGGGTACCGTACGTCAAAAGGCAAAACCGGAACCCTAGAACTCACAGGGGTCACGCAAAATTTTGAAACAAACTGTGTAAACACGACCTTGCCAATTCTATCTACATTGACAGATTAATAAGATGGGAATACGAACTCCGTGGTAAGTCCGGAGATCGCGCAGAATTCACGTACAATAAACGTAAACAATTATTTTGTTGTTTACTCTATTGGAGCGCGAAACCACAAATATTGAGAATTTGGAAAAACGAGGCTATAGAAGTGTAATTGATGCGCTTGATGCGTGTTTTCGAAGTCTGCTCACTCACATCACAATCGATTTGAAGTTCCGTTCAACTTTGAATTTTCAATTCCGTGCTCTTCTTGTTTTTTAATTAAGTGTCAGAGATATCCATATTCACATTAATAAATAAAATTGGATCATTGTCTATAATTTCAATATAACTGCAAATTTTAAATTGCGTAATATTGTACCAGTAAAACATTTTTTTTTTTTTAATTTTTGTCTGTCTCTCTATTTGTCCAGGGTAATCTTTGAAACGGCTTAACCGATACTATATTTTGCTATAGGTATAAACAAGTTAAAGAGTAATAAATTATACTTCAAAATATCATTGGTGAAAATTGAAAACCACCTCAAAATTCACACAGACAAGGCTGCGTGCACAAGCTAGTTTTCATATAAACGACAGCAGATGGCACTTCTATTTGCATTCCAAATTCTGTGACGATGATGTAATTCTTTGAAGCGGTGGGCTGGTGACCCGACACGTGCCGTCAACAATACCAATCTGTGACCGTAGAGCGGCTACAAATTAGTCATTCTTATAATTCCGCGCTTTAAACACATAGAAGCTTCGTTAAAATCATAATTCGACCTCCGTGGCCTAACGGTCATCGTGCGGCCTTCCACCACCGGGCTGACACACCCGATGTCCCGGGTGTGATCCCCGATCGTGTCAAGATGTAAAATGACCTTCTTCAGATTGACTTGGGTCTTGGATGTTTATCAAAATATGTATTTGTTATATTAATCAATCAATCGACAGACAAAGTGACTTTTCGATTCCTTAACTTCAGGTAAATGGCAATTTGACGACCTCCGTGGCCCAACGGTCATCACGCCGGACTGCCACACCGGAGGTCCCGGGTTCGATCTCCGATCGGGTCAAGATGGAAAATGATATTTTTCAGATTGACCCGGGTCTTGGATGTTTATCTACATATGTATTTGTTATAAAATATAGTATCGTTGAGTTAGTATCCCATAACACAAGTCTCGAACTTACTGTGGGGCTAACTCAATCTGTGTGATTTGTCCGTATATATTTATTTTATTTATTTATAATTTAGTAGTGAAATAAACATTTTAGCCAGAAGTCGGCGGGGCTTACCATAAAAACAATCACCCAATCGGGCTGCGGCCACATTAGGCCACGTTTTCCAACTAACAGTTCTCTGGCATTTGGCCAAGTCATAAATTTATATGAATATGTAGTTGTATACCTATGTTACCTACATGCAACAATAGCTTAGAGAATATAGGCATGTAGGCGTAATATGTAAAGTCGTATCTTCGTCCTGAGAGCTCTTGTCGGTGTCTGTGTGAAAAGAAACAGCAAATGTCCAACGTTCATAGAATATTTAGCGATTGAAAACAACCCTTTGAAATGTCAATTCGAAATATGCATATTATTCAAATTAAGTTAAAAAAAATTACAGACTGAAACATAGTCCGCGGAAGCTCATTTCTCAAAAGTACATTTTTTAAACTCGCATTTCGTATTTACCTACTTACTTTGAAGTTTTTAAAAAACTTTTGTTTAGGGGTTATATCCACAAACCCATTATTTATGGTGGTTCAAGTTGGTGGCCAAAAGCTGTCTAGAATACAGGTGTTATGACATAAGAGAAATGATAATAAATTCTTTATTGTTTGAAAAGGCGCAAACTAGTTGAGTAGGTTGCACAAATCTTGCGAACTGTATATATGTATACAAACCGATAAAGTATATAAGGTAATCTATTTAAGCCACTTTTGCCTCAAATCGATGACCTTTTCATACATGATCCATTATGAGCTCAGCTGAGAATAAGGCTGAAATGTTAAGTTAACCTTTCATAAATAACTATGACTTTCTAATATATTCTCAACATCAGCCATTTGCCTTTTGTCCAGCCGGCAAACAATCTCTCCATTTTTTCAGTTGACCCGGCCTTATGAGAAATCTATCCATTTCTTATCCAACTTATTCAAATTATTTCGCATCACATTCAGTTTTTTCTTTATTATATTCAACCGTTCATGTCCCACTGCTGGGCAAAGGCCATTCATTCCCATCTTGAGCTTTCGAGACTATTTCGGTCTCGAAAGCTCAAGATGGGAATGATTGGCTATAAATATATTTATTTATTTAAACTTTATTGCACAAAATACATGTGTAAAAGTACAATGTGCTGTCTTAATCCAAAAGCCTTTTCTACCTCAGGGTAATGCATATTATCAGATCTGTCAGTCTTGAGTAAACGCTTACATTTGAACTAATATTTTTAATATTAAAATCAATAAACTCTCCCTCTCTAATTCCGCAGCCATTTTAAACGGCATTTAAAAATAATAACCGATACATACGCTAGGACTCGTCAGCTCTGCTATAATAACTCGGTGGTTTGCATCGCCTTCAGCATTGCGGCAGAGGCATCAAACTGTCGCATTAGAAACACTTTATCGAGCAACTAGCTCCCCGACTAGGGTTCAATAGACAACTAGCTCTTCGACTAAGGTTCGATAGTCATAGTCTATTTGTCCACATAGATAGTCATTTAATTGTAAGACATATGTTGTAAAGTGGCGTCACTGGAGAAAATGCAGCAGTGGAGTTTGTTTCGCCGCCTCTCCTCCACTTGCGCTTTGGAGGCGGTGGTAACCTTAGCTATGACGTCAACTAACAAAAAAACAAGAATATGACGATTTATAAGTGCTATTTTTAACCCTATTTAAATAAAAACAATTGACTTTAACAAGTTAGTTTAAGTTATGAGATACTGCATTGTCTGCTTATAGTAAGAGGTCGTGGAATCGAATCCAACGGAAAATCTACTATGTCTAATTTTTCGATTGATAATAGCGTAGATTAAATAGAGGCGTTCTCTGGGACTTACCCGGCATCCTAGATGAGCGACGAAACGCTGCCCAGTGCGATTCGATGCAGTGCTACTAGGCAATTTCATCCGTGTTGATCTATCTATCTATCATACCATCTGGATAACTGGCCACCGTACGTTTTAAAAGACACTTCTGACCACGTCCGACCAAACTGTGGACCTGCGGCGACCGTGTTCCCGAACCGATACGACATTGGAACCTTCAAAAAACGATTCTACATCTTCCTAAAAGGCCGGCAACACTCTTGTGATACCCCTGGTGTTACAGTAGTTCATGGACAGCGGTGATCGCTTACAATCAGGTGACCCGTTTGCTTGTTTGCCGCACTATGTTATAAAAAAAGAAAATACAAGTCACGTACATTACATTAGATATCCATACATCGCCGCTTAACCTGGTTGTCCTAGCAAAAACGCTCACCTACGACAATGGATTTAAGACTTGTAGCGGCCGGTTCGTTCTATAGTACAGCCGAATGCAGCATTCTTAGAATTTAAAATGTCCTTCGAAATCATACTTATATTGGTCGACACGTGACACTCTGGTTGGTCCAAAGTCACCCCTGTGACCTTTTAAATATAAATTTGTGTACTCGTATTAATGGACAGTCACGTGGCAGGTTTTAATGAAGCAAAGCCTTAGTAAGCCGGTATTGTTTATCGTTTATAATCTATTGTTATTTTCATTAGATAAACCGATTCCCGTGATATTGTTGACTAAATATCACGAGAATCTGCTTACTTAAAATTGCGCCTACTATGGTATCAGAATTATTGCTCAAATCAGGAAAGATGTATTCTTGGAATTCAAGGCGATTGAAAGCTTTATAAAAAGTTTTACAAAAATAACATTCCACAATTAAACATTTTAAAAATAAACTTCTGAAAACAAATTATTTGAGCTTTATTGGAAACTCCAATTTGGAATTCTGGGATTGACATTTAAGATCGGAGGTCATTTGGAGGGTAAGGCTTCTATTAAAATTGGTGTGCCTGGGAAAGCAAAGCTGTATTTCTAGCCGTAACACAGGATACGAACAAGTCTGGCCACACTAGGAATACTGCTCTCATTTTGGGCTGGGATACCGGAACATCAACTCCGTCCATTTGATCGCTTACAACGTAGAACTGCTATGGTTGTCGGTGATTTCAGAATCTTTGACCTATTAGACCCCTTGGCTTTGCGTAAGCAAAGATGTTGCATCCCTCTGTCCCCTTGGCCTTAGACAAAGATCTGCATTTGAAATGGGGAGTGTTCATAGGAGCTATTCGATCTTATACCAGCCGCTGACACCCCCATCACCTTGATGGTTCACCACAGCCCTTTTTCACGCTACTTCTTTCCGCGCTGCCCTAAACTGTGAACTTTTAATGTCCCTTAGCAATGTTACCGAATAGATACGATTCTTATTGGGGTGCTGGTGGCCATGGTCTCCCACCTCACCACCAGACCACCCACTAGTACTGTCTATTATAGCTTTAAAACTTGAGTTAATTAAATATTTTTTTTACTATACCAGTCTGAAGTCCAATGCGTTTATCTTGCAGACTTACACCCCAAGTCTAATCGGCAAGATAAACACAGTTAAGTAAAATGTATTATATTCTAACAGAATACGGAAACTAAAATTAAGTAAATAAACGTAGAAGATATTTTGCTGTGACAGACTAGGACGGACGGACTGAACGATCTTATAAGGGTTCCTTGTCGGACTACGGAACCCTAAAAACTTAGAAAAGTACAAATTTGCATAAATGACACATTTTCTATTTTGATTCGCGAGCACATTAGGTTAAAAATATCTAGTATATACAATTGTTAGTACATTCTAATGGTACTAGAATAATAACGAGATAGGTCTGTCCGTCAGTTTATAAACTGATAGATTCAGTATTTTTAACCAGAAACTAAGTTATAAGTGATATTTGTATAGTGATCACAGATATGCAATTGTTATATAAAGGACGCTGTTAATACCATCTTCTGGTATTTCCATCATTGCATTGGCAAGAAGTAACCAGACCTGGTCTGGTTATCTGTACTTGTTTACTACTCCTTTTCCATTGATTTGTTTCCTAAATTTGGTGAAACAACGATTTTCGTCAGAAACCTGTAACAAAAATGTAATTTTTGAAAAAATGTTTTTCATTTATAAACATCATTTATCTTATAAGAGGCATACAAGTTACTTTCAATTTATTTTTCCTGAAATCGTTTAACGAAACATTTTCTATTTTCAGGTAAGTCAAGTTTTTGTTTACTTCTCGGCTCGTGTCCTGAAAAAGGTAAGTACGTATGGAAAAGTGATACATAAGTACAATATTAGCACAGAAGTTTTTGTTATACGATGATGAAGTGATTAAAATCATCTTTTCCTATCATACCTTATTTTAACTACAAAAGGAATTAAACTTTCTGACATTTCTACCTTACTACATTGTACGAAAAAAGCTGAGATGATGATGAACGGTAATTTAAGATCTTCTTTGTTTACAAAAGTCAAATTCCTTCTATAAACTACATAAAGGCCATAACAGACCTTAACAATTTTTTTTTTCTTTGGGATGTACAATTGGTCATGAACACAATCTAATTCAGAGTATGGAATGGGTAATATCTCACATGAACAATATTTCGGTTTTTTTGTAGAATCATAAAGAAGAGATAAACTAAATAAGTATACACATAGTTAGTATATATTTATTTATTTATAACTAAGTATGCAATAAATAAATAAAAAAATAAATAAGCGTAGACCTACAATCTCTCGTTACACAATTATATTATTATTATAAGTTAGAAACAAACATAGATTGTCAGAGTAAGTCGAATCGGCACCTTGAAGCATCAAGTATAGCTCCAAGTCCAGGTCTTCATCAAACGCGGTTGGCTAGATGGTCAAGAAGAGGGTCTTTTCAAAAAAAAAAGGTAGTTGTTTAGAGCCCAATTTCGAGTACTTTTGGTAAACATCTATTCGACATCGAGAACTCATATTTTAAGATTAAGCACACTAATGCCTTCGTGCTACTTGTGCAATATAAAAGAGTTTATTGTAGGTAACTATTTGTAACATACGTATGTGGCATTTTTTTTTTATTTAACATCCCGTAAAAGCCAAGACAATATACCACGTGGCACAGAAGACTTCAGACGATATGCCTCTTATACTTTAAGGAGGCTTCATTCAACAACCTTTATTAAGACGCGAAAACTTGACACAGCCTTGTTTGAGGGCCCTCCAGCGTTTGTGACTTTAAAAACTGAAGATTTATCTCTTGATTTGACTTTAAATACAAATAAAAAAAAAATAAAAAAAAAACTCAATAATGAAGAATGTAAAATATTTATTCTTTCTCTGTGTCTCTTTTTCCTTTCTCAACCCTACGGGCGGTGGAGGTCCTTTATCTTATACTTACCACTTCTCTCGGTATTGGGCAATCTCCATCCATTTCACAACTGCTGTTCTTTGAAGACCTTTTTTGCCTTTAGGTCTGGTATAACCTTTAAAAAGGACTTCTCCACAAAAGTTTATTCGTTCAATGCTTTTGTCTCCCTGTTGATATGCCAATCACTCAGCGTCCGCTTTTATTACCTACTAGCTTTTGCCCGCGGCCTCGCCCACGTGAGTTGCCCACGGGAACGATGCATTTTCCCTGGGTGAAAGGTACCCTATGTCCTTCTCCGTACTTCTAACTATGTGTATGCAAAATTTCAGGAAGATTGGTTCAGTAGATGAAGCGTGAAGAGGTAACAAACAAACAAACTCACTTTCGCATTTATAATATTAGTTAGGATAATTTAATTAATCAAAAATCCACGATATAAATACAGTATACTTTAGTCCAATTTACCAAAATACTCTAACGCGGTCAGTGGTTGCGGTTGTCACGTGCACTTTAGTCAGTGGTCAATTTAGATAGGTACAGCCAGCAGCACATAAACAAGCATACTCATTGCAATTTCTTCTCTTTTACCCCCTTATAAGGTAACTCGACAGTTGACATACAAGTTTTGATAATCAATCGCATTATTGTCATCACAGACATCTAAATAATATAATGTCTATAATACATTTTACATTTTGTCGAAATGCCTGGAATTCGCAGGGGATAGACAGATTTGGAAGAAAATGGGGGAGACCTTTGCGAGGTTAAAAAAATACATTTTTACAACAAGCCAAACGATATAAAATGAAGCAAATCTAAAAAATTGTGTCAGATGCTGAGAGTATTTGGCTCTCTGATCGGCCAATGAACGATTTATAATGTAAATGGATCTCCCTCCACACTGGAACTTATAGGAACCTGGTTTAGATACAGCGAGCTAGCGAGACGATCTACAGTTCTTACAACTTGAGCGAGTCAAGAGTTTATTTTCTACCGTACTAATAAATTTAAGAAAATGTCTCCATTAGTGCGGAGAGGAGAGATGTGTATCAACTACCAATAGGATCTCATTAACGAAATTAGATTTTGTATAACGACGACATTCTCTTTCTTTCTTATCGAGTGTGCTAAGAGTGTGTGTGAGTGTGTGTGTGTATCAAATACCTATAATATAACTCTTGCGAAAATCTGACACCAGTGTAATAGGTATATGCCTCAAAATTTAGTTGTTAAACGTCTCCTCTTTGAAGACCGGCCCTGAGCATAGCAGATTGTAATCGTTCGCCAGTGCGAGTAGCTGTCTGTCAAGTCAGCTCGCCCTGTCTGCCATCTAGAGAAATCGTTGTTTAGCACTGCATCCACTGTACATTACTCACTCCGTGTTGTATCATGTGCAAGGAATGAAAGATGACCGTACGGTGCTTGGGGAATCCGAGGTTCACATTCTGACTTTCTTTTAAAGATTGGACTTACTTCTAAGTTTATGCATATTGTACATATGCAATGCCAATGCATTGCTGGTCTGGCTTCAATACTAAAATGTAATACCTACTTATGAAAACTTTGTTTTGAAACATGTCAATAAATTTCTTTTCTATTTTTTTTATTATTTTATTTACAGTCAGAGTAAAGTATGTCAGTGAGAAATCAGGATAGGTTTCTCTGCATCTGACTGTACGTGAACAAAGGAGCGGAAAATATTAATGACACACGGATTAGTAGCTACAACAGACTGACTTTATTTTATAGTTTATGGTGAATATGGGCTGATCCCATAACCTAATGAAACTCGCATTTAGTAGCTGCAACAGACTGACTGACATGACACACAACAATATACTTCCATGTATATAATACTAGATGGTGGTAGTGTAGCATTTTAAATAACACAAATATATGTGTCAGAATTGATAAGTTACTTTTTCACGTGATATTTGAAAAGCTTTGCACTCGACTCTTGAGTTTGTAAACCAATCTAACTTATGTGCATTTCCTTTGACCTCTGATGACCTCTTTGATGAAGGAAAACATCCTGCCGAAATCTGTGAACTAGGTGACTGCATATTAATAGTGAGAAAGTAAGAATAAAACTCCTGCAGCTAGATGGCGAGATACAGGAAGTCATGTCAGATACCTTTATATGACTTGAGAAAAAAATGTCATCAGTATTATCTCTATAACATAACGAAGCGGATGAGCTGAAAAGATATCCTGATTTGTATGACGATGTTCATCTTAATTTAACTTTTTTATTTACCGTATGTAAATAAAAAAGTTAAATTAAGACTAAAACTAAGCTAAACAAAAAGATACTAAACTCCATTTTTTCTTAATTGTCCTATTATGTAAACAATCTTCACAGTACTTTTTGTTGAATTTTGTTAAAAATAAATCAAATATTAGCTCAAATATTAGCTCAAACCTAAACATTCTAAAGTAAAACATTTATTAACCACGAAAGTAATTTTCTAAAAAGTCTATTATAATTTATATTGTTGTAAAATCAAAAAAGACATGGTAAGATTGTTTACATAATAGGACAATTATGAATAAACGGACTTTTACAGAACGGCGCATATTTCACACAAGTACTTAACAGTCTATATTACACAAACATACGCTCGATAGCACTTAATAGTGTAAGCTTCGTGAATGGCACGAAAATGCTTCAGAAGACGGGCAGTTCAAGCACTTTCAAGTGATAAATGAGGTCAGGTTTTAGTCTATATTCCGCCTGTTATAGTGGTACTGCGCATAATTAGAAAGTAGACTATCAACCCATAAGTATAGTTAGAGGAGAGTTGGCTCCCAAGTTCCTTGATCACATTGACAAAGTGTCCTAACAGTTGTCCCAACAGGGTCGAAGTGTTTGGGCAGGCACAGATGCGAATCTGTGATAGGGCACGCGCATCTGCACAGAGCCGTGACGTAGCCAGGGCCTGGCCTAGGCTTTGTGAGGGTTTCCTGGTTTAGGGCGGCAAGAATGCGGCGTGCGTGCGGGTGTCGGTGCGGCAGGGTGCGCGGGGCGGGGGCGGGGGTGGCCGGGGGATGCGTCGCGGTGCGGGGCAAGCGCGGCTGGCGCGTGCCGCAGTAGCGTGGAGGCGGCGTCGCGGCCGCTCGGCACCCACCACCGCCGCCCAGGCGTGCCATCATCGCAGCCCGCACTCCCATCGCGAAGGCCAGTCCTTCTGCTTCCCGCGTATCGAACGCTCAGGGAACCGACATGTGGACTTGTTCTTACCGCCGCGTTACTCATTTATAGTGTCGGACACTTAACGTTAGTTTGTGCAACTCGGAGATTCGAGTTTCAGACAAAGCGGCAACCCAGCTGTCATTGTTTCGCCGTTTCAATCGCTTTGCAACTTTAATAGGTATAATTTAACATATTTATCTTTGATTTAATTGCAAGGCCTGCCGCCAACACCGCACCGGAGTTATATAAATGGAAATCATTATAAGAATACCATGTTTCAAAGCCATTTGTATGCTCGGTTTATGAAATACGAGGATCCGTTTAGCTCTACGCTGAAGTGTAGTAAATATCGATTCGAATCATAAGTATTTCATTCGCTTTGGTTAAATAATAACACAATTTGTAATATTTGTCAGCATCTTTGTTGCAGAACGATACTACTTACGATCTTTTTTATTTTTAAAGTTTTAGCGATGTGCACTCTTTGTACACCTATATTATGTACACTTAAAGTTGTCACTGTACTAACGACTCTCATTTGATTTCGTCGCGAATAAAAAATCTAGTGCAAAAACGGTTAGTTACAAAAGAGCGGTGCTGACAAGATTCGGTTATCCGTTATCCGTCTCTAATTGAAACCTTTGAGCGTCGAGGTCGGCGGTCGCTGACAACTTGATTTTCTATTGTTTCTTCGAATTTGACTTTTATTGTATTTTAATATTGTATTTTCCTTCTTTCCTTCTCAAACGAGACGACTTTTTCATTTTATTTTTTGGAATATTCCCCTCTTTTATGTTTTCCCGGTAATCATCTAAGCTCATGATTAATTCTTATTTGTTATTTCTTATTTGATAACTTCCTGTCCATTTTATAAAATGCTTATTTTCCTTACAATGTTCGTTTAAATGTGTATCTTTTTTATCTGATACCTAATAATAATTATCAGGCATAAATTAAAAAAATTAAGAAAAATAGATTTGTATAATGATTAGTTAAAATTGTAATAATACTATATCCACATGCTTCTTAATATTCCACCTTAATATTCGAGTTATTTTGTCCTTCGATACTGTAAGCAAGCCTGGTGTACACGAGTAAAGGGTATAGTAAGGTGAAATACTTCCTTCCTTACTAATTATGCTAATATAAACAGTTTTAGTAGTATCTACTCATACTCTACTAATACTGAATAACCAGTATACTTTCTAACTATATCCTGCAATCAGAGTAGTATTGTTAAATAGATCGATAGTTTCGGTGTCGATAGTTGACCCTAACAAATACTCGATAGCTCGAATAGTCTCATCGATGTTATTGAACTGATATTAGTCGATGTTATTGAACTATACTATCGATAGTATCGAAGCGTTCCGATAGTATCGATAGTTTTGATTTAGAAATTATCGACGTTTTTTTAAACTGTTAAAACTATCGATACTATCGACACACATTCTATCGATAGTATTGATAATATCAAAACTATCGACAGTAATAGTACTGATACTATCGATAGTATCGATACTATGCTATCTAGCAATAGCATTACCTACTTATTTTGTCGTTCGATACTATCGATAGTATCGTCACATGTCGATTGTTTCGGTAGGAATATTTTTATAGTATAACTAATTTTCGATGTCACGATAGTATCACGTTACTATCGATAGTCTATTACTATCGCAACAACACTGACCAATAGTAACTAGTGTAGTAGTACAGTAAAGCACCAATTTTCTTACTAACTATGCCAATGTAAACATTATTGGTAGGATGTCTACTCACACTCTACTAATAGGTACCTAGTAACTAGTATAGTAGTATTGTAGAGTACTAACTTCCTTACTAACTATGCCTATTTAAACAGTATTGGTAGAGCCTCTGCATAAGTAGAAGCCTCTATCAATAAAAAGTAATCAGTAGTTACCAGTACGGAAAGTAAGGAAAGGAAGTTAGTACTGTACCGTATTGTTGGACGGTAGACAATACATTGGCATACTTATTTATAACATCTTCGTACAAGTTTTGGCCTAGGACATATTATAGACACACATTATAGTAAGAAAATTACTACTCTACCATTCCTACTATACCGTTCACTCTACTCGTGTACACCAGGCTTTAAAAATTAGTGGAAAAAATCACTTACAGCTACTGGTAGGGATGACTGGAATCTTTTGAGTTGACTTATGTTTCATTAAAGCACTATCATCGCAAATAATAATAGTATAAATTATAATAAAAGTACAATTCCTTACATTTAGCTATCGCCCGCGGCGTCGCCCGCGTGCTCTTCCTTTGATCAACGTCTGTAAACCAATGGCCTTCAAACTAACAATCAAAAATAGTCCCAAACCACTTTCAAGATCGCCGCATGTCACACCTTTAATTTAAGTGATCAAATCAATTTGTTATATTAAATTTAGTTTGTGGTCCTATTTGAAATGACGCCAAGTCTCCAGCAAAAGTACCATCTACACGCAAATAAATGTCACCAAAATGTCTCATTAAATTAAATATAGCTCTTACGTCATAATTTAACCTATATTTTAAAGTTGTCCTTTATATAAATACAGAATATGCCGGTTCCGCTTCTAGTAATTTATTGTTAGTATCTTATTTGATGACACGATGGTTATTTTTCTAGTCTGGTCTAACGAAAGTATTTTGAGACGGATTTAAATTGTGGGTGGGATTATATGTTTTTTTTTTATAAGAATCAACCTGGCAGACATCATGGCTCTCTGATCTGAAATGGCTATAACGCTGACCCAAAATTGAATCAGAGAACGCTTAACAACATTTGTCAAAGAAAATATGGGACCCGAAATTGAGGACACATGTGTAGGAGTTCGTAAGATGTTTAGAGATGTTTCTAGTATCGAATACGGATATTATTTTATGTAATAAAAAAGTACATTAGCTGTTGCCCGTGGCTTCGCCCGCGTGGGTTTCGCTTAGATAAAAAATCTTTTTGTATTCCAAAATTTTAGCTATTTGTTTACCGCGGGAAAGTATTAGTATGGTACAGTCCACCAATTTTATCTTGTTTACCCCCTTAGGAGTAGAATTTCTGAAATTTCTTTTAAATGCTTGCATAAGCTATACTTACACTTATAAGAAAGCCCTAGGCAAAGTTTCAAGTTATTACGTTCAGTAGTTTACTCTGCGTTGATTTACCAATCAGTCAGTAAGCAATTTTATATATACGATGATGATGATTTCTAGATTTCACTGAAGAAGATATTTACTGTACTAGAATTACGAAACAAGTGTGCAAAGTTGGTCATTACGCACAAGAGGCGATAATAAAGCCGAGTGTGCGTAATGACCAAATGCACACGTGTATCGTACGACGTTTTTCAACACACTTGTGAGTAAAAAAAAATGTGGACCTAACATCTAATTATCGGAAAACGATTGCGCCCTTTTGTCATTCCTCCACTTTATAAAACATTCGTATGCCGCCAAATACTTACGTTTGATTTTGGAGGCAATAAACTATTACTTGCATTACGCGCCTCGTTAAAGATTTCAGGTGGAGTTAAATTTACATATTCTTCCATACTAGTCGACATTTTATTAAATATTTAATATGCTAACACGGCGAAAATCGGAAAATGTACCTAAAAAACACAAAATAATAAATATAGTCTTGTTTTTATTCGCGTGCCGCCGCCCGCCGCCCCGCGCTGTGTGCAGGGAGCGCGCGGTGCACGCTGCGGATGGTATATCGCCATACAGCCAGTGCTTGGCTGTATAAAAATCATTATCTTTGCTTATTTAAAAACTGTTGTTACTTACCCTATTTGATCTTATATGTACTATGCGGCTAAATTAAAAATGCTTTGTGGAATTCATAACACGCATTAGTTTTCTATCTTTTGTATAGCGCAGTATGGTAATTTTTATTTCCAAACACCTCCGTAATATATTCGTAATACCTTCGTAATATATGGCAATATGGGCCTAAATGAAGTTGCGATTATCGGCTTCTGATATACGGACGTGTGGCGCGTTATATCTAAATTACAGAAATCGTCAACATTTTTCTTTGCACTCCGTATTTAAGATATTTTTTTTTTTTTAATCCTTTTGAAAATGAAGTGTGCGATGTGCGACCAGATCTTCAATGATGGCATCCAGTGTGGTACATGCAAAAGACACCTGGATTTTCGCTGTGCGAATGTTACCGAGGCTGGATACAGAAGGATGGGCTCTGATAGGAAAGCAACTTGGAAGTGTCCTATGTGTAAAGGACATTCTCCCACGCCGGGGCTTTCTCCCATACCGCAAACTACTTCCAAAAGTAGTACCGAGTCTACCCTGGATACTATTCTTTTCCGAACTTCGTGACGTCAAGAGTCAGCTCTCTAGTCTCCCAGCATTACACCGGGATATTAAAAGTATCAAGGAGGAGCTCACTGATTTGAAGCGTTCGCATGAATACAATTGTGAAGCTATTGCTGAACATGCTCAGAGAATTGTTGCGCTGGAAAACAAAGCCATGATAATTGATGATGTTCAGTCGAGCATGCTAGCCATCCAAAATGAAGTAAATTCGATAAACAGGAATTTTGCCGCAATTGAACAACGTTCGAGACTGAACAATGTGGAAATTAAGGAGTCCCTCTAAAAAAGATGAGAATTTGTATTCAATTATGGATTCAATAGGCAGATATATTGGTTATAATTTCTCCAGAGATTCCATTGGTTATATCACCAGAGTTCCAGTCTTCGGCACTAATGAAAAGTCCATAATTGCGAGCTTCACAAATAGATATATAAAAGAAGATTTCATCGCCGCTGCACGTATGAAAAACTCTTTGTGCTAAAGATCTTGGGTTTGTGAACGCAGAAGGACGTGTGTTCGTTAATGACCATCTTACGACTCAATCAAAAAATCTACTTACTTTATGCAAGACTACACTTAAACCTAAAGACTATAAGTATATATGGGTGAAATTCTGCAAAATTCATGTTCGCAAATCCGATACTTCACGAGTTTTTATAATTAATAGCGTATCAGATTTAAATGGATTGAAATAATGTGTTTCTCGGAATGTTTAAAAGTATTTGTTGATGTTTTTCCATTTTACAAAAAAAAAATCCTTCATTTACAAACTATCACTTTTATAATATTGGATTAATGCTGCCCCCATTGATAAGTAATTTCAACTTATTTGTTTATCGTCGACTGCATCGTTCATCTATAAAAAGCAAATTGTTTACAACCTCTGGCGGGACGACCGGCCAGGTAAGTTTCTTTTGTTCTCTGCGTCAGCGCATCCCGCCCCTTTGTCTATTGGCTGTTTACATTCAAGTAATAACTTGCAGTGCTATACCTGTCCTTTTTACACTAATGACTATTGACTACTGTCGCTTCCATTCACCTTTGATACCTAGCGGATTGAGAATTTATGTCGTAAACAACACGGTTACTACATATTATAAACTTGTATTCGTTTACAATCAGAATTTACACTATTTAACACTCTGTTATGTATTCTGTTATTATCAATTAACACGCACGTTTGTTAATTTAATTTATATTTTGACATGTATACTGCTACTATTTAATTTAAAAATTGATTATGGCTAACTTGCCACAGTTTAATAATGAGAAACTATGTATTTATTACCAAAACGTGCGTGGTCTTAGAACTAAAACTGAAACGTTTTATCGTAACATTTGTTTAACTAATAGGTATCATATAGTAATCATTACGGAAACGTGGTTGCTTGATAGTATTCATGACAGTGAGATATTTGACGGTAGGTATGTGGTATGGCGACGTGACCGAGACTATGCGTTGACGGGTCAGACCAAGGGTGGAGGTGTACTTATTGCCGTTAGAAAGGACTTGTCGGCCCAACTTGAGTCTGATATGTGTTCTAGTGCGGAAGATTTATGGATTAGTGTTAAAATTCCACAAAAAAAAGACTGTGTCAAATTATATATTTGTGTACTTTACCTATGCACGCAGAATCGTGGTTTTACTTTCTCACAACAATTGCATAACTTTCTATTGAAACTTAATAGTATTGCCTATTCAAATGATGCGAATAGGTATTTGATAGTAGGTGATTTTAACATGAGCGACATAAGATGGATTTCATCACCGGACTATGCACATTTGTTGCCTTCTGGTGCTAGTAGTATCGATGAATGTTTTCTTATTGACGAGTTGGCCTTCCTTAACTTACGCCAGTATAATGGAATATTAAATGAATTTAATCGAATACTTGATTTAGTGCTTTGTAATGACGTTGTTACTGTCTCCAATTGTTTGACTCCGTTGGTGCCTATTGATGCAAATCATGCAGTTTTAGATATCTCAATGGATTGCATCGAAATAGCTCCACTCAAACCTGCCCCACTGGTCAAATATTTGTTTAACAAGGGTGACTATGATAGTATTAGTAGAGAGTTATCTTTAATTGATTGGGAATCTGAATTTGCTAGCAGATCCCTTGAGGAAGCAACAAGTTATTTTTATGAAGTTTTTACTTATTTACGTAATAAATACATACCCTCAAAATTAATAACTTCTGGTACTTATCCTATTTGGTATTCTTCGGCCTTGAAAAAAGCTATTAAAGAAAAAGATAAATTCCGCCGTAAGTATAAAATATATGGTAATCTTTCAGATTTGCATTCTTTTGAGGTATTGAGAGACAGGGTAAGGCATATGGAGCGTACATGTTTTAATACGTATATTGCATCGGTTGAAGATTCAATCAGTAAATCTCCTAAGCAGTTCTGGGCCTACTTCAAATCCAAATCAAAATCGAATGCCATTCCTAGTCGTGTGAAATATGATGACGTTGTGGCAGATACGGGTGAAGGAATATGTGAATTATTTTCACAATATTTTAAATCTAGTTTTTCGGATCCAGATCCTGTTGATTCACAATGTTTTAGTAGTTTGACTCCATCCGATACTTTGACTGATATTCACCTAATCGAAACTGATGAAAGTGAAGTATATAAATTAATCACCCAATTAGACCTATCTAAATCAGCTGGTCCTGATAATTTGCCTGCTCGCTTTCTTTTAGGTTGTGCCAAAGCAATTGCTAAACCTATTTCTCTTCTTTTTAATAAATCCTTTAAGGAGCACTGTGTTCCCGCAATTTGGAAGTCGGCCTATATTACACCTGTCCCTAAAAAGGGCTCAAAAACAGAAGTTAAGAATTTTAGACCTATTTCTAAACTATGCATAATCGCTAAATTGTTGGAAAGACTTACTTATAATCGTATTTTTCCAGCTCTTAAACAATCAATCAGTATAGAACAACATGGATTCCTGAAAGGACGTTCTACGACTTCTAACTTAATACTTCTTAATGACATAGTAACAGACTCGATGGAAAAGGGGTCTCAGGTCGATGTTGTCTATACTGATTACAGCAAGGCCTTTGATAGAATAAGCCATAACCTACTAATCAAAAAGTTATTCACTTTAGGCATTCGGGGCGATCTCCTTAGATGGTTCGCCTCATATTTGGAGAATAGAACACAAGCTGTAGTAATTAGCAACTACATTTCTAGCTGGGTTCCAGTTCCAAGTGGCGTCCCTCAGGGATCGCTGCTAGGACCATTGCTCTTTACTGTCTTTGTGAATGATATTCACAGTTGTTTTAAGTCATCACATCTTCTATGTTACGCGGATGACATGAAAGTTTTTCGCTCTATTTCATCAAGTGCCGATGTTGAGCTTCTACAACAGGACTTAGATCGCCTAGCCGACTATTGTACTCGTAATAATCTAGACTTGAACCCTGATAAATGTGCTGTTGTTACATTTACGCGTAAGCCTAATCCAATCGCCTCTAAATATTATCTTAATGGTACAGAAATCAAAAAACTTTCCGGCACTCGTGACTTAGGCGTTTTCCATGACTCAAAAATACTATTTGATACTCATATAGATACTATTATTAGAAAAGCTTTCAAATCTTTGGGTTTTGTTATTCGAAATTCTAAAAGCTTTAATAAAGCTAAAACTTTAAAGATTTTATATTGTACCTATGTAAGGAGTCATTTGGAATATGCGTGTCAAATCTGGAACCCAATGTATGAGACATATATATCTCGAATTGAGGCAATTCAAAAAAAGTTCTTACGCTATCTATGTTATCGATGTCATATCAATTACAGTTCCGACCAGTATCTTGAACTATGTGCAAAGCAACATCTCGTGCCTCTTGTTGTGAGACGAAAAGTAGCCGATTTGGTATTTTTTTCTAAAGTCGTCAATGGTCTTGTAGATTGCCCTGACTTGCTTTCCAAAATAGGTTTTAGAGCCCCACCTAGACTATTGCGGTATAACCCCTTAATTTATACTCCTGTAGTTAACACTAATTATAGACAAAATTCTTATTTATGGAGAACAGGTAATTTATATAACAATATTTCATCTGAGGTGGATATTGATTTATTCAATTGTAGCATTCCCAGTTTAAGGCGCCTTCTGACTAACTTCTTCTTCCCAATTGATCCAGTCGACGGTCAACAGCTGCAACAGTGATACCTATTGATATAATCTTTATTAAATTATTATTATTTTTTCGCCCTTCTCACTGCGGGCGGCATCACTCTAATAATGTTTAAATTGAATTGTGATTTTTACCAGATCTTCTAGTTTTTTTATTAGCTTATTAAGATTATTGTTCAAAATTCGACTTTAACGCACTCATACACACTCATCCGTAGCAAAAGTTTGATAATAGTGTATGAATAATATGCATCTAGTCGTGAAGACCTCTAAATGACTGTATGTTTTTTTTATTGTTGTTTATGCATGTTAGGCTAAGTTGTTGGTTTTCCCAATAAATAAAAATAAAAAAATAAAATAAAATAAAAATAAATTCGATGTAATAAAACCCACTTTATGAGCAAGTGTGTTGAAAAAAATATTACAGTTTTACTTCTTGTTTCATCGAATAAAATTATTTTTTTCTAATTAATGAACATTCTTCGAAGAAATGCACAATCCTTAAATTAATTTAAATAAATAAATATGATAAGAATTTTTTAACGTTATCCGATCCGATTGGTCTGATCCGACATCGTATCGGACGGATAGTTAATATCCGACATCATATGGTATCTTCACATATTTCTAACATGTGTCCTACGCGGATTCAAAAACCGTTTTATTCAAGATAGTATCGTTTCAATTCTGTGGCTGCACCTGCTTAATAATTAATAATAGAATATATTTTGAGTCATTAAAAAATGATATATAATCACATTTTTTGCAGTCAAATCTTCAAATTGCCTTGCAATCGTCTGACTGACTACGGTCGTTCGATAGTATCGTGGACATTATCGGAGTCGGATCCGGTACATCGGATCGGATAATGTGAAAATGCTCTTGCATAGTTCAGTTTTAGAATTAATTGAATGAGTTTTATACGAATGAATAAGTCACTATCATATACGCCACCATTATTTAATATCAACTTCACCTTTCCTTAGCAATGCGAAATTTTCCAATTTTGCTGCGCGACAGTTTATATTTTTACAAATTGTCTAATTTAGTTAGTAAAAAATCGATCAAACATAATAATTTCTTGATGATCTAAAAGACAAATCTACGCTTCATCACTAACTTGTCGATGTGGGAGAAAAGGCGACTAGGCTAAAGTGGGATTATGCGGGCTGTGATGCATCGGGAAAAATGGGAATTCTAAATGATGGGCACAGAAAGCGCGTAAGGCTCAAGACTAAGATGGTCGGACGACTTTATGACGTTCGACAAGATGTGATTAAAAAATAAGGACAGATATTCATAAAAATAGGGGAGGTTTTTACCCAACAGTATATAATTACCTTTACTTACTCGAGTAATTTACTGCTATACACCTATACTTATTGGAGTGTATTTTGTTACCTTTATCTTGAAGTTTAAATTCTCTCTCGTGAATTCAATAACCCCTCTTACATACTATAGTTACTACAGTATTTTCAATTTTTTAAAACAGCTATACATACAGCTATTTACAAAAATTAAAAACACTATTTTTTCCGAAAATCAAAATGCTTTTTTTATCAATCATTTTTTTATCAATTTCACAGTAGTTACTTAGAATTTTATTCTTTATCCACACAATTTAGTCAAACGTAACTAATTGCTGTTATTTCACAATAAGTTTTAGTAAGTACATATGATAGATCAATAAAAAATATAATTTAATGTTAATGCTTTCTAATCAATTAGCCGGTCATAGTTGTAGCTTTGCTATTGCTATGCGTATAATAAAAGCACTATCATCGCAAATAATTAAAGATAAGTACAAAAAAATATGATAAGATCCCTAGAAAAAGCGTTTGGCGATACAAGATTAGACCGAAAGCTCGTAGAAAAGACTTTGATGTAAAAATGAGTTCTAGAACAAAATGTAAATTTTAATTATTTCCTACTCTGCACATATCGTACCGATTTGAAGATTGAAATCGCAGTTAATATTTAACTGATATCCGCATTATATATATATAAAAGTATCGCTTATAATAATAAAAAAAACATTTTCAATGAGACTACACTACTAATACCTTTCTCCTATTACGATGCTCACATTAAAACTCATTTCTCTCTCTCTCTCTCTCTCTCTGCCACTGCTGGACAAAACTCATTTCACTAGAATTAAATTACCCAGATAAATCCCTATCAAATCTACAATCAAAAATGGAGATTGAACTAAGGAATTGGCAATCTTTGTAATGAAATCACTTTAGCGCTGCTGATAACGTAAGTTTCGTGAAACCAGCAACGGAGACAGATCGAGTATCACATAATAACTAACGTACAGAAGGTTCACCCTCTAACAAAAATCGAAGTTGTATGAAATTACGATTTCATACAACTGTTATGCAAAATTCAAACATATCGCATGATACGAGCGTTCATATTCCTTTAGAGAAGCTTATTCGAATCCAGTATAAATGTCAGCATGTAGACGTAGGGTTGCAACTTGCCAATAAAATTTTAATTCATCATATTTATTACTTAACCCATCATCAGGGGTCGGCGCAATACGTCCTATCCTTCCATATGTCTATGTTTCCCGTCTACTAACATCCACTCCCAACTCCTTCATCCTCCATTCCCTCACGCAGTCCAACCATCTCTTTTTTGGTCTCCCTCTTCTTCTGAAACCATTCACCTTCTTATTCAACGTCTTCTTAATTAGATATTCGTCTTCTCACCTCATTACGTGTCCAATACCAGGTCAATCTATTACTTCCTAATTTTTGATTGATAGACGCAACCCTCAAACTTCTTCTCACATAGACATTTCTTGTCCTATCTATTCGTGTTACCCAGCTCATCCAACGCAGCATTCTCATTCCAGCAGAAAGAAAACTCTTCTCTTCTTTCACTTTAGAACCGTACAATATCAATTACCTTCAATCATGCATTACACAACACGAGGCAGGCGCGGAGAACGTATGTATCAACCCTCGAGGATCGTGGGCAACCCAGTAAGGTTGACTCGACCTTTGAGGGACATTCTCAGTAGAGAATACCACTCGAGGGGTCCGGCAGCCGGCCGTACCAAACTACGAAGTAACGTCCCCCTAGTTTTATGCAGGCCCAAGTTTTTATAGCTAATTTTCGTCTCAAACAACTGGATTTAAATTGTTAAAATGCTAATATCGTTTCATCTGCTAAGACTCTTTGTATAAGTTTGAACATTTATCGTTATTTTACTTCCAGCTTTTTTGAATTTTCAGCGGCGGTGTTTGTTATATCTTCTCCTTTGGAAGTTGTGCAGATTCAAGATTCTCATTACATTCTTGATGATAGCGATGTTGGATGGAATCTCACAGAAGACATTCTTACTTTATGTATTTCTTTCAGTTTGTTCTTATCATCTGACTGTCACGGATCCTTTCAAATCATACGATAAAGACCAGGGTAAAGAGCAACCGCGCGGAAGTCCTTGTTGCTCGAAGCACCAGGGCCTTATTCTTTGCAAGCTAAATATATATTAGCGGTGACTCTCGGATTTGCTCCTTCTAGTAGCCTTCCTCATGAATGTGGCGGCTATCATAAATATACTTTTCTAATTTAGCCATTCCCTACAAGAATAAGAATAAAAATGTTTTTTGAAGTTTAACTTTAACAATCAAAAACCTAAAAAGACGCACTATATACTACCTATGCCTAAAATAGATAAGATACATCGTTTAAAGTCAAAGTCCAGAAATGTTCGTAGTAGTACCCACTCGTACCCTAGAATGCGTCCCCTTAGAATAAAAGTTGCGGATTCGGCCCATAAAAAGGTACCCATTCGTCCCCCGGCAGGTGATGAGTAAATTTTAAATTCGAAGTCGGGAAATGCATCTAAGACAAAAAGTGATAGTATATTAGTCCGCGTTCCCCAATTTACAAGATTTTATGGGGAAATAATCGTAAATCTCCTAAACATGTACGGAGCACTTGATTTTATAGTTGTCGTGACGAAATATTATTACTGGCTACTTCCTGCTGTTCACGCAAGTACCGACAATGGGCGAGGGCGACAACATTATTACTCTATGGTAACGTTATTACTCTTTGGTATTTGATTACAGCTGGCGCATAGCACCATTTACACAATTTATAAGGCTTTTAGGTAATGTGCATGTAACAGGTGCACACATTCAGAGCCACACATGTGGTACGTGTGGCCTGTTGGTGAAGAACCCGAAAAATAGGTGTGCACAGACCCACCGTACCATCGGGTATGGCCGGTGGTACGGTGGGTCTTTGCACACCTATTTTTCGGGTTCTTCACCAACAGGCCACACGTACTACGTCAAATGGTGAAACTCAAAATAATAATATAAATATATTCACCACCTAGTTTCAAAATGTAGCAGTAATGCTTACTTTTAAATTTTTAAGTTCATTTAAGAATTAAAAAAAATGAAATACATTAGACTTACGGGATTTCTCTAAATTAAATCAAAATCAAAAGAAATATTTACTAATGTTTTAAAATCGAATGAGTGTGACATATGACGTACTATAACTAAATTTTCAGGCCACAGAATAAGATTAATACGATTTAACCTGAAATATCCTCCGATGCTAGAAAAAGTTAGTTCTATTCACAATATCTAGCCAGATGTATCCGATTAACACCCAGAGGCTGAAGCCAATAGATTTAAAGTCCGAGCTTATCAGCTCTGATCCCAGGCTCTCCGGATAAGCCTTATAAAAATACGATGAAAAATGACCGGGTGCCGATCACTTGATGTCGACGTCAGATCAATTGATGCTGTACAAAAGCTATACTATTTATATTTAGGATAACTTCCAGATAAGAAATGAGTAGGTATTTAATAGAATAATTTGAAAGTAAAAAACAAAAAAATAAAATCAAGCAAACTTAGTACAGTAGCTAGATGGTATAATAGTGTAGTGTAAATATACAATAGAACAAGTTGTAAGAAAAAATAATCCTTATTCATAGAAAAGATAAAAGTAGACAGAAGAGGAGATAATTAAAAACTTATACAAAATGCAAATTTGTATATTAAATTGTCAACTCTTTTATGTAAACAAAAGTGGAGAGCGATCTTCTGACAGCTAAATTAGGAAAAACAAATCAGTATAAAAAGTCTCAACAGATGGCGTTTTATTGAAAGCCGAGTCGTAATAAAAATAAAAAATAAAAAAAATCACCACACAGTTTGACAGTTGCACAAATCACAATATTGATACTTTTTAGATGTTTTTTTATTAGGTTTTATTAAAAAAAATACCAATCTCGTGCATTTTTACTATTTGTATGGTCTCGCCTTTTACTAAGCGCCACCTATGAAATCATCTGGAACTATTATTTCTTAATTTGGGTCTCGGAAAATCCCTCATTGGCATGTGATTAAAGTTAACATTTTAAATACATTCCGCCGAAAGATCTACGTATAATTACATATGATATACATACAATACATAGCGTTTTTTCTCAAAGGATACATTTAGCATTGTCTCGTGAAAAAAAAACCGGTCAAGTGCGAGTCAAATTCGCGCACCGAGGGTTCCGTACACGCAAAGCATCTCACAATATAGCTCTAACATTTTTATTCTTATGATTTTTTTTTTTTTTGAATTTACATATTA